>OY720048.1:3843937-4174867 GCA_963082485.1 Eudonia mercurella
CAGTTTTGCTAAGGATATGGCAAAGTATTTACGGCCGGCCGTCTGCCTGACACCAACCCTCCTTGGGAATTCTAGTGGTGATTTACCCGCCACCGCGCGGGTGACCCAGGCTGTTTTTCGTTCATGGTCTTAAACTCCCTAAGTCGTCTTTTACGACACCCACGGAAAGAGATGGGTTGGCGCTATTCATTGCGTCTGAAACCACACGGACGCCTAATTTGCCTAACCTTATATAAAGAAAAAAACCTCAATCTACCTGTTACCACGTACCTTGTAAAAGCAGTGGAATCTGCGAGTTGTGCTCTTAGTGCAACGAGAAGTGAGCGAGCTTACAGTTCCGGTAACCTATCTGGATAATAGGTAGTGGACTATACGTGTCCACGGGACAACTGACTCTAGACACTAGTCTTAAAAGTACCGGATGAAGAATGCGTTTCGGCGCGTCCTGATCTGGCGTTATGACCTGACGTAGTGGTCCCTTGGCACAAGGATGTCTGACACCTGCTTTGTAACCTGACGGTTGGTAGGGGGTGTCAGTATAAACTTTAAATTCGTGTGTAGCTGGGGTGTACCCTGTAAAGGATTCGTATGTAGGGAGGTTGATAAAGGCCATTGTTCGCGCCAGAAATGCGACGGTCTCATTTGCTGTTCACTTATTCAAATAAAAGATACGCCGCACAAGCCGACGGCGGAGCAAATGTGTTGATTGGACCGCGCGACCTTCACTCAGCTCCAAGGACGTGCAGCGTGCATTTCGGGGCATAGAGTTCACAACGATCGGCTCGCCCGTGACGTCGCGTTAATTGCCTACCAACCGGTACACCCCTTCATAAAGTGCGTGTGCGCGTGTGTGTGTGTGTGTGTGCGAAATAATAAGAGACTTCTACCAGCTCAGCACCACCCCACGACAGTCGTGTCGTGGCTACGCCGTCAACGCCAGCTCGCCAAATAAGTCCGAAATATCATCATCCATCCCTCCTCAGCTCCTTAATCCTTCAGCTCCCGTCGCTGTGTCGGCTTTGCCTTCCCGGCTGCCGATACAGCCATAATGTCTCTCGGGCTTGGAAAAGAATAGGACTCCTAGGCCTATCTGAAACCAGAAGACTCCAGGCTCTTCGCTTTCAAAGTCGTTGCCAAACTTATAGCAGTCTTTACAGAGGAAGAAGAATGAAAGGATGGGATTGTACAAAACAATTCGATAGGTCAAAATGCTACTGGGAGATGGTAACATCGGCAGGCCGCACTAAGATAAGATAACATAAGGGTTAATATACCTAATCCAGGCTGAAAGGAGTTTTTTTATCTTACGGGTAGCAGTAAGCACAGTGCCTTCATCTCACTTGATGTTATGTGATGATAAATCCAATGGTGGAAGCGCATTTCACCCGGGGTCCTCAACTTTTGAGGCACTGGCTATCTTATCTGTAGCTGCCGGAACACAAAAATGCTACAAACATTGATGTTGTGGCGACATATATAAATAAGATGGTGGTAGCTATAGCCAGGCGGACAAACAAGCCCTACCATCAACCAAACTGAGTACACAAAAATGTACAAAACTCCCGCTGGGAGTTGAACCCGGAACCTCTGGGTCTGAGTCAAAGTCAAAGTCAAAGTCAAAGCCAAAGTCAAAGTCAAAGTCAAAGTCAAATATTTTTTATTCAAATAAACTTTAGAAAAGTGCTTTTAAATCTTCCAAACATTTTTTTACCTACTACCCATTCAGGACGTCTATTTTTTAGCTGTGCAGAAGAATGGGCGCAAGAAACTACAGATTTAATTTATGTAACTACATTTACAAAATTATATGCCGTTACCTCACTTTACAAATAAATAATTCAATTAAAATTAACTTAATATTTAAGGGGGGCTCCCATACAACAAACGTAATTTTTTTCCAATTTTTTCTCAGTCTTAATAACGATAACAGGTAGAATCTTGAAATATTTTTATAGAGAATGGTACGGAACCCTTCGTGCGCGAGTCCGAATCGCACTTGGCCGGTTTTTTATTTCTAGTGTTTACATTGTGAATCACTTTTGGGACCGGTGAACTTTAACACTATAGACCACAGAGATGGTGGGTGTGTGAGATGGCTGTCCGTATTGTACGTTATATCATCTTAAAATTTGTTTTGTTTGCACAGTTGGCTATATTATTGGCATATATATTAAAATTCTCGGCATTTAAAGAATGTTATTTATAAACTTGCAAATATTCCGTTGTAGTTATTAATCATTGTAGGTTTGCCTTTCTTGTATTGTTAGTGTTATTGTTAGTGAGTAATGTTCGAGTATCTTTGTCCATTCAAAAACTAGAGTATAATACATCTTTGACATTTTCTCTTTCTGAGCTAATTTGAGCAAATGTATTTTTACCCGACTGCAAAAGAAGTATCTTGTATGTAATATTCTTTATTACCTCATATCTCCAGAGCCGTTGAATGGATTTACATAATTGAGGTATCGTTAGATTCGTTTTAGCTGCCCAAGTGTTCTTAGATAGGTGACGTTAAAAAAAACCAAACATGGCGGCTGTGGTACGCCATTGGACTTAGTGAAAAACAATTTTTTTTCGAATACTACATAATGGTTGTCAAATTAGAGGGCTCAACACAAGGATTTCAAAAAGGTATATCATGATTGTCATCATCATCATCAGCTCATTTTTATGTCCCCACTGCTGGGGCACGAGCCTTCCCTATAGATGGATAGGGAGAACGGGCCATAAACCACCACGCGGGCCCAGTGCGGATTGGCGGTTGTTAACGACTGCTAATGCGGCCGGGACCAACGGCTTTACGTGCCTTCCGAAGCACGGAGGAACTCGAGATGATAAATTTTTGGTCACCCATCCGATGACCGGCCTTTGCAAAAGTTGCTTAACCTCAGCACTCGCAGACCGGGCGCGTTAACCACTGCGCTATCGAGCTCCTCATGATTATCATTACCGTAATACTAAAAAAATAATACATCATCAGTCTTCGATTATAATAATTATGCCCCACTTCAGGGCCTTAGATCAACCCTCATTAGAGAGCGATTGGGTGTCAGTCCACAACGCGTGCCCACTGCGGATTGGCAGATTTGTTTAACTAAAAAAACATAAATAAAATAAAAACTTTAAAAAAAACAAAAAACCCGCCGCCCGCGTATAAAATAATAACTAAATAGAAAATCAACTGAAAAGGCCGGAACAAGATAAAAATTCAATAATTACAAAGCCAGCGAAATAAATCGATACAATAACACGGAAAACAAAATACGATGAATAATAATAAAGTAGGAAAACCTCATCGTTTTTTAGGGCAAAACCGTCCCGGCGCCGGCGGGACTATAGGAGCATAAAGGTGTTACACGGGATTGTCCATTAGAAATCCCGGGAAGATCCATATTAATATCAACATTTCGATGCAATTACATAAATAACTCTACCTAATTCCGACTTCTGGTTATGATTCAGCACTGCTTGTTTATTCAATTGAAATAATAATAACACTATCTTAGTGTTGTTTTTTACAATAAATTTCCGTGTTGTAATCCTGTCGTTCGATAAATTACTAAATACACGTACTCAGAGCAGTAGATAGTAATAGTAGAAGTGATATTACACGACGTGGAATATACCCATACAATGTATGTATGAAATCCTTTAATTGGTTGTAAATTATACAATGATCTATTATTATTATACTCTGAACAATTAATCATAAATCTTTTATTATAGTATTATTATAGTAAGTAAATAGCCTATAACTGTCCCACTGCTGGGCAAAGGCCTCCATCATTGAAATCAAGTCATCACTACAATTGATGGGTAATGGCTTAATCACCACGCTTGCCAAATACGGATTGGTGATCACAAATCCAGGCTATGGATTTAAAAAAATCCAAGAGACATTTGGCTGACCTGGGAATTGAACCCGGGATCTTCGGGTATGAGCCCTATGCCACTCGGCCACTGAGGCGTTTTTTTTTCCTTTAGTTGATGGCTTCGTGCGATTAGCACATTTAGCCAGTGTCAAAGTAATTTGTCTTACAAGAAATACATAAATAAACAATATTTCCTTATGATGATGATTTCCAGTATGATGATGATGAATAATAATAGAAATGAGAAGTGAGAAATTCACGTTTAATATCACCTAGCCATTATAGATGCCGGAACTCTAGATGGGTAATTGTTTTATTTTCTAAAATTTGTGTTATGTCGAATAGTAATGTGAAATAATGGTGTATTATTAACCGCTAAGTGTTCATGAGTGTGCATGAGTGTTGGCAAATGAAACAAAACAGTGCAACGTCACTTTTCAAATTCTCTCAAGAAGTCCGCGTGAGGTCTTAGTAAAGCCCCACATTTTAACTGAGATACTCAATGGGTTGGGGGGTATCATTTCGCACTTCTCATTTCTATTATCATTCATCATTATCATACAGGAAGAAAATATTGTGTATTTAAAAAAAATACTTATAAAATTACTTTGACATTGGCTAAAAGTGCTAATCGCACGAAGCCATCAACTAAAGGAAAAAAAGACAAATATTATTTGCATATTATTATGCCATGTGCTCTTAGAGCATTAAACATGTGCTTGATACATTTCTCATTATATTTATTTGACAACAAGTTAATGGAATGTTTTATAAACGGTACGTGGAAATTAGGTTAATTGAATTTTAATTACTTGCAATCGCAAAGAGATGCACACAATTTTGAAAGGAATAAAATGTAAATAAAGAAAAATAGTATAAATGGTGGGCTTATCGCTAAAAGCAATTTTTTCCAGCAATGTGTTGAACTGGACAAAAATAAGTAAAAGATTGGCAGTCATGTGTTTTTTGTATCAGTATAAAAACACATAATACATACAATATTATTTACGCATAAAATATACTTAAGACTTATCAAAGCATCAAGCATCAAGCATCAACTATCTATATATTGATACGTGAGGGGAAAACACGCACGAAAAAGTGGAAGAGCTCGATGGCGCAGTGGTTAATGCGCCCGGTCTGCGATCGCTGAGGTTAAGCAACTTCCACAAAGGCCAGTCCTCCGTGCTTCGGAAGGCACGTAAAGCCGTTGGTTCCGGCTGCATTAGCAGTCGTTAACAACCACCAATCCGCACTGGGCCCGCGTGGTGGTTTATGGCCCGTTCTCCCTATCCATCCATAGGGAAGGCTCGTGCCCCAGCATTGGGGACATAAAATGAGCTGATGATGATGATGTACATAATTTGTGATAGTTACATTATAATATATAAACATAGTATATTTTGTGAACTACGGTCGAATTTCGACCACTGAGCGACCACTAGTATATAATAAAGTCCTTGCTTTTGGCAATCCCTACTAATATTATAAATGTGAACGTGAGTTTGTTTGTTACGCTTTCACGCAGAAACGACTCAACCGATCATCATTAAACTTTGTACACATATTTTCAAATGTATTGGGAAGGATATAGGATACTTTTTATTAAAAAAAGTGAGTTTATTTTTTGTTTGTTTGATACGCTTTCACGCGTAAATATTTAACAATTTGTTTGCTTGTTGAAACTATCAAAGCGGTACGGAGTCCGCCGGGTCAGCTAGTTATATAACATATATAACAGTTTACAGCACTTATTTTGTACGTTGACGATTTATATCTATTTTTATTATACCTTCAAACCATTATCTCTACTAAACCTTGTTCTGAGGATTCTCAGGAATCATATATATTTGTTACAATAACACTTTCCGTTTCCATTTCTCCATGTCCTGTCCAGTACATTTAAGTTCCGGTGAAGGTCAGGAATACTCGTTTTCTTTTTCAATCCGGCTGGAACACAGAGAAAGATACCGTAAAAAAGAGAAGGTAGACTTTTACCGCCTCTGTAAGCAAGAGGTTAAAACCACTGGTCTCAGATCCAGAAGGGATGTACATGTCTGTGTACTCGGTTTGGTTGGTGGTAGGGCTTGTTAGTCCACCTGGCTAGCTACTATCATCTTATCTAAAGATGTTGCCATAACATTAATGTTTGTAGCATCGTTGTCTTCCAGCAGCTAGATAGCCAGTGCCTTAGTGCAAAACTTGCGGGTAGACATGGTGTGGAAGGCTGGTTAAGCAGAATCAAGGATACGGTCGAGCGTTAGGGCAGACGAGTGGTCAGTGCTAAAATACTTTCTTGACCAATTTCTTCTTCGTCTGCTTCTTTTTAGTCGTTACTGACTACTTGACTTGTCCACTTATGTTGTAAAAAAACACAAATGTTGATAAAATTTCCACGAGCAGGATTTGAATCTGCACCCTTCTGACATACCGGGTCAGGTGCTCCTCCAATTGAGCTATCGTGGTAAAAAGTAAAAGTGTTGAATAATTTCGGCGGGCTGGTTAGAATCACAATAGCTCAATTGGAAGAGCACCTGACCCGGTATGTCAGAAGGGTGCAGTTCAAATCCTGCTCGTGGAAATTTTTTCAACATTTGTGTTTTTGTAATTTGTTCGCAACAAAATTTGAGTGAAAAATTATTTTGAACATTTCACTTATGTTGTGATAAATTTGATGCAACTCGCAACTACGGATCAGGATATTTTTAATAATCGTTTACGATTTGTGTTCGCATGCGCTGTCGCACGGTGTCGCGATCCGATTTAACGCAGTTCAAATGGCATTACATCGTTTTGATTTCGGTGATTTGCTTTCATAACATTGCAATGTTTGTTACACGGCGAGAGCGCTAGCATTTGTTTTAACTTAACGTTTTATCGCGGCCATTTTAGTTGTTCTTTCTTTCTTTGGACCGCCATTTATTTAAGAATACAAAAAAAGTGCAATAATGCCACTTCAGTTTTTAGAAGGGTACATTTGGGTACTTTCATTAGGGTTGTATTTAATCGATCACCAAAGTAACCTAACGTAACCCACAAAAATACAAAGTTAGCACCTAAACTACATTTAGATGCTAACTTACTATTTAGGTGCTAGCCTACTATTTTTTTGTGGATCAATTTATTATTTCTCCTTTCATTACAGTCATTTTGATACTGCAAATGGCTTCTAATGAGTATTTACTGCATTTATTTTATGGTTACAAAATGTAATACCTGACCCATTTTTTTCAGAATATAATGTTAAAATTGCTTATTACTAAGGTGAGATGTCAAATGTTACACATGTATGCGACTACTGTAAGGCTCGCTCGTTTTTTTTAAATTTTTTTTATTGAGAGAGTTTGCAGATTGCGTCAGACGTAATTTTTTGCTTCACCGGTCTTTTTTGGGGGCGGCGAGAAACTTAAAGGACCCCTTTAAGTTTCAATCCGTGTGAAACGAATCACCGTCAAAGGTTTTCTAGAGGGAACGGCACCACGCACTAGTGCGTGTCCCCGTGCCCTACTCGATTCTCCGAGGGGTTCGGATCGGATCGGGGATATTTAAGGTGCTGTGCAAGTGTGTATGTAGATGATTGGATATTTTAAACATAATTAGTAATAGCAATAAATCCGATAAGAATATATGTGAGCGGATTTCCTTATAAAAATGTATGAAATTATCGCCATAGATTTTTTTATGGCTGCCTATGGTCTCTACACCGCATGTTTTGTGAGCGGCGAGAAACTTAAAGGGTTCCTCAGGCCTCGAGGGCTTCTAGAGGTGATGGCATCACGCAAGCGTGTCACCCCCTACTAGATTCTCCGAGGCGTTCGAATTGCAAGCAAAGGGTTCAAAACGTTAAGCTACTAAACAATTAAGTAGGTACCTACGTCTATTATAAATGTTCAACTACACGGATGTCAGTTTGTTCTTCAATCAAGTCGAAACGGCGAAACGGATTTTATTGAAATTCGGTACACAGGTAAAGCATATTCTGGTTCAAAACATAGGATACTTTTATCCGGAAAATCTATTATCTTCTAATATTTATAAAATAAAGTGAAAAAAATGCCTACCCGACCCAGCCAGGAATCGAACCCGGGCGGCTGCACTGACCATTATGCTACTGGGAAGGCTGACGGACGTTAGCACTGAATTTTTACATTGCTTTTTAATTTTGAGTGCTTTCTATCACTTATTTTTTAGCGGGTAGGCATTTAATTTCTTCACTGTATTTTATAAAATTATTTAATTCAGCTTCAGTGCAGCAATTAGCGCTTAAAAATAAAAAGTAAAATCTATTATCTTCTACACCAATCTGTGGTACCAAAACCAACGGAGTTACCACAACACCATTGATCCAGTTACTCTCGCACTGACATAATGAAGATTGAAAAACACGACTATCAGCATCATTCAGCTGCACAGCGGTAAAGTCACGTAAAACACGTTTTATTTCAAAACATGACACGGTTTAATAACTAACAGTTTAATAATAACAGATTGTTATTGCACCGTTTCGAATGACACACAATGGGGTGTAGCTGAACAGTAATTGTGTATGAATGTTAATATCGAACCATGATATTGCCTGTGACTCTTATGCTGTGATAAGAGCTGCCTGCGCATAGCTTGGGCGCTTGAGAGCCTTATATATGAGCGGTTATACATTTCAGCAATGGCGACAAATCTGATAATACTGAAGTTAGGCAACTTTCTTAAGAACCGGTTATTTTTATATTTTTTATATTGACACGTCTTAGTGACCACATCTTGCCTGATGGTAAGCAACCGACGCAGTCCAAAATAATGAGAGCGCTCCTCACCGTGGAACAAGCACGGTAACAAGCGCACCCATTCATGACGGCCTGCATAAATGCCGTTTCACGCCCCGCTTAAAAGACCCGGGACTATAGAAGCTGGGAAACACATGCGCCGGCAAAGAATTCCAAAGCCGAATGGTCTTACAGGAAACGACTTGCTAAATTTTTTGGTACGAGTACTGATTGTCTGTACAGTATGATGGTGGTTCCTAAAACCAGCATGTGTAGTCCGGGAGAGAAAAGGAGAAGGCGGGATTAGATCAAAAAGTTCTTCAGAACACTCACCGTATTAATTCCGGTAGAAGACACTGAGAGAAGCAATGTCTCTTCGCAGCTGGAGGTCCTCTAGAGAGGCTGTAACCTCAGCATCGCCAATAATGCGTACCGCTCGCCTTTGCAGTCTACCAAGTACATTGAGGAGGTATTTAGCGGAGCCGTCCCATTGGAAGGCACGTCAAGCTGTTTGTATTAGCACCAACCAATCCACACTCAGCCCGCGTGAATGCCAGTTTTCCCTGTGCTGATCATCATCAACCAATCATCAAGTTTTTCAAGCCAATAAGTTTATATGCGTTTATGCCACAGCAAAGCGCGACCAGGCAAGCTATGTACCTATATATAGCCAATGATAAAAATCTCCTTTTAAAACAAACTGTATCTATCACAAAAGTTATAATAGGTACATTAATAATGTACAAAAATTACCAAATTATGTATTTATAATCAAACGGTTAGTGTCAACGTATGATATATGTACTTATCACTTGATTACGATCAAATCTTTGTGTAATTAAAACGTATTACATTTTCTATATTTCATAAGTGTACCGTTTACAAAGGAGGCCTATGGCACATCCGGTCAACTCGAGCCGAGAACTGTTATGTATGTAGTCTGTGGTCGAGGTCCTAGCCTTTATAGGCGACCGGGTTGTCAGCTCTCGAGCCGATCCGAATGCCTTGGAGAATCTAGTAAGGAACACGTTTGCGTGATGCCTCTCCTCTAGCCGCCCACATAAGGTGTAAAGATCATAAGGCAGCCGATAAAAAAATCTATGGCGATAATTTCATACATTTTTACAAGGAAATCCGCTCACAGATATTCTGCATAGGTACATACTTGCACAGCACCTTAGATATCCCCGATCCGATCCGAACCCTCGGAGAATCGAGTAGGGCACGGGGACACGCACTAGTGCGTGATGCCGTTCCCTCTAGGAAACCTTTGACGGTGATTCGTTTCACACAGCTTGAAACCCTTTAAGTTTCTCGCCGCCCCCAAAAAAGCCCGGTGTAGCTGAAAATGACGTCTGAGGCAATCAGCTAACTCTCTTAAGAAAAACAAAACCTTTTTTGTTTGAACGTTTCGGAGAAACTAGGGGACAGCACGCTTGCGAGATGCCATCGCCTCTAGGATACCCTCTGAAGATATTCCATCACTATGGTAACGCTTTAAAGATGCATGGCATGATTAGCCGTTACCACACATCATCAGGAACTGCTCATTTTATGTCCTGTCTGCAGGGGCACGAGCCCCTATAGATAGATAGGGAGATCGGGCCATATACTACCACGCGGGCCCTGTGCGGATAGGTGGTTGTTAACGACTGCTAATACAGCTGGGAGCAACGGCTTTACGTGCCTTCCAAAGCAGAGAGAAGTTCGAGATGATACATTTTAAGTCACCCATCGGATGACCGGCTTTAGCGAAAGGTGCTTAACTTTAGCAATCAAAGATCAGGCGCGTCAACCGCTGCGCCATAGAACTCCTCACGTTACCACACACTCACTTTCTATCAGGTCCAGAGCAGATTGAGGGCCATGCTTGTTACAGTTTCAGATAACTCTTGAATAATGTTATGTTATTATGATTCATAGTGCTCTGATTTCCTATTGTTTCTCGGTGACCGCAATGTTCACAGCATATTTTGCTATTAAATTGCGGTTTCAAAGCTCGACCTCGGCCACTAATGTTCATTTGTTTTATATTTAGTAGCTCTATTATAATCAGTACCTGGATGACCGAGCTTTGCTCGTTATTTTTTTTATAATGTTTTCTAAAAATGAAACCCAGCTAGATCGATTTATCGCCCACGAAACCCCCTGCATACTAAATTTCATGAAAATCGTTGGAGCCGTTTCGAATTGCTCGTTTAAAGGTATTAGATTAGCATCTATTCTTTCGGCTCCCGAAGACTATTAGAATAATATGGGTGCCTCTGCTACTTATATAAACCATGCGATCACGTCCGATCTGAACCCCTCGGGGAATCTAGTAGGTAACTGGGACACGCCCTAGTGCGTGATGCCATTCCTCTAGAAAAACTGGCGGTGTTTCGTTTCACATGGCTTGAGGAACCCGCCTGAACTCGAACTGAGTTTCTCGCCTCCCCCAAAAAAGTCAGGTGACGCTGAAAATGCCGCCTGAGAAAATAAATTATAGGTAAAATTCTAAAAAAAATCGATCACGAAAATATCGTTTGGCATTGACATATTATCTCGTCGTGAAAAACGAGGAGAGTAAACATTTTGGCATAGAAACTCTCGTTTTCGTTACCGCGATCGATTGGTGCAACTCAAACTAGGAACCCTGACGGGTTATTTGGTAAACTCTGAGACTAAAGCAATCTTGTGGTAGATGAATTGTCAATAAAAAGTTATCCCCCTATGAGGATAACAACATTTGTACATGCAACACTAATGCTGAAAATCTAACCTGCATTTTCCTCAACTTCAAATGCTGAGAGAAAATTTTACGTTTGGCATAATTTTCCTTATGTACAAATTACTATGCATATGACCTAGAAAAGGCTATAAAAGGATCTTTCTTGTAGTCTAATCAATGTGGGAGCTTCATTAGCATTTAACCCTTTCAAAGGCAATGGCAACTAAATTGTCACCAAATATTGAACTTTATCTACTTGGAATAAGATTGAAAAGCAATGAAAAATTACAACTGTATTGCCCATGAAAGGGTTAACGGTTATCTTAAGGGATTTACCTCTAGAATATATACGTTTAAGTACCTAATAGGAGATAGGCAGGATCTATATCTCCCTTGCTAAGTTTCTTGCGGTTTCTTCTCGTTACAAGGTATTAACCGTTGTGTATAGGACGCCATTTATATTTAGTCATTCAAAAGATGTTACTCTGAGGGATCGAATCCGGAAAGAAGTCATTCTCCAGAGAACCTGAATATAGCTGAACATAGCTCAAAGAATTAACAAGCTGAAGTGGCAGTGGGCTGTTCGTATTAGCTGCAGAACCGATAACCGTTGGGGTAGACGTGTTCCAGAGTGGAAACCGTGACTCGGCAGACGTAGTGTAGAAAGCCCTCCGGCGGTATGGAGCGAAGATATATACAAAGTGGCTGGCAGTGGTTGGATGAGAATAGCCGAAGATCGGGCTCAGTGGCATGCATTAGGAGAGGCCTATGTCCAGCATTGGACTGATATGGGTTGATACTGACGATGATAATGAACGAGGACATGCTTACGTGATGCCAACCCCTTCAGAAACCCTCTGAGGAGTACCGCTCCTAAAATCCGGTTACGAAGTAAAGGAGGCTTACAGCAATCCCTCTCTAAAAATCACTGAAGGCATTGTAAACTTAAGTACAGATTGCCTTACCAAGATTAACAGCTATTTAAATAAATTGGTCAAGACTATATTGAGTTTATAAATATTGGCAATAAGTACATAAGCAATCGCAGTTTTTGTGTGAGTGCTGTGTGGAAGTGTGTCAAGATGTTTGTCATTCAGTCGAGTGAATGGTACAAGGAAAGTGTGTGCATCAATTCAAAATTGTGTTATCAATTATCATTATAAAGTAGATAATATGCTCGTGAGTTTTCCTTAATGGAAGGACCGAGATTGGGTAATCAGTAATAGTCTTTGTCCTGACTGACTGACTACTTATTATCTTACTAACTGTAATGTAACTGCTATACAATCTTGTGTACCTATGTGTACTGGTGGTGTACCTTTTTTTTTGACCCTGTGAATCCTTCTTACTGGGATACTAGAACCCCACTATGAGTTGGCGGTTCTTCATTCCCTCTACCCTGCTTGGAGCCTAAGAAAATTGCATCCAGGGGGCAAAAGAGAGGGACATACCCACTAAATACTATTGGTGTACCTATTACCTAATAAATAAATATATAACTAACTGACTGACGAAGTGACGACTAAATGACTTATAGACAACGTATAACCCAAGATGCTAGACGCAGACACTCGGAATTTGAAAGGTTTAAAGAATTTTTACTTTTAATAAGTGTCCAAACAAAAGAAATTTAACAAAAAATCACATCTTAGGGGCTTAAGAGATACAAAATGCCCATATATCTTCGTGCTTCGGAAGGCACGTAAAGCCGTTAGTCCCGGCTCGGCTGCTCTTCAATGACAGAAGCGGCTGCTTACCACCGCACCGCACTGGACCCGCGTGGGAGTTTATGGCCCGTTCTCGCTGTAGTGTTTTCATCCATAGAACCCTCAGTCTATGGATGAAAACATAGAAGTAGGTCATAAAAAATGAGCCGATGTGATGTCTCACAACTCAAATCATTGTAACATTAGCCATCTGCATTAATCTTCTTGTCGATTAGTTGAAAGCGTTTGCAAATTTGGCATTGATGATAGAGTGTAATTTAATGTATTTTCGTTTTAACTGAATAATTTGAATAATTAATTATTAAAAGTTAAAAGCATGGCTGCCCGGGGTGTCGCAAGGCGGCACGCTCGGCTGGCTATTATTCCTACTGTTACAACACTTATCTGTATCAAACCCAGGATCGTCGGATAACGGACTCTGGATATCGAGGCTTTAATCATCTTTAATACGTGAAGCAAAATTAATACGTGAAAGAAACTTTGTTCCCCTATTTTACGAAAATTGCGCGGACGGAGGGAGGAGTATGAAATTTCGCACACTTATAGTTTGTATAGAGAAGGATTGCAGAATGTTAATATTTTTTTTTTAATTATGCATAAAAATACATTAAATCAATAAAACTTAATAAAGTATTTGACACACGCTTAGATACTCTTTCCAAAAATTTCAAAAATGGAAGAGAAGCAGCCAAAGTCTGTCAATGCCAATCCAAACCCACATTCTATCTTTTTAATTTTTCATTGCTTAGGATACAATCCGTGCAGCCTTAATAAAATTACGGTCGAATTTCGACCACTGGACGCCCACTAGTTATCATAGAAAGACTTATTTTTTTGTTAATAAAAGATATTATCGTTACTACAATCAGTTTTAATATCCTCTTCTCTTCGTTAATAGCGATAGGCCTTGACGATAGAGAGCTATTTAATCTCACAAACATTTACGTTTTAACTTCTCAATTTAATATTTGGTAAAAAGCATGGCTGCCCGGGGTGTCGCAAGGCGGCACGCTCGGCTGGCTATTACTCCTACTGTTGCAACACTTCAACGACAACGAAGTACCAAACCAAGGGCCAATTTGTATACCCATTACGCATGATATCCAAATAAAAAGGTTTGTAAGGGTTTTCGAAATTGCTTCATGCTATTAAGTCTATTGTACAGTTAATGGCGAAAGTCACTGACCACGTTAGTACGGAGTAGTAATTTGATGGCGCAGTGGAAATCGCGCTCGGTCTACGATTGCTGAAATTAAGTAATTTTCGCAAAGGTCAGTCATCGGATGGGTGACCAAAAATGTAGCATCTCATGCTCCCCCGTTTTTTTTTTTGAGAGAGTTTGCTGATTGCCTCAGACGGCATTTTCAGCTTCACCGGGCTTTTTTGGGGGCGGCGAGGAACGTAAAGGGTCCCTCAAGCCGTGTGAAACGAATCACCTTCGGAGGTTTTCTAGAGGGAACGGCATCGCGCACTAGTGCGCTTCCCCGTGCCCTACTAGATTCTCCGGAGGGTTCGGATCGGATCGGGGGGCGGAACCACCCGAGGGCGCTTCTAAAGCCTCGGACCTCGGCTCGGGTAGACCGACCGGGCCGTGGAGGAGGAGAGAAGCGCCCAGGTACATGTCTGTACCTGGTATAGAGCGCGTGTGAACCGGTTCTTCGTACCCTTGTTCTACGAGTACGGTGTCTTGGACCTAAGCTAGTGTGCATGTTTAGTGTATTCTGTAAATGTGTAGTGACATTTAGAGGATCGGGCGGGGATTCGCAGTCGTTAACAACTACCAATAGGTACATCTTGGCCGGTTCTTCCTGTGGTGATCCATCCATTGGCAAGGCACGTGCCCCAGCAGTGGGGACATAAAATACGCTAGTGATGATGATTTGTTTAATAGAAGTTCACAAGCGTCTTTTAGAAAATCAAGTTGACAAAGTCCTAATCTGTACGGCAACTTTTGCTTCTGACTGGTACAGCGAATTGCGATATGGTACAGCAACCGAAAAACGACCTTCATGTCACTTGGGTCTCGATTTTGCTATTTTAAAACGTCCACAATCGGGTCTCAATGGTCTGGTTTTTGACTATGGATAATATGGTAGAACCTATTGCAAGTAGGTTGTTGACTGGTTAATAAATTGAGAAACTTTTAATCAATTGTCAAGACGATTTTTATTATAGAAATTGTATGGTGATGGCAAACTATGACGTCTGTAGCTTGGCGGGAAAATGAAGAGTCATGTCTGCGGTTTTGTTTTATTTTCTAAAATTGGTGTTATGTCGAATATTAATGTGAAATAATGGTGGATTATTAAGTGTTCGTGAGTGTGCATGAGTGTTGGCAAATGAAACAAAACAGTACAACGTCACCTTTCAAATTCTCTCAAGAAGTCCGCCCGAGGACTTAGTAAAGCCCCACATCTTGACTGAGATACTCGAGGGGTTGGGGGGTATATCATTTCTCACTTCTCATTTCTATTATCATTCATCATCATCATACAAGATGGAAATATTGTTTATTTATTTATTACTTGTAAGAAAAATTACTTTGACACTGGCTAAATGTGCTAACCGCACGAAGCCATCAACTAAAAGAAATAAAAAACTATGACGTCACTAAGATTTTGTTCCGTCGTTGAGTGTTCATTTATAACTTTTTAGGTTACAAAAATTCATGCTTATGTCAAATATAAAATACATAGCCTTTAATTTTCTGGATTAAAAAAAAAAAATATGTTAAGGGTAAGCACAGTGCTCACCTGATGTTAAATGATGATAAAGGCCAAAGATGGAAGCGCACTTCACCCGGGATCCTCAACTACTGAGGCACTGGCTATTTTATCTCTAGCTGCCGGAACACAACAATGCTACAAACATTAATGTTATGGCGACATATTTAGGGTATGTTCCGATATACACTGCGAGCACTGTAAGGTGTGACGTCAATTTAGTATACTGCGAAGCCGTTCCTTTATAGTTGGCTATACTGGCTACTGTTTAAAACGGAACGCAGTCCAGTATACTGTCATCCATGTCATTTCTGGACGCTGTTGATCACGTGATCAAAGCACTGAGAGCACCTTACCTCGGAAATGCCAGTGCTTACAGTACAAAAATGGCGACGATTTATGACGTCATATATTTCCCTAGGATACTGCGGCAGTATACTGTCAGTCCATAACGGAACCAATTTCTCACCAGTAAGAGCACTGGACAGTGCTCGCAGTGCTCGCAGTGTATATCGGAACATACCCCAAGATAAGATGGTAGTAGCTAGCCAGGCGGACAAACAAGTCCTACCACAAACCAAACCGAGAACACAAACATGTACCCCCCGCTGGGAATCGAACCCGGGACCTCTGGGTCTAAACCGGTGATGAAATGATTGTTGATATCAACATCCCTATTGCAAAGGTTTAAAGTAGCCGTTTAAATAAAAAAAAACCAAGATCTGGTGGGTTACTCTTGAAACACAATTGCAATAATTAATTTCCAATCCCAAATCTAAAAATATCAAATGGCACTCTTAAAAGCGATAATAGCGCTACATTGGAATTAAATTGCGTGGAAATTGAGTGAACAAATTATTATCGAGATGGGACGTTCCGAAATTGCGAAACTTATCCCAATATCGATACATATTAATCGCATTGGAATTGTATTGAGATTGAGTTTGCGTCAAGAGTAGCCTACCTGATTGTAAGTGACAATAAAACCGAATAGGGAAGTGCTATTCAACCGGAATCATTTAGCTCTGTGGAACTGAGTAACTAGACGTAAGTACTTCAATCTGACGGAACCTACAATGCTGGTGACATTACTGAGGGAACAACACCGCAACGCCACAAAATAAGGAACGCTGACCGTCACACGGATACGGAGTTTCGGAACAGCTCGCAAGAGTTCGACAAAATAAGAAGACTTAGAATCTATATATTAATACTTGAAGCAAAAACTTTGTACTCCTTTTTCACGAAAATTGCGCGGACGGAGGAGTATGAAATTTCGCACACTTATCTATATTAATATTATAAAGAGGAAACCTTTGTATTTTTGTATGTATGTATGTATGTTTGCAACGAATAAACTCAGAAACTACTGGACCGATTTAAAAAATTCTTTTGCCATTAGAATGCTACATTAGCGCTAAGTAACATAGGCTAAATAAAAAAATAAAAAAGATAAATACCTACTAAAGTCAATTTAATTTTCTAATACAAAATGATTTGTTTGTTTTGTTGTCATGGAAACCATTGGATATATATTTAACTCAATGATGAAAACTGTGAAAGCGGTACGAAGTCCGCCGGGTCAGCTAGTAGTTTATATTTGACACACACGCTTAAATACTCTTTTCAAAAATTTCAAAAATGGAAGAGGAGCGGCCGAAATATGTCAATGCCAATCCAAACTCGCATTCTATCTTTTTAATTTTTCATTGCATACAATCCGTGCAGCCTTAATAAAATTACGGTCGAATTTCAACCACTGGGCGACCACTTGTGTAAGCTAAATACATACCGCGCTAGACAACTTAATGGAAACGAAATCTCGCAACAGCTGCGTTCCGGCTGTTCCGAGCTGTTTCGAGAGATGTGTCCTCCGAGAGAGGATCTATGTGTGCGTTGTTCGAGTGCGATATGTATGAAGCTCCTTATTTTGTGGCAATACTGTGATAATGTTGTTATGGCGAAAGACTTAGATAAGACGGTGGTATCTAGCCAGGCCACAGACTGACTGACGTAGAACAAGCCCTCTCTCTCGATGAAAAACAAACCCTGTGATCACTAGATCATAGAGTGAAAAAAATATGTGTTACAATTTTCCTCTTCATGTGTCCAGAGATATCCCGAGATCCCAAGGGAACATCGGACAATTCGACCTTATTCCTTGCCTGTGGGCAGGCACTAGTAGGTACATAGGTAGGACTTTTCTTTTTATAAATTACAAAACAATATATTAAAATAAGCCTCATGGTACTTTACCTAACAAAAATGTTTTTAATCTAAAACATAAAGAAAAAATGGGGAAATCATTGTGGCAGTAACACATTGAGTTCTTCCGCTGCTTTAGGCTAATCACACACAATGACGGATGGCGGAGCGACTAGCGAGCGGCTGCGGCAACGACTAACTTTGCAATGCGGCTGTATATATTATTATCTTATCTATTACTATAGTGCCCCACCCAGCACATACTTTGAAAGTGCTGTTACATGGGTGTATGTACAGCTGCGGCTAGGAATATGTTTCAGAGTCAAAGAAAATGTCAGCAGATCTGATTCCACATATATTGTTTAAGTAACCAAGGGCTCGCCATAGTAGTGCGTATATACGCACTTACAGGGATATGAAACAGGGGTCTTCTACGAGCTCTTAAATGGTGTGATTGGACTAGATAATAACGTGTGCCAGAGCATCGATGTGTGTCGACTAGTTCAGCGACTAAAGTCCGTCCTTCTCAAAAAGCCGCGTCACTGCGACTCCTGTTGCACGCGATGTTGCCGTACTGACTTAAAAGTACGGCTGCCGATTGCTTGAGCCTTGAGCACGTCAATGCATCACACATGTGTGCTGCAACGTGCGTTTTCCTAACTCCTTACGAAGTAAAAGTCGAAATTTTTCTCATAGAATACAGGTCCATCTAACCTAGGAGGTATAGTCATATTTTTCTTTAAACTTATTTTTTTAAATACTAGCTGCCCGGATAGACTTCGTTCTGTCAAAAGCATTTTTTAATCTCTTTATTTTTTTCTTTATTAAAATTTTCAGTGTGCCTTAAGGAACATACAAAAAAAAATTTGCCAATCGGTCCAGCTTAGCAAAATTCATTTTTATTTATATAGATATGGTAGATAGTAGGTAGGTAGGCTTATGTCCAGCAATGGATAAGTATAGGCTAATAATTTATTTATTTATTTAATGATGATGATGATGATGATGATGATGAAGATGAAGATGATACTGTTCATGTAAATTATTGTTATTATTATTTGACGTATGCCTTAACGACATTTATCATCGTGTGTGAATCGCCTTAGAGGAAATCTCGAATTTAAACTTGACCTCAACTCAGTTCACTCCATCCTCCTTCAATTGTATTACTCTATAATTTGTCTGAAGTTTGAAAATTGTTAGGTACATAATTTTTTTAACTTCATCAGTTCTTTTACGCATGTCATACTATGAGTTGTTGTCAATTGTCATCTTAATCATCATCTCTATATTAATACGTGAAGCAAAAACTTTGTACCCGTTTTTACCAAAAATTGCGCGGACGGAGGAGTATGAAATTTCGCACACTTATAGTTTATATAGAGAGGGATTACAGAATGTTAATATTTTTTTTAAATTATGCATAAAAAAATACATTAAATCAATAAAACAAAACATTACTCTTTTTAATAATTTCAAAAATGGAAGAGGAGCGGCCGAAATCTGTCAATGCCAATCCAAACTCACATTCTATCTTTTTTAATTTTTCATTGTTTAGGATACAATCCGTGCAGCCTTAGTAAAATAACGGTCGAATTTCGACCACTGGGCGACCACTAACTAACGTAAGAACGTTCCAATTCTGAACTAAGTAACTAACTAATAACAATGACACATGGGGAGACTGGGCTATTAAAGTAAGTGTAATTAAGTGATAGTGTTGATAATATTTGGACGATAGCATAATTGTGACCCGATTTGTCAGGGGGTGTGGGTTCACATCCCGCTAGTGGAAAGTTTTTTCATCACTTTGCCAAAATATAATCACCATCAATCGATACCGATGATACATTATAAATAACGCCTCGGTGGCCGAGTGGTCTCGGGTTCAACTCCCAGGTTGGGTAAATTGTTTTTCGGATTTTTCGATGCATAGCCCGGGTTTGTGATGACCAACCCGTATTTGGCAAGCGTGGTGATTAAGCCATTACCCATCAATTGTAGTGATGACCTGATTTCAATGATGGAGGCCTTTGCCCAGCATTAGAACAGTTATAGGCTGTTTTCTTTACTTTACTTTACATTATATCTTATCTTATCTTAATGGAGCCTGCTGAGGTTTCCCTCTTGCAGTAACACTTCGACCCATCGGGATCTTTTGTGCAATCCCGTCCTTTCACTCTCCTTCCTCTGTAAAGATAGATGCCATAAGTTTGTCCTCCGGTTTCGGATAAGCCGACCCCAGGAGTCCCATTCTTACTTTACATTATAAATACAATTCACGGCTCCGTAAATCAAACTGCAAGACGGATGTTGAATTAAAATACCGAATTAGACGTTGCATGTTGCACTTCAAACGTTTTCGTGTTTTCCATTATACCGAGGGACTTGTTACTCGATAACATCAGGGTTGCTGATTTCTGACGTGCTTCGGACGGCACGTTAAGCCTTGGTAGTCGTTAAAACCCTCCAGTTTCAAAGTTAAACTCAAATCGTTTACTTACTAAATACACTTAGGGGCACATCTAACCGCCCACCTCGTTATTTTCATACAAACATGCTCATTTTGCAACTCTATACTTATATAAAAATTTGCGATGCGCGATTATGACTAATTTCAATAATCAAATTAACTACTAATACTAATCTCAAAAATCGAATACCAGATTAGTAATATATTAATATACTAATAATCGAATAAGTATCACTAATTAATAATAAAATCGAACGTTTATTGATATTGAAAGGAAGAAAGCTAAAATGTACTTTAACGCCACCGCATAAGGCTCATAGCGGTTACCAAGAGAGGCCGGCTATAGTCGAAAATTAGTTACCTACGTCATAATTCATTCATTATCAATGAATGACCATTCAGTTGCAAAATTCTGTATTCGTTAGTGATTGATTCCTACTATTGACTGATTAGCACCCGATTAGTACTGCTTAGTAATTAGTAATACATTTTAAAAGTCATTCGAATTATTCGAATGGATGTAATAATAGAATGATTCAGTTAGTATCATTCATAATCGCGCATCGCTAATAAAAATGTCAATACATTTCTGCAAAGATCTGTATGCTAATGTTTAGGTCAAGCGTTCGACTGAATCTATCACCAGTCCGGATTTCGACTGAGAAGAGCTTGCAAGAATCTCTAGATTTTTTTTGACATTTCAACTAAATTACTAAGGCCTCAATCTCCCTGTGTTGTAAGGGCATTACCATTTGATCTCCATGCTGTTAGTGTTTAAATAAAAGAGATTTGAGGAGCTCGATGGCGCAGTGGTTAACGCGCCCGGTCTGCGAGTGCTGAGGTTAAGCAACTTTCGCAAAGGCCGGTCATCGGATGGGTGACCAAAAATGTATCATCTCGAGCTTCTCCGTGCTTCGGAAGGCACGTTAAGCCGGTGGTCCCGGCTGCATTAGCAGTCGTTAACAACCACCAACCCGCACTGGGCCCGCGTGGTGGTTTATGTCCCGTTTTCCCTATCCATCCATAGGGAAGGCTCGTGCCTCAACAGTGGGGACATAAATGAGCTGATGATGATGATGAAAAGAGATTTAATTAAATACACACATGGAAACCGTTGGGAAGGGCCTCAGTCTAACATAGGATAGCATAGGGTAAAAAAATAATATATTTTTATTGGTAATATTAATGGGATATAAAATACTTACAACTAAAATCAGTATAACCATAATACATACAAGGGATAACCCTACCAGCCGTATCGATTACAGTCGCTAATCGATTATTGGTGAAATGCAATCGACCATTTATCTATGAATTGAACGACTCGATAACACGGGTGCCGTAATGGTTTCTCGATTCAAGGTCTTCAAGTTACGAAAGTGCATCTATATACCGATAACGCTTGAAGAACCATATGTTTCACGATGCTGTAAAGGTTCATCATCGTCATCATCAGCTCATTTTATGTTCCCACTGCTAGGGCACGAGCTTTCCTTATAGATGGATAGGGAGAATGGGCTATAAATCACAACAGCTTACAATAAAAGTATGTATGTATGTTTGCAACGAATAAACTCAAAAACAACTGGACCGATTTAAAAAATTCTTTCACCATTATTAGAATGCTACATTAGCACTGACTAACATAGGCTATATTATAAAAAAGAATATTAAATAAAATACTAAAAACGACAATTTAATTTTCCAATACAAAATGATTTGTTTGTTTTGTTGTCAAGGAAACCATTGATATATATTTAACTCAATGATGGAAATTGTCAAAGCGGTACGAAGTCCGCCGGGTCAGCTAGTACTCAATAAAATAGGTAATATAAGATATATACATAATATTTACTAATATATATTGTTATAATAAATTACATATACCTACATACAATAAAGTTGTTGTAGACTAAGACCTAGCTAAAAGAAAAGAATGAAGTTTAATCTTAAAAGTAGCAAGTGACTTGGAGTGACGAACATCAGACGAGAGGTTATTCCAAAGGCTGGTAGCCAATCTCTAAAGTACTCTGAACGAGTCCAGGAATGTTCTGATGTCAGGCTAATGATTGTGACCGTCAAACCATCTTGTGAATACTTAAAAAACTACGAGTTCCTTAAGACTTGCCATGTAATTATTTCCACTACGACAAGTCTTGAAATTTGGTAGCAAATTATGTGTTAATCTCAGTGTTGTACCTCTATACTTTGGATGTTTTGCTTACGACTTCCGCACACACATTTAGTTTCTTTTTGTAATTACTCGTATTACACAAGTTGATTAGCTCATATACAATCTTGATATTGACGGTGATTGGAATATACAACGATACAGTTTTACGGGTGTTTATAAAGTTTTGTGAACCATATCCAAAGACTGAAGGCACGATTGTAGAACCCACCAAACCGATTGAATCGAACCTTCTTAGTCTGACATCCATAAGATTTCTCTTCGCCTTCTTATATAAGGTCACATTTTATCAACTGCAAATATTTTGAGGATAAATTTAACAACATAATATAAACTATTTTTATGAAGAAACCTTAAATTTTTATACGCTAGTTTTCAAGAAAAACGCCAAAAGACATTTCGATTAAAGAGAAAAATAAAGCACTTTCGGTGCTTTCAATTCAAAGGAGCCGAATCAGAGAAGCCTTTGCCTTCACCGCTTACACGTTTGCACGTGTAAGCGGTGAAGGCAATGCGGCTTTAAACTTTAGCTTTAAACTTAAAGTACAAACGTTACCAACGTGTTCATTATCCATAGGGAAAACTCGTGCTTCAGCAGTGGGGACATGCAATGAGCTGGTGATGATGTGATGATGATGATCAAAATTTTGGAATCCCATCTTAAAGTAGCTAACAACAACGGTGCTTTAGAAATACCGATAACTCATATCATAAGCCTAATTGGTGATATATTTATACCACTTCTTGGCACTTCAATAAAAGTTATCACGACTTATTTATATAATCAGTCGACTACAGATAGATAGATAGACAGACAGATAGATAGATAGACAGATAGACAAATCAAATAAATTTCGTTTTATATCGTATTATTTTTACGACTTTAGTTTCTTTATAGATTAATTTCATGATGCATGATATTAGAAGTATTAAAACCTTTTTTGTTTACAAAAGAATATGCTAACGGCATATGAAATGAATATATAGAATACTAGCAGCCCGTCCCTGCTTCGCACGGGAGGACATTTTTTTTAATATAGACTATGTAACTCAGCGCTAATGTAGCATTCTAATGGTGTAAGAATTTTTTAAATCGGTCCAGTAGTTTTTGAGTTTATTCGTTGCAAACATACATACATACAAAAATACAAAGGTTTCCTCTTTATAATATTAGTATAGATGATATTTTCTCCCTATCCATCCATAGGGAGTGCTCGTGCTCCAGCAGTGGGGACATAAAATGAGCTGATGATGATGCTAACGGCTGAATATGGCCTTTACAGTGTAACCGGCATTTATTTATTTATTTAGTGATAATCACTGAGTTTTATGAGATCTACGTATTCCTAAAATTTTACAAAAATTCTATCTACTGATTTTTTAACATGTCTGTGTTTTTCTTTAGGTGTTTTTTTTAAATATTTGCGGGTAAGCCTTGAACTCACCTGATGTTAAGTGATGATAAGGCCAATATGATGGAAGCGCACTTTACCAGTGTCAGTGAAGCACTGGCTATCTTATCTCTAGCTGCCGGAACACAACAATGCTACAAAAAAACATTGATGTTATGGCGACATATTTAGATAAGATGGTGGTAGCTAGCCAGGCGGACAAACAAGTCCTACTACCAACCAAACCGAGCACACAAACACGTACCCCCCGCTAGGAATCGAACCCGGGACCTCTGGGTCTAAACCGGTATTCTTAGCCACTAGACCACAGAGGCGAGATTCAAATTCATTGCAACTCACCAATATATCTAACTAGCTTTTAATCGCGGCTTTGCTCACATGGGCTACACGACTTGCAAATTGTTTCTAATAAAAGCCAAACTTATTAATTTCCGTACAAGCTTTCCACGCCTATTTCACATTTCTAGGGGACGTTTTTTTAAAAATGCTAAAACACGTCATTCTTTTATTTTTATTGAAAAATCTAAATATTTTATCTAAATATGTCGCTTTAACATCAATGTTTGTAGCATTGTTGTGTTCCGGCAGCTAGAGATAAGATAGCTAGTGCCTCAACTAGTTGAGGATCCCGGGTGAAGTGCGCTTCCATCATTGGCTTTATCATCACTTAACATCAGGTGAGATCAAGGCACTGTGCTTACCCGTTATTATTTAAAAAAAAACTCTAAACCTATGTTTAGTTGCCCTGGCATCATTGTTTTTGTTTAATTTTAATATTTTTAACTTTTTATTTGTATGTTTAATTTATAAATATTTATCTTATTAGTACAGAATACATAATATGATATACGCGCTAAAACCAAGCTTCTAAACAAAAATATATTATAGAGGTTACATTTAACTGACAAATTTTAGGTATTTATAAGCATTTTTTTTTAAATTAACAAGTAGGTTTTTTGTTATCTATCAGTTCTCAATTTTTTTGTTTTTAAATGTCTTTAGTGAGTTTATTAAATGTTTTTCTTTTTCGTTTAAAAAAGTTTCCTCGTCTTTTCAAATTAAGAAGGTCATAAGTCACAAGTGAATGCAATTGAAACAAGTTCACAGGATACTTTGAATTCCCGCCATATCGGTTTACATGGACGGTTCCTAATTGATAACGTGAATCTGTACAGAATTCAGCCTTAGTGCAACGAGATAAGAACTTTCCAATTGGAGGTAATGGCTTGACGTCCTTAACACAGGCAATTGAATTTGAGGTCGACAGTTTTGGCATAAAAAGGACTTAGTTCGTATATTGATACGATTTATTGAAATAGATCTTTTAGGCTTGGTATCTGCTGATTTTGCAGGGAGAGCGAGAGAGAGGAGAGAGAGAGAGACCTAGTAGGAGTGTGGGTTGGGTTAAGACGACTCCTCGGTTCGTGATCATTCAAAAACGGCTGATCCTTACAGGCGCTGTGATAAGGTCGAAAATACGTAGCGCCCGCGACGATTTATAAAATATTAAAAATAAAATTGGTTTTAGTTATCACTTTATCACAATATGCAGCTACTAAATTACGAATATTGATGTTATCAATGTATTTGAGTGGTTTCCAAGCATATATTTTTTTTATTTTTTTTTTATACATAGCACGGCAAATGACTCCAATTCACCTGATGTTAAGTAAATATGGAATCCAGATGCGACGACAACTGGTGCAGCGTGAGAACAGCGCAGCGTCAGTTATCCTCACTTTGCCGGCCCACAAGGTGCCTCTTCACGCCTCGTTTGAAGGACCCCATATCATAGGAAGGAGGGAAAACGTGTGCTGGCAAACTATTCCATGTTTTGGAGGTGCGACAAAAAAACGAGTCACCAAATTTCTTAGTGCGCGATGGAATATTAGAGACAGTGAAGTGGTGACTCCGGAGAGCAGCACGTGTACTCCTATGGAAGAAGGGAGAAGGTGGGATGAGGTCAAAGAGTTCTTCAGAGCACTCGCCATGGTATAAGCGGTAAAACACGCTGAGTGACGCAATATCTCTTCGCAATTGCAGAGTTTCAAGAGTATTTGTGACGTCTGCGTTGCCGATAATGCGTACAGCGCGACGCTGCAATCTGTCCAAAGCATCGAGAAGGTACTTTGCGGAACCGTCCCAGATGTGCGAGCAATACTCCACGCAAGACCGTACCTGTGTCTTGTACAAAAGGCACAACTGGTCAGGCGTAAAGAATCGCCGCACCCTGTTCAGAATACCGAGTTTTCGCGAGGCTGTTTTGATCACGGCTTCGATGTAGTCCTTTTGGTTCAGATCGCAGCGAATCGTCATACCGAGCATGTTGATACTGCTCTGCAGGCTTAGAGATGTACCCTGAAGAGTTGGAAGGGGAAGGAATGGTGACTTTTTTGCCGTGAACGCACACACCTGTGTTTTCTTGGCATTGAACTCAACAAGATTATTGGAGCCCCATTTAGATATGAGGTCCAATACCCGATCGAGCTCAATGACAAGATTCACTCGGTTAACTTCGGTTTCGACCCGCCCAGCCGCTGGGTGACCGTTATATCCCCCATGCACTGTGCTATCATCTGCATAGCAATGAATATTTCCAAGTGGAAGCATATCATTGATATGCAGAAGGAACAGCGTGGGGGACAGAACGGAACCTTGAGGGACACCGGCGTTCACTGACATGAACCGCGAAGCGCATCCATCAGACAGGACACGGATTCTCCGCTCATGTAGGAAGCCAGCGACCCAGTTGCAGAACTGAGCAGGCAGACCGTATGCCGGGAGCTTGGAGAGAAGAGCTTTGTGCCAGACCCGATCAAAAGCCTTGGCTATGTCAAGGCTAACAGCCATTGACTCACCACGCTTGTCAATAGCTTCACCCCAGAGATGTGCAACGTACGCTAGAAGATCACCCGTTGATCGTTTCGGCCGAAACCCGTATTGGCGATCATGAATTATGGAGTGTTCTTCCAGGTAGTGTACAAGTTGTTTATTTAAAATACGTTCCATGATTTTGCACAAAACTGAAGTAACGGCTATGGGGCGGTAATTAGATGGGTCTGACCGATCTCCTTTTTTGGGGACCGGTTGCACATTAGCTTCTCTCCAAGATTCCGGCACACAACCAGAAGAGAGCGAGAGACGGTAAAGGCGCGTTAACACGGGGGACAACTCCGCTGCACACATTTTCAGGACTATTGCTGGGATGCCATCAGGGCCATTCTGCCCCCGATAGTTGAAAAGCCGCATCTAACAAAAAGTCAAAACGGAGAAAAAAATGTTTGAATGAATGAAACGGGAAATCGTCTGCTGTTCTTAAGTAGAGGAAAATAATTACATGTTGAAAATTTTGAATATTAGCAACGATATTTGTCTTTGATTTCCATTTATAAAATGTAATGTTTTTTTAATTATTTAATTAGAAATAATTAAAAAACCCTTTCATTCTAGTAAATAAAGTTGGAAAAAATACTAGGTCCTTAATTGAATAGACGCAAATAGCCAGGTGCGCCCTTTCAACCTCGAACGCCTAATATATTACTTTTTTACTAAGTATCAAGTTTATTCGGGTATTGTATTCCTAAAAAGAATAGGCGCATTTGGCTATATCCGCTAACAGTAACATAAAAAAATCCAAAATAAATGTCATTTATTCTTGATATGAGTTCCACTTAAGAATCAAGTATGTACTTGTGAGATAATTATTAATTCCTTAAACTTAGAACTTCAACAAAATATAGACGCATATGACAAATGCACCCGGGAAAAACTTACTTTACGAAGTAGAAAAGGCGGAAGTGGCAGATGTTGATTTTTTTCCTTAGTTTTTATGCTGTTTCCAATTACTGTGTAAGGCGCAAATGGGTATATGCGCCTTTTTAATTTCTTCTTATAAATTGGATCACTTAAGCGTCTTTCAAATTTCCGAACTTACACAAAAATATCAAACCAAAAGGGCATTTATACGTAAATGTGACTTTTCAATTAAGCTTAAGGCAAATTCGTCTTTTCATCTTCAATCAAGTGCAAAAAAGTGTGCAGAAGCGCCTTTTTTCGTTGCGCTAAAACTGCAATGGAACAAGATAGAAAAATATAAAAAATATTGGAAGGAGCGTTTTTTTTCCTGATTCCGGCAAAGTATGTAACTCAATTTGGCAAAAAATGTTAGATACGTCTTTTCAACTAACGGGGGCAGCATTAGCTTTCCGGACATCGATTGACTGCAGCTCCGCACGGACATCACACTGCCTGATTTTAAAATCAGGCATTGTGTGGCCACAGTGAGGAATTGAAGGTGGCTGTGCATTGCAGTCATCGATTCGGAAGTTAGCTGCAAAGAGTTTGGCCAGGAGATCGACCTTCTCCTGCGGCTTGTGAGCTAAAGTCCCGTCAGGACATCTCAGTGGTGGCAGCGAGGGTTGGCAGAAATTTGATTGCACGGCTTTGGCCAGACGCCAGTAGCTACGGCTGCCCGTAGGATGCGTCAGTAGTTTTTGGCCGACCCGTGCATTGGGCATCCGCTCTAATGTAGGCTCTTTTGCAAGACTTGGTGGCATTATTATAGGCTGCTTTCAGCGAGCGAGTTTCGGGATCCCCAAGAGCTTTACCTCTGATCCAAGCGCGGTATGCCGCCTGCCTGTTATCGACAGCGTTGGCACACTCACGGTTGAACCATCGGTTGCGCCGGCCTTTGCTGACGAGATAGGAGTGCGGAATATAGTATTCCATACCTAACACTATCTCATCAGCAACTGCAGTCGCACTGGCTGTCGGGTCCTTCCCACTGAAGCAGCGCTGCCCCCAAGGAACGGATGCGAAATAGTCCCGCATACCATCCCAATCTGCCGACGAGTAGTGCCAAATTTGGCGTTTCGATACCGCTGAAGGCGGTAGCGGGGCCAGAGGCGCTTTGCTGGATACCAAGCAGTGGTCCGAAGATCCTAAAGGAGCTCGAACTTCCACTCGGTAACCAGCTAGGCGACTCGTCAGCAGAAGGTCCAGCAAAGAGGGCGCGTGACCGACTATATCTGGAATCCTGGTGGGCTGGTTCACCAGTTGAGTCAGGTCGTGCGTGAGAGCGAATGCGTGGGCAGTTCTACCAGCATGGTCAGTTCTGGAGGAACTTAACCACAACTCGTGGTGAGCATTGAAGTCCCCCAAAAACACCAATTCCGCCGAAGGAAACCGCTCCTGCGCTTCATCTGCCACCCGACTAAGGTGTTCTATAAGTCGAGTTGTCTCCATGTCGCCATTATGTGATCGGTAGACGCAGACGTAGACACGGCTATGAGAGCCCAAGTCGACGTGTACCACAATGAGGGAAAAGGAAGGGTCCTCCAGACAGCGCAGACGGCGACAGTAAACGTCTGTCCGAACAAACAAGCAAACTCCGGCTTTGGCTTTAAAGGATTCTTCAAGCACAAAGCCGGGATAGTGCAGGTAGGTGGTGTCAGCTGGACAGATTATTTGTGTCTCCGTCAAAAACAACATTGCTGGCCGTGCCGTCTCAAGATGGTGGTGGACGGCATTGAGGTTTGCATGGAGTCCGCGGATGTTAGCGAACTCGACCTCAAACGGTATGGTTGTGGTGGGGGTGTGCACCGCTGTATTACCAGTTTTTGTTTTAGGCGCTGTCATGGTGGAGAGAAAGAGGGAGGCGTGAATCGAGGAAATGCTACCGCGATGCAAATAGTGAAAGTGCAGCGGCCTGTTTCACCAGGGTCTGCCTAAAGTTGAGTATCATTAACCCGCCGAACGGAAGGGCCCCCGAACCCCCCCGGGAATGGCCGCCGGGACCCCACCTTCCGGTCACCAACCGGCACGACGGGCCACCCCGAGATTATGCGTGGCATGGTAAGGCAGCCTCACGAGTTGGTTAGGCTCGCTTGGGCCCCTGTACTGTGCCACGGGCGGCCAGCGGGACAGCCGTTTCTACGGGTCTCCCTGGTCGGCGGGTTAACAAGGTCTTCCTGGCACTGGTTAGACGGAAGCCTTCACAGACCAAATGCATCGCAGCACCATTCACTCGAGCTCTGGTTATACGCTGGCTGATCCCGAAACGCGACCGACAAGCGGTCACTTGACGGGTTTAACACCATGCGTACGGTGGTCACTAACCAGACGGGGCAAGCCCTACCACGCAGTGGAGCATATGGGAGCTCTAAATTCCGTTAGTCGCCTCTTACGACACCCACCGGAGGAGAGGGGCGGTGAATTGTATTCTTTCTCCGTCACCGCACGGATAAGCATATTAATTAAGTAATTTCGTTGTAATTTCAAAAATAATGATTTTTAAGAGGTATTTTCGAAAATGATTATGATCGAGTCAAAATTATACAATCGTGTATTTGAGCTATCAAATTCAAGACAAAGACATGAACTTACCTAAATCAACATTTCAGATTCGTTAGTCATATAATAGTCTTAAACGATTCGACGAAAGTGCTGAGATTAAGCAACTTTCACAAAGGCCGGTCATCGGATGGGTGACCAAAAATTTATCATCTCGAGCTCCTCCGTGCTTCGGAAGGCACGTAAAGCCGTGGGTCCCGGCTGCATTAGCAGTCGTTAACAACCACCAACCCGCACTGGGCCCGCGTGGTGGTTTATGGCCCGTTCTCCCTATCCATCCATAGCGAAGGCTCGTGCTTCAGCAGTGGGGACAAAAATGAGCTGATGATGATAATGATTCGATGAAAATTGGTGCATATTTTTAGTGTGTCGCCTTAAGTTAAAGACCGAAGCAGATGGCAGTATTAGATATGCCTTTTGTTACTTTGAGATGTTTTAATTTTTTTTAGATTTTATTTTATTTTATCGATAGCATTTATTTGACTTTTAAATGCTTTTTACAATAACTATCTACAGGAAAACTGGTATATGATTAACGTCAAACACTACCCAGCAGTCAAAAAATAAACTTTTTGACTCAGGTCCCAAAGTTACTTTAACCATTCAGTAGGTATATCTATTAAAATATTCTCTATTCATTATAAAAACCAACAGTACAAAAAAATACAAAAATATGTAACTATGCAAATTGAATGTGATTCATATTTTATCATTCTTTGTTACTATGATTGACATCAATTAAAATATAGTATGTTATTGACTTCGCCGATTAATCATTAGAATTAAAAAGAAAACTTCATACATTTGTCATAATATTGATTGCAACATTCAAGATAATTGAAGTAGCTATATTGAGCAAAATAACAATTGTAAGAATTTGCTACATGCATACATACATACATACATACATACATACATACACACATACACACATACATACATACATACATACATACATACATACATACATACATACATACATACATACATACATACATACATACATACATACATACATACATACATACATACATACATACATACATACATACATACATACATACATACATACATACATACATACATACATACATACATACATACATACATACATACATACATACATACATACATACATACATACTTACATACATACTCTCACGTATTTCTCCCAAAAGGGGGTAGACTAGGGTGCGTTAGGACTTCTTGGCGGGAAAGTGAAGAGTCATGCCTGCGGATATGTTTTATTTTCTAAAATTTGTGTTATATCGAATATTAATGTGAAATAATAGTTGATTATGAGCGTATGACTGTTGGCAAATGAAAAAACAAAACAGTGCAACGACACTTTTATGATGGTCAATTAGGTAATGACCAATCTATTAATATGCATCATTATTGTAATCGATTGTGAATTTAGCGATAATAAACATTATATGCAATAGTGATAAGATACAATTTGCGTACTTATTTGAATGAATTGTCGAAATTGTTTTGTGTAGTTGCTCAGTGGTTGTTATGGCTGGATCTAAGTACGATTTTGTGTGACAATTTATTCATTTAAGAATTAAACCTTTTTTAGTATTGTCTTATTAGTTGGATAAGGTTGTATTAAAATTTTGTTGCAGTTAGTAATGTTTGTGCGTGTGTAGACACAGACATAAAACAATAGTTTTAAATACACATTATAAATATACAATATTTAAAAAACTATTGTTTTATCTGTGGTTTTTATTTTATTTGACATATCAAAATGATGACACAATATTATGTCAATTAAAGTAATAATGTCTTGTTTTTATTATCGATTTTAAATGCGTACTTCCGACTCCGTATATATTTTTTCAAATCATAAAGAGAATGCAGTAAATACTCATTAGAAGACATGTCACACTGACACAATCTATCTGCCGCGCAATTTATTTATGAGTAAAGAACATGTGAACAGTTTCGAGAAAATAGATCGTAATGTCAGCAATTCAAATATCATAATCACAAACACAGTAAGTTGTACTTAATGCGTTCATAAATTGTGCGGCAGCATCACACTGTTACGATCACATTTCTTTGAAACCACTCCCACAAATATTACTACCTACAACGAACATTGGGTTTAAAGTGTCGATCATTGGTGGTTGTTACGGATCACACTGTTACGGTACTTCCGTCCCTTTGCTACGAAATCACTTCCTCAAATTGTATATAAAGAAGACGAGCGAAAAGGTGTTACACATCAATAAATAATTAAAATACACGACTGCCATAACAAAAAAAGCAAAAAAAGAAATAAAAGGCAAAAAACAAGATGTCATTTATTTATTTATATGTATTTATAAATGTGAAATGTCACTCATTCACTCACTGACTATATAGGCATAAAAAATCAAAACTGCTTGATTAATAAAACTGAAATTTTCATCGCAGTCGGGGGACCGCTTTGCGGAATACTTTCTTATTTATAACGTCCCCATAATGCCATTTCAGTTTTATTAATCAAGCAGTTTTGATTTTTTATACATATATAATCAGTGAGTGAAAGAATGGTTGAATACCCAAATTTTTACTAGCCCATGTAAGTCAGAACGATGCAAGGATTGTAACGATACCTCATATATTTAAATCCGATCAGGAGTTTAAAAGTTATTGTAGAATAAAGAAACATCACATACATCCATGAACCCTGAAAACTTAACACTCCTTTATTTGGCAGTCGGGTAAAAAGTGGTTAAAAATACAGACGCCCCGCACATCATCCTATCTAAAAGACAAATTTCTTCAATACATTTTCAACCATATATCTTAGTGATAAAGTTTTAAGTCTAAAGAGGAAATTTGACAATAAGTTGATTGTACCAGATTAAAAATATATCGATTACTCAACACCGATGCATAATAATACATACAGGTGTACCATCACCTCATTAAGAGTTCATGCAACCTTACAACTAACGGTTCGACCCTCTGTCCTACATCATAGTTACCACATGTATACTTTTCAGTAAACACATGCCGCGCGCTGACCGAATTTCCTTAGATCAATAATAATCAATTGGAGCGTACTGACTCAGTAACTGTGCTGTGACCCCCATACTTTGGCTGTCAGTAATTTGGACACATATCTTTTTTTTTCAATTTTTTAAATACAAATAAAAGCTTATAAAACTATAAAACACAGAAAAATCACTGAGATTTGTCTGGTGTGCTAGGGGAGATACGATAATTGACTGCATACTTAACATTACATAATTACTAATTGCACTAATTGCAATAAAAGTTACAAAATGACAAATTACGAAAAATATGAATTACCTATTGTTTTTTCTATTGTGACGACGGACGCATAGTCACGATGACCAATTTCAACGCTTTAAAAGATTTGTGTATATAATTCTTTATGGCACAAAAAACTCGCATACCTACAGAGAACAATGTACAGACAATGGTAAGCAAAGGTGGACTTATCTTTAAAAGATATATTTTCCAGCCAACCTACGGTAGAATGGGAGTATCGTTTTTATGAGAAAGCGACAAACGTGGAAAATACAAAAATATATCTAACAAAAATATAAATAATATTAAAATATACAAAATAACTCACAGTAAAGAAACATAACATATCTTACTACATTAAATAGAAAATAAAGGAAAAAAAAAAACGATAACTTAACTAAAGACAAAATACACCAAACGCCTTCATTTCTTTCAGTCGCCAGCCACTCTCATCCAGTTTATAGATGCTGAATATCGTCCACCCATCTGAGCAAAAGGCAACTCCGGCTTCATCTATTTTTCCTCGGTGTCCACTTCAGTCTCCCAATCAGTATTTTAATCAGTAGTAATAATATTAAAAGGGAATATATAAATAGGGAAATATTAATTGTCTGTCCGTTTCTCTGCAGGCATGGTTGGTGCTCCAGATGTGTGCAGACCGGCAGATAAGATTGAGGATCAGTCTCCCCAAGTCAACGACAGCCCAGTATTCACCATTAGCAGTAAGTATAAATACCTACCACCTTTTAAAATAAAGACACTAAAACCTTCCTACTAATCTTATACTAAATGTATGGGAGTGTTTAATGTCAAAATTTTGGATACTTCTCGTTTGATTTAAAAAAGTTATTGATGTCATTTTACTCATTAGGCAACGTACTTTCGATATCAGTTTAAAGTTTTTTGATATCTGTAATAATTACGGAATAATCGCCTGGCTAGACACACTTAACGATTACACCCTGTATATATAAATCTTCTGTGCGTGTGTATGTTCTTAAACTCTTTCTAATCGGTTGGATCGATTTGGATGAAATTTTCTATGTGTGTTCAAGTGGATTCGAGAATAGTTTAGATTTACAATTGGACCCGGTAGGTGGCGCTGCTATAGGGTTCCATCATGGGATACGGGTGTTCTTAAGCGGACGAATGATTTGTTTGTTTTGTTGTCTTGGAAACTGTCAAAGCGGTACGAAGTCCACCGGTTAGCTAGATTTTATATATTTTTTATTAAATACTCTTTCAGCTAAAAGGAATTTTTCGAACTGGTTGAACAAACCAACCCAACTTGGATAAAGAACTTATTTATCCTAAAAATTGTCTTCTTCACTGTACTACAGTTACAAAAATGTAACTATGTTTTGAACTGTTGAACTCATTGCTTATACTTGTACATAATGTTAAGGCCTGGAGAAGATACAAAAGCAATGTGGCGATCAGCAAACTCTCTCAAAAATTAGTTTTATAATATTACTAGCCCCGGCTTCGCACGGGTGCAATGCTGATACTAAATGCGTGTATTTATAGTTAGTATTTGTAGTTAGAATAGTTATTCCGAGTTTTGTCTCTTTTAAGTCTAATTTGAAATGACGTTTACATGACGGAAACAAAACACCGAAAAACTATTCAGAGCTTATTCTCTGTATAATTGTAAGACCCTTAAATTATAAAAATATAACATAAGTACATACATACATACATACATACATATATCTAAAAAAGCGCGCCCGGGTCTGCGAGTGCTGAGGTTATGCAACTTTCGCAAAAAGCCGGTCATCGGATGGGTGACCAAAAAATTAATCATCTCGAGCTTCCCTTTGCTTCGGAAGGCACGTAAAGCCGTTGGTCTCGGCTGCATTAGCAGTCGTTAATGACCACCTATCCGCACTGGGCCCGCGTGGTGGTTTATGGCCCGTTCTCCCTATCCATCCATAGGGAAGGCTCGTGCCCCAGCAGTGGGGACATAAAAATGAGCTGATAATGATGATGATGATGATCCCACTACTGGTCAAAGTCCTCCGTCATTGAAATCAAATCATCCCCACAATTGATGAGTATTGCCAAATTATATCCTGGACTATCCATCAAAATCTGATACACATTGCCCGACCTGGGAATTGAACCCAGAACCTTCCCGAGCGCTTTGTTATTAGCTATAGAGGCGATAAAAATAAACATGAACTTCTATCGTTACTTCCTACAAATAGTCTTTATATATAAAGACTATTTGCAGGAAGTAACGAATGTAAAATTTTTATATGACCAGCAGTTATCTATATAAGTATATGTCATTACTGTGATTTCATAGTCAATTTAACACCGCACAGAGTGTCAACAACACTCGTAATTGTACAGTAGTCTCTCAAACTGTTTCCATCATTACCATTAGAAGCGGTGGTAAAACGCCACTGATTTTTATAATAGTCAACATTAAAAATTCAAAAATTCAAAATTAATTTTAACAAGTGTTTTTTTAAACGTCAATTGAAAACCATGACTTCGTGAACCCTACGGTGACCTCCCCAATGGTCAGGTACATCACATTATCACCAGCTTATTCTATGTCCCCACTGCTGGAGCACGAGCCTTCCCTATGGATACGAAAAACGGGCCATGAACCACCAAGCGGGCCCAGTGCGGATTGGTGGTTGTTAACGACTGCTAATGCAGCCGGGACCAACGGCTTTCCGTGCTTTCTAAAGCATGGAAGAGAAGGAGGGGGTAGGTACCTACAGTCAGCACCAATTTTACACGGCAGAATTCTACCTCCAGCATGATGGTACTAAGGTTACCACCATACCTTAAATCTCCACGCCCGATCCTCTAAATGCCACTACACATTTACAGAAAACACTAAACATGCACAATGATTTAGGCCCAGCACACCGTACTCGTAGAACAAGGGTACGACGAGTCGGTTCACACGCGCTTTATACCAGGTACAGAAATGTCCCTGGGTGCTTCTCCCCACAACCACGGCCCGGTCAACCCGAGCCGAAGTCCGAGCTGCCCTCTCCTTTAGAGGCGCCCTCGGGTTGTTCTGCTCCCCGATCCGATCTGAGCCCCTCGGAGAATCTAGTACGGCACGAGGACACGCACTAGTGCGTGATGTCGTTGAGGAACCCTTTAAGTTTCTCGCCGCCCCCAAAAAACCCGGTAAAGCTGAAAATGCCATCTAATACAATCAGCATACTCTCTCCAAAAATAAATACATTAATTCTTTAATTCACTCTAATAAATCACTGAATATTATTATAGGTAGGTAAGTAATATAAGATTTCATAAGTTGCCAAGACATTTGAAAATTAGTTACACTCAATTAAAAATTGCAAAACGTTAAGAAATGTTTGATCGATATCAATTGATATACCATACATTTCTAATTTATAACTATAATAATTTTATTGTTACCATTGGATTAAAAACTACGCAAATTCTAAAGAAATCTTTGTTTTGATTTCATTTAAATAAATATAAGATAAATATAAGGCCGTTGTCCAGCAGTGGACGTCTTTCGGCTGAGATGATGATGATGATGATGAAATATAAGATTTAGTAAATTGCCTTTAACTGTCCCACTGCTGGGCAAAGGCCTCCATCATTGATATCAAGTCATCACTACAATTGATGGGTAATGGCTTAATCACATACCCGGGCTATGCATCGAACAATCCGAAATACAAAAAAAAATAACAAAAAAAAACCGACTCCAAAAAATTTAACCGGAAAAAGTGCACTAAAAAGTATATAAGCATAATAATGGCGTAGTTTAGTTGTTCAATTTACTTTCACTTAACCTATATTCTTTCTTAGGAAAATATATAGGTACAATTATTGTTATTTTTGGAGCCGGTTCCCTCAATTTCTTTAAGGATTCTATCATCAGAACTGGACCAAATTTTTTTAATTTTTTTTTTTATATTTTACGGGTAAGCACAGTGCCTTGATCTCACCTGATGTTAAGTGATGATAAGGCCATTTGGTGGAAGCGCACTTCACCCGGGATCCTCAACTAGTGAGGCACTGGCTATCTTATCTCTAGCTGCCGGAACACAACAATGCTACAAACATTGATGTTATGGCGACATATTTAGATAAGATGGTGGTAGCTAGCCAGGCGGACAAACAAGTCCTACCACCAACCAAACCGAGTACACAAAGATGTACCCCCGCTGGGAATCGAACCCGGGACCTCTGGGTCTAAACCGGTGGTCTTAACAATTAGACCACAGAGGCGGTATTAAAATAGGATCACACGGGAAGCACCAGCTTGCAAATAAAGAAAGAATCATCAAAGTCGGTTCACCCAGTCGGAAGTTCTGAGGTAACAAACAAAAAAATAAAAAAATACAGTCGAATTGAGAACCTCCTTCTTTTTTTTCGCTAGAAAATTATAAAAATGTAATATGTGTACCGAACCTACATAATTTAATATATTTATCTACACTAATGTTGTAACATTCTACTTATGTTTCCAATACTTGACTTATAATTACTACTGTTCTTAGAATAATAACGCCTAGAACGATAGTGTCAAACAAAGTTCGTCAAAATATTGAGGCACAAAATACTCCATCGTGTGCGTCAGCAGCTTGTCATTACACACACAACCGTACGAATAAATGTTGCAAGTAAAATGGTAATTTCCCCAAGCTCGGGATAAATGGGTAAGTTACTAAACTCTTATCTTGTTTCATAGTTCAAAAATAGTATTGTTGTTACATATGATTTTTTTATTTACTCCAATTTTTTTATGTGAAAATAGCCCCAAAGTCAATAGTCACAAAAAGAAAATTGTCTTCTATAATTATTACATATTATTTTATTATATTAACGGCATACATTAATAATATTAACTGTTATATACATTAAGATGTTTCATTTAAGTTTATGATTATTATTTAAAAAAGTAAAAATTGTAAGGTACATACATACATAAATAGTCACGCCTCAAGCCCTCAGGAGGGGTAGGCAGAGACAATGGACTGCCACTTCTCACTTAAACTATTTAGAAGCATAATTTTATCTCATTATGCATTGAATATTATTTCGAGCCTTTAGCTAACTAAAAGATAAGATAAGATGGCGGTGAAGCTACGACTACCACAATTTTCATATCATTAGCTACTTATTTAAAGATACTTACATATAACACGAGAACATGTACATGTAATGTTATGTAAATGTAACAATGTTTGGTGATAAATAAGAATGCCAATATTTAAACATTTATTTTATTGCACACAAATCAGTCTTATCAGAAAAAATTACTGTTATTATAAAATTTTTTCAGCATGTCAGTTTAAAATCCTTGTAGCTGTAACTATTTTCTAAATAACTGACGCTTTGATAACAGCAATCGTGATAAATTGTCTTTCTTGGACTCTAGACTTGGATAAAAACAACTCTAAATAAAAAAAAACTCGGAACACAAAATGGGGTAAAAGTTTTCCTACATCTAGCAAAACATACATGGAATGACATATTACAAATTTACGAACATTAATATCGAGTTTTACGAAAAAATAGACATTGATTAGCTGTTTTTACAGGTGAAATGTAATCTTAGCATCCTTTTTGCTAGATTCTGACTTGTGAAAGCATCCTTTGATAGCACAAATCGTCATTATAAACAAAAATTGCGGAGCTGCTTACGACACGACGTGACCTTGGATACTAGCTAGCCGTTCGGCCAACCAAGCCACATATGGCTTGGTTAAACTTGCCTCAATCGCCGTGCGCGTACTCGGCTTCTAGGCGTTATTATTCTAAGCTACTGTTATAGCGCAGACAACAAAACACTCAATTTAAGCAATTTCACATGATGGTATAATATCCACATCGATATCGTAAAATCTCATTATAACATCAATAAAACGCGACCAATTAACCTGGCGAGCCTTATGTCAAAATCCTCATACAAGTTGTATAAAATTTTGATATTAGGCTGGCTTTTGAAAACAGTTAGGTTATACGTGAAAACTTCGTCGAAACTACTAAACTTACATACACAAAACTCTTTGGTAAGATCTTGTGCCAATTGAATAAAAAAAGAACAGCGCGCGCTCGCTCCTGATTGGCCCTGCGCGCGCAGCTGCGCTCTCATTGGTTATTGGATGGTGGATGGATTGGTTTGGTTGGTAATTAACATTAACTTTCAAAATTGTACCATCCAAAATTTGAACAATTATTATAAATAAACTATTGTCAGCTTTTACTCTTGTTGTTTGACTAATTGCATTAGTGAAGATAAAGTAGTGTATGCAACTGCATATAACACGGGTATTAAAACACTCGTTACTATTATGAAACTCGCTGCGCTCGTTTCATAAACTCACACTCGTGTTTTAATACCCTTCATTATATGACAGTTGCATAAACTACTATTTTACAACAGTAACTACAATTTATTGATTTACTGGAGTATATAATAGCTTCAGTCATAGCATTATGCCTTATCAAGAATTGTTACATTTTCCTAATCATAGATATTATGAGTATTTTCAACGGCATTTGCAAGTTTTTGCAAAAAAAAAATCGATCTTATATCTTATCTTATACCGTTATACTCCATTAAAACAAAAACTCAAGTTTAAAACTAGCCGATTCATTACAATTAGATAATAACGTAATAAGTCTTCATACCCCCTCCCCTCACCGATTAACCAACTCTCCAAAAGTCAACCATAAATTTTAACTTGATGTCATTACCTCGTTTGAAGTGCAACATGATCGTGCTTTGTGTATAAAAAGTATAATCATTGTAATAGTTTTAAAATAAATTATAATGTCGGTAAAAAGATGTGAATGAAAAAAGTTTTTAATGTAGAAAAAAAGTGTTGACGGTTCCGTGTTTAAATGAGGGGTTGGCTGAGAGGTTAGTAAATTAACATTTAAAAGAATATTACTTCGGATTGAGACCAATATAACATGTTAAATCGTTTTTTTAAATAACATTACGTTGACGTAACTGTGCTGTGGTGCTAAAACGTATAAAAAACTCTTAAAAAGCTTGACATGTTAGGTACTAGGAACATCTTCAGATTCCATCCAAAAAGATCCAAGACCTCACGCGGACCTCTTGAGTTTATTTAAAAATTGACGTTGCACTGTTTTGTTCCATTTGCCAACACTCAAGCATATACTTCACGAACACTTGTTAGAAAAACCACTATTATTATTAATTCAAATTTACATTCGACAAAACACAACTTTTTGAAAATAGAACAAAACTGCACTCTTCCACCAGTTAGTTCAATGGCAAATTTGAATCTATTCTTTTCGAAGGTCACTGACCTATTTATAATTTTTTAAGGGAAAATTCTGTTTCTATTTTCAAATTTATTATTCATGCGTTCTAATATGCGAACCAGCCGCGACTAGTGATTTTGTTAGTCAATGCCTTTATCGAAACGCGGTCAGAATACAAAATGACTAAACATCGGATCAGGAACTAACCTCTTTCCTCTTTTAAAAGCGATAAGCTATAATTTTCCTATAGCTTATATTTCCCCTTCCTTGTGCATTAATTGTATTATGTTTATTCATTAAGCGTATTTAAGGTCTTTTGGTTTAACATTAAAAAATATGAAATGTGTATTGGAGAACCAAATTAAAAAGTAACTCCTACATATTGTCTATTAAAATTACACCACATTCGCGCTGCTTCCAATTTTTATTCAATTAAGTATCTGATATGGTGACGCTGTAAAGGTCGCCTGCAGACGACATCGAAAATCCTATAAAAAAAGCTATATAACGTTAATAACGTTCATCATCATCAGCCTTCGTCTTTCGTCCAACGATTACCATCTTACGATAGTAACTGGAAACCAATGCTTACGTGCTTTCTGGGTCCGGGTGTCGCAAAGGGGGTGCAGGAAAAATACACTCTAACTTTTTTTTCACAAACTGACGAAAAACATAGTAGTGTTTGAAAGTATGTAAAAAAAAACGTCGCACGTACAAAAACGTCGTTTCTGGCGCTTCGCCGGCCGCTGCCGCGGCACGCTCGCTTCGCTCGCTCGGCTCGCGCGTTTTTGGTCAACATACAAACCTAACCTAACCTAATTAACTTTACTTTTTACTTTTTTTACTTTTGGTTTTTTTTTTGATAGCTATGTTTTTTAAAAAAAGTGTCGGCTCCATATAAAAATCAACTGAAAATTTTCTAAGTTTTTTTTCACAATTTTTTTGCACTTTTTTTGGATTTTCTTCTATCTCTTATTGATAGCTGTTTTTCGTCAGTTTGTGAAAAATTAAATTTTTCCTCGAAAATTTTCTAAGTCCTGCACCCCCTTTGCGACACAACGTGGAACCAAGCGAAAAATTTTACAAGTCCAAACTGCATACAAAAATATCGCAAATTTTTCTAAGTGTCGGCTCCATATAAAAATCAACTGAAAATTTTCTAAATTTTTTTTCAAGTTTTTTTTTTTAATTGGATTTTTTGTCTCTTTTTGATGGTCTATGTTTTTCATCAGTTTGTGAAAAAAAGTTATGAGTGTATTTTTGCTCGAAAATTTTCTAAGTCCTGCACCCCCTTTGCGACACCCTAACCGCTTTCTGCACCACAGTGGAACTCGAGCTCTTTGGTCACCCATCCTCAACCCGGCATAAGAAAAAGTTGCTTAACATTCACGATCACAACCCGAACACAAAAAACCGGCCAAGTGCGAGACGGACTCGCGCACGAAGGGTTCCGTACTTTATGACGTATTAAAAAAAACTACTTACTAGATCTCGTTCAAACCAATTTTCAGTGGAAGCTTGCATGGTAATGTACATCATATATTTTTTTTAGTTTTATCATTCCCTTATTTTAGAAGTTACAGGGGGGGGGGACACATTTTACCACTTTGGAAGTGTCTCTCGCGTAAACTATTCAGTTTAGAAAAAAATTCTATTAGAAACCTCAATATCATTTTTGAAGACCTATCCATAGATACCCTACACGTATGGGTTTGATGAAAATTTTTGAGTTTCAGTTCTAACCCCCAAAATTTATTGTTGTTTTTTCTATTTTTGTGTGAAAATCTTAATGCGGTTCTCAGAATACATCTACTTACCAAGTTTCAACAGTATAGTTCTTTTAGTTTCGGAAAAAAGTGGCTGTGACATACGGACGGACAGACAGACAGACAGACAGACAAACATGACGAACCCATAAGGGTTCCGTTTTTTGCCTTTGGCTACGGAACCCTAAAAAGCGGCAACAAGGTCTTAGTACGATTAACACTCAGATAAATGCGTTCCAGGTGATCACAATCTAAATGTTAGTTATTGCGAAAGCATTATGGCGGATCGCAGCAAGCGCAACACTAAACAGTTCTTTATCAATCACTTTTTTGTGGGGAAATACTTCGCTTCTATTTCGACATTCCTGAAAGGCGGTGAAGCGTGATGTTTTGTTTACCCACCAAAGCGAATAGATTCAATAGCGACTCGATCAATATGCTAATTTGTTTAACATTACTGTTGAATTGTCTCACGTCTTATCATCAACTAGCTGTGCCCTGCGGTTTCACCCGCGTTAATTAGCAATTTTCCCGTTTTCGCAACATTTTTCATTGCTGCTCCTCTCCTATTAGTCATAGCGTAATGTAATATAGCCTATAGCCTTCCTCAATAAATGAAATATTCAACACAAAAATAATTTTTCAATTCGAACCAGTAGTTCCTGAGATTAGCGCGTTCAAACAAACAAACTCTTCAGCTTTATAATATTAGTGTAGATATCACTTGCTCATCTTACGGCCCCATGTGGTGTGGTGCAAGTCTTCCCAATGGATGGAAATACCACAGGAAGAACGAGCAGTAAACCACCAAGCGGGACCAGGTGGGTTACTCTTGAAACACAATTGCAATAATCAATTTCCAATCCCAAATCTAAAAAATTCAAATGGCACTCTTAAATGCGATAATAGCGCTACATTGGAATTAAATTGCGTGGAAATTGAGTGAACAAATTATTATCGAGATGGGGTGTTCCGAAATTGCGAAACTTATCCCAATATCGATACATATTAATCGCATTGGAATTGTATTGACATTGAGTTTGCGTCAAGAGTAGCCTTCCAGTGCGGTGCTTTAGTTGTTAACCACTGCTAATGCAGCCGGGACCAACGACTACGCGTGCCTTCCTAACTTCACTTGTCCTCCATCTCACCTGGTGATGATCGGGCCGAAGATCGAAGCGCACTTCACTCGGAATACTCAACTGCTAATTGGTTATCTTATCTCTAAAAAAAAAATCTTATCTTAAAACAACAACAACAATATTGATGTTATGGCGACATTTAGATAAGGTAGTGGTACCACCAACCAAACCGAGTGCACCCGTTGGAATTCGAACCTGGGACCTCTGGGTCTACCGGTGGTAAAGTAAGTCGCGTTTAAAGGCCAGGTCAATGAATTGGTCGCCTTTTCACCTGGGGTCAACAACTTTGAGATCCTCCTAAAGTAAAGTAAGTAAGTAAGCAGCCTATAACTGTCCCACTGCTGGGCAAAGGCCTCCATCACTGAAATCAAGTCATCACTACAATTGATGGGTAATGGCTTAATCACCACGCTTGCCAAATGCGGGTTGGTCATCACAAACCCGGGCTATGCATCGAAAAATCCGACATACATTTTACCCGACCTGTGAATTGAACCTGAGACCTTCGGGTTTCGGGCCAAGCGCTCTGCCACTAGGCCACCGTGGCGTCCTCCTAAAGATTTGCCTTAAAAATCAACATCAGAAAAATATTATCAACAAAATAACACACACATTAATTAACTATTGTTTATTCATATAATAAATTTCCCTTTATCGGAACGGTACATATGAAGGGATATGTCATATAGTTATCTGTTTGAGCGTTTCGAATGTATATTATAAAATTGTAGGTACCTCAGTGATCATACTATATCGTGACCTACAGTAGCGATGACGTTCTAAATGTTAATATTTGGTTGCATCATTATAAAGTTAAAAATAATGATTCACTAAATTCAGTTGCTCGTGAGATGTGATACCAAATGTGTTATTTATAAACAGATTGTTTTTAAGACAACTTCGTACAACAGAAGTGATTTTTAATGTGACTTTTGAAATGACAAAATGTGATGACAATATCAAAATGTGACTGATTAAGAAAATACCGCGAAATGTGCGTCGAAAACGTGATATTACAATATTTATTTACAGTTTAAAATGTAATGTTTTTACAAAGCATTGTCGTTGATTGCGTTTCGTTTTATCAACGTTTTATTGCTCTGTATTATCATTGATTAGAGCAAGTAACTGTGAATACAGAACACCGTCTCACTTGACCTAGAGAATTGTTTAAATTCGCTTTTTCTTAAGGAATTGCCTTTTTACTCAATTAGGTACCGTTGCGCTTTGTTAGTCTTAAGTCGACATTTAAATTGTGAAGTTAAGTGCTGTGATATCCAAGTGGAAAAATATCGACATATACATACTAATGTCAGTTCTAAAGATGGGATCGCGATTGGAGATGTTCGTCGACAAGTACAGGAACAAAATGCGTGGCTACAGTGCTTTAGGTAAAGTATGGAAGTTAAAATAGCATTGCAAAATGCCCATAAAGATTTCGTTATATATATTTATTAGGAGTATGATTTGCGAACCGTGATAAAATCTATTTGCAAATATCTAGAAGGAAAACCGGCTGAAAAATAATTGACGTAGTTAATATTGGGTCCTTACCTATGAAATTGACATTTTTTTCTCATTTATTAATAAGTGTATTACTTGTAACAATCAATACGGGTCGTTAATATTATTATACACCTTTAATTAAGACTATGTTACTTAGGCTTCAGTAATAACAATGATTATTAATTTTGTGTCTTTATGGCCCAATTTTTTTTTTAAATTGACTTCTTTTATGTTTCGCGGATTTGACTTTTTGTTTCATTGTAGCTTTGAAGGGACTTGATATTTTTTCTTTTTAATGTCTGCTATATTTAGCTAGTGAAACAAACACACTACCCTCAAATTTTTATAGTGATAACCCCTTGAGCGTCGATCGACCACCAGATGGCCGATAACAATTAAAATTCTATTGTGTCAGGTATTCGCATAAATAGATGTTAAGAAAATTAAAAAAAAATGTTAGTATGAAAAATATAATTTTATAAAAAATCTTCATACAAAACGTCAATTTCATAGGTAAGGACCTAATAAAAGTATTTATTATATTGTTTTCTAAACGCAAACTCTTAACAATGAAGTGAATTGTTTAACTTTCCATATAATTATATATAATATTATCCTGACGTTTCGAACCCTTTACGGGGTCGGCGATCACTGAAACTAAAGTGTTGGTGGTCTCCACAAGTTTTTTTAACGACGGTATGCAAGTCACACATTAATTATGAAGCTGCCAACACCTCCCTGTGATCATAGGTCTATGATGGTCAACATCAACATCAACATGGTCATGTCAAGGGTTTAAAACCGCAGGATATAATAACTTTGTAAATCAATCATCACCACCAGCTCATTTTCATGTCCCCACTGCTGGGGCACTTCCCTATAGGTAGATGAAAACACCACGTAAGAATGGGGTGTAAACCACCACGCGCGCCCAGTGCGGGTAATTGGTTGTTAACGACTGCTAATGCAGCCAGGACCAACGGCAGCACGGCAGAGCTCGAGATGATAAATTTTTGGTCACCCATCCGATGACTGGCATTTGCAAATGTTGCTTAACTTTAGCAATCGCAGACCGGGCGCGTTGACCACGCCATCGAGCTCCTAAACCTCCTCAGTTTTTTTATTTCTATCATTACTGACTACGTCTCTGTATTTACTATAAACACTGAAAGTTTAATTTAAATTGGCTTATTGGTTTTAAAAGAATGAGAGCTTTATAGTTTGTATAGGTTACCTGAATATAAAATTAGTTTAAAAAGTATTTATTCTTCAGTGGTTGAGAGTTCCAGCAGAATTAAGTTACAATCTTGTTTATCTTATTATATAAAACATTTCCTTGTTATTATAGTATGTATAGAAAATATTCCTAATCCGGTTTCTTCTTGTAATTTTCCTTTATAAACATCAATTAAATGAATTAATAATTAGTCAATTGTTATTAAACCGATTGAAAAGTGCCCCCATTAAAACTGTGTTTGTCAATGTCACATTCTAAAGTGTTAGAAAGAGATAACAACATCTCGTCATCTGGAAATATCTAGATTTCATAGCTTGTACTCGATAAGAAAGGTTGATAGCGATAAAAAAGTATAAAAGTGAATAAAATATGTATTGATTGACAGTTCCTTTAATATAGTGTCGGTTATATCAGATGAGATTTTTTTTAAGATTTTAGCGAATCTAAATCTCCGTGCTTCGGAAGGCACGTAAAGCCGTTGGTCCCAGCTGCATTAGCAGTCGTTAGCAACCACCAATCCGCACTGGGCTCGCGTGGTGGTTTATGGCCCGTTCTCCCTATCCATCCATAGGCAAGGCTCGTGCCCCAGCATTGGGGACATAAAAAGAGCTGATGATGGTGAATCTAAATATTAATCTAATTATTGCTTTGAACATCTAAGTGTTTTGTAGTGAGATTTATTTTTGATCGAGATTAGGTGTTGGTCTCTGCTAGGGTTGTCAACTTTAATCTCAGCGAATAAAGAATATTGGTTGCTAAATATACATACAGGAAAAATAAAGATTCTATTTTTTTACTTAATAAATAAATAAATAATAGTTAAATGTTTCCCACACTCACACCAATTATCTAGCCCCAAGAAAAGCTTTCTTAAGAAACTCGATATATGGTTAACTAGACAACGGATAAACATATACTTAAATCATAGGAAACACCCAGACCCGAAACAATTTAGAAAAACAGGTATTTCTAAATTGATCCGACCGGGGATCGAACCCGGGACCTCAGAGATGGCGACACCATGAAAACCTTGCACCTTGCTTGCACACCAGCCACTCGACCAAGGAGGTCGTCATCTTAAAAGTTAATTTTTATTTTTATTGCTTTTATCAAGTATTAATTCAAATAATATATCCTAAAATAATTAAGTACAAAAACAATTACAAAAACACAAATGTTGAAAAAATTTCCACGAGCAGGATTTGAACCTGCACCCTTCTGACATTCCGGGTCAGGTGCTCTTCCAATTGAGCTATCGTGGTTCTAACCAGCCCGTCGAAATTATTCAACACTTTTTACTTTGAAAGCCAAAGGCGCCCATTCAATGTCAACAACTACCGTCACTAATAAGTATAATTAGTTTCATTATAGTTGCCAATCGCTGAGTTATGTCGATAAAAATATTGTTGTAATTTATTAAAATTAATAAAAAACATAAACTAATTTGTTCTCTTGTGACAGGGCTTAAGTCGGATGCTTCGTTTTCTGGTTTACCATAATAATAAGGAGTTTTATTAAGATTTGTTTTGTTTAGTTACATGACAAATAATTTGTGTTTTGCCAAATATATGACGACCTCCTTGGTCGAGTGGCTTGCACACCGGTTTTCATGGTGTCGCCATCTCTGAGGTCCCGGGTTCGATCCCCGGTCGGATCAATTTACAAATACCTGTATTTCTAAATTGTTTCGGGTCTGGGTGTTTCCTATGTATAATAAGTATGTATTTAAGTATATTAAGTATGTTTATCCGTTGTCTAGTTAACCATATAACGAGTTTCTTGAGGAAGCTTTTCTTGGGGCTAGATAATTGGTGTGAGTGTGGAAAACATTTATTTATTTACATTTATTATTTTTTTATATTGTTATAGTAGGTTATTAAGCATTAATTAGAGGTGCATGAATGTTGGCAAAGAAGCAAAACAGTGTAAAACGTCATAAGAATAAACGTCACTTTTCAAATTCTCTCATGAAGTCCGCGTGCAGTAAAGACTCATCTTTATTGGAACTCAAGAGATTTGGATGGAATATAATTAAAAACATTATTTTCATCATTCATTATCCTTGATTTATTAAACAACAGAAATATAATGCTGCCCAGCCCCCCAACCGCCTAACACTCTCGCTTTCGATCGCTTATATGATATCGAAATATAATAACGAATAATATCGAAAGCTATAGCCTATAGCTTTCGATATTGCTTTCATATTGCTTTCGAAATGACAATATGACGCTTCCTCCTCGCCTCGCCTTCAAAGCGATCGAAAGCGAGAGAGTTAGGCGGTCGACCCCCAGATATATCTGGGGGCATGGCAGTGCCCCCGCCAAGTCGAGCAAAAAAGCGGCACGGCCGTACCATCCTATTTTCAAAACAGTTCAGGTCATTTTTGACCCCTTATAACTTCGTTGTGGATAAAACTAGGAGCCTCCCGGGTGAAGTGAGCTGGCTATCACTGGCTATCTTATCTTATCTTATCTTAGTGGGGCCTGCTGAGGTTTCCCTCTTGCAGTAACACTTCGACCCATCGGGATCTTTTGTGCAACCCCGTCCTTTCACTCTTCTTTCTCTGTAAAGATAGATGCCATAAGTTTGGCCACGTCCTTAAGAGCGAAGAGCCTGTAGTCCTCCGGTTTCGGATAAGTCGACCCCAGGAGTCCCATTCTTTTCCTAGCCAGAGAGTCACAGTCACACAGTAGGTGCTGCATTGACTCCGTTTCCTCTCCACATGCCCTACACAAGCTATTTGTTGATAGATGCATTCTGTGGAGCATTTGTTTTGTGGCATAGTGCCCTGGTTAATCGGGCCTGTCTTCTACTGCCTCCGCATATGAACTTACTCCGTCCTAAGGCGTTTTCACCAAGGAAGGATTTGGAGTGTTTCATACCCGGCTATCTTACACCACCAAGTTATATTATAAAAAACAAACGTATGCGCTTGCTTGCCTTTGAGTGTACTCTCCTCTAACTATTGAACAAAACAACGCGTACAAAAACTTACAATTGCATTAAAATTTTGTTATTGAACATAATTATTAAAATCGTATGCAACACGATTGCATTTTCACCTTGAACCAGTATACATAATGGCTTCTGGCTTTCACCAAACACGCTGAGGTATTCAGATAGCAGCATTAGCTTGGAACACGAATTTGGAAGTACTGACCTTTTAGAAATGGTACAGTCAACGGCGAAAATAGCTGAACATTTTAGTATAGTTGAGTGTTTTTTTTTATATTTACGGGGTAAGCACAGTGCCTTGATCTCACCTGACGTTAAGTGATGATAAGGCCATTTGGTGGCATCTTATCTCTATCTGCCGGAACACAACAATGCTACAAACATTGATGTTATGGCGAAATATTTAGATAAGATGGTGGTAGCTAGCCAGGCGGACAAACAAGTCCTACCACCAACCAAACCGAGTACACAAAGATGTACCCCCCGCTGGGAATCGAACCCGGGACCTCTGGGTCTAAACCGGTGGTCTTAGCCACTAGACCACAGAGGCGGTAACTAAATGTTTGTGTTTCACGGCTGCACCAAAATAAATGATCAATTCAGCATTATTATATCTGGATTTTACTAGTTTTTACTAGCACCTTGATGAGTTTGAAATATTCATAAAACAATTTAAAATTTATTTTATTAAAAAATAATAATTATTTATTTCAGGCAACAAACGATATATGTACAAACTTACACACTAACATACATACAAATAGTAATAATTACTAATGATGTTCAAGGATCTTAAACTTTCATTAAAAAAAGGAAAAAAATATTTAAAATTAAGTTATTGTAATGATAATAATAAATTATGATAACATTACTGCAATGGGAGATTGTTTTAGAATTTGCTTTAAAATTGATTAATCGTAACGAAATTGCTTAATTAACGAGAAATTTTCCGCATTTTTATTCTTGAAATTTCCTCTGACTTAATAATAACAGCAAATATTTTTTATTTCCAACGTTCTCTTTGTTAACCTTTTGTCTGGAATTTACAGCGATATATATTATTATTGGTTTTTAATCTTATTGTTGATAATAATTTTAATGTAAATAACCATCATATTATAATTAATATAAGAAAGTCTTTTATTTATTTACAACATAAATTAAAAAAGGAAATAGAAATAAAAATATACACATAATTTTTACAAATAAAAAAGGGACTCCAAATCGCTGCCAAGCGGGAGAGTGCCCAGGACGCTGGCGGGGCGTTGCCTCTTTGGATGACCAAACTTAAACGTTGGCCAAAATACGCGCCAGCTCGAGGGTCACCAGTGGTCTCAATAAGGCGAGCGGAAATTTCTTGAAAAAGCTTTCGAACTGCCGGTCCCCATGGTCCCAAAGTTTCAACCCCAAACGGCGCAAATATGTGCCCAAGGCTTAGAGAACTATATTTACGCCGTTTGAGGTCCTCAGCCGCTGAAGCTGCCGCGCCAGCACTAACCGAGGTTGCCCTAATGTGGGATGGAGCTAGGGTGTCCACGCACGTCGCATCCCACACCAGGGATCGACCTTGCGACCAGGCAACGAGCGTCATTAATTTATTAATTATCAATTATTTTTTTATCTTCATGCTCTTCGATTTTTTTTTCTTTTATCCCATCTACTGTTTGCTTTATTTCTATTGTTTATTATGTATGTGGTTTGGTAATAAATGTTTATCTTTATTTATTAATCTTTAATATTATATTACCCATCAAGTGTAACGATGACTTGACGTCAACAATTGGGGCCTTTGCCCAGCAGTGCGACAGTTATAGGCTGATTACTTAACTAATACTTTCTTCTTTTAATCAAAAAGAAGTTAATAAAAAGAGGTATTCCACGAAGCACACCCAGAAGAACACCTAAAGTATTCCACGAAGCACAACCATAGGTGCGCTTCAAATAAAATTTTAAAATAATTAATTTTCTATTCCACGAAGCACACCTACGAATATAACTCGCATAGTGCAGGGACTAAAAAATAAAAATGTCGATAAAAGAAAATATTGATTATGTAATAAGACCAACTTTAATTTTAAACATCAATCCGTTTCATTAATAAAGTGATACAATACCCGATAATCTACTTGATACTACATACAATTGCGCCCGCGCCGCTTACCGCGTGTAACTATAAAAGCCTAACTGATTGTGTAATAAACAGCGTTCTAATGCGTTTTATTCGTAAAAAAACATCACTCCAGCGGTTATGGTTGTGGCAACGCATGATGACTCAATTTACGGTTTACGAACGCATTAGAAGATTCACAATAAGAGCAAAGATTATTTTGCATAACTGTACAAAACTGCGGATTCAAAATAAGAACGAAAAAGTTTTGTGATAAGAACTGGGAGACTAGTACGAGGTCCATTCACCATTCGATTACGATAATGAAAACGAGAATTTGTATGGCAAAATTTTAACTCTTCTCGTATGTCGCCAGAAGGCGCTGCTTCAATGCCATACTGATTTTCGTAATCGAATGAATACAGATAGTAAACAAAACTCATACTAGCCACCCTATTGGCTAATGTCATATATTATCTATATATTAATACGTGAGGCAAAAATTGTGTATAGGTTTTTACGAAAATTGCGCGGACGGAGGAGTATGAAATTTCGCACACTTATAGTTTATATAGAGAAGGTTATCCGAATGTTAATAATTTTTTTAAGATTATGCAATCAACAAAAATAACATTACACACACTACCATGTATTTGACATACAATCATATGTATTTGACACACGTATTGTTTGTCTTTAATGCGGCCGACATCTGTCAATGCCAATCCAAACTCACATTTTATCTTTTTTAATTTTTCATTACTTAGGATACAATCCGTGCAGCCTTAATAACATTACGGTCGAATTTCGACCACTGGGCGACCACTATGTATTATTATTATTATATCAGCCATAGCTATCCCACTCCTGGGCAAAGGCCTGTCCACACTTTTTGCACTCCTTTCCGTCCCTTGTACATCACGCCATTCCTTCATGAACCCATCACAACAAGGTCGCTCCGCCATCGTCGTCTTGGTGTAATGTCATATAATAGGGAATTTTTATTTTGCCTTCGCCTTCTCTCTCTGAGTGATTTTTTTTATTATATTAACGGGTAAGCACAGTGAGTTGATCTCACCTGATATTGGCCAATGATGGAAGCGCACTTCACCCGGGATCCTCAACTAGTGATGCACTAACTATCTTATCTGTAGCTGCCGGAACACAACAAAGCTACAAACATTGATGTTATGGCGACATATTTAGATAAGATGGTGGTAGCTAGCCAGGCGGACAAACAAGCCCTACCACCAACCAAACCGAGTATACTAAAACGTACCCCAGCTGGGAATCGAACCCGGGAACTCTGGGTCTAAACCGGTGGTCTTAGCCACTAGACCACAGAGGCGGTTACGAGTATGAGGCGTAATGTTTAACTGATATGTTATTTACGGGCAGTATATAGGCTATTAATAATCAGATAAGAAGTTTAAATCGGTGCATTCTATAAACAACAACTTTAATGGAATATTTTAATTAAAAATACAATTTTACTTTTTTATTTTTAAGTGCTAATTGCTGCACTGAAGCTGAACTAAATATTTATAAAATACAATGAAAAAATTAAAAAAACAGTGTTTTTACACTGCTTTTCAGTGCTTACGTCTTCCCGGTAGCATAATGATCAGTACAGTTGCCTGGATTGCGGATCGGGTAGGCATTACATTTTTTCATTGTATTTTATAAATATTTAAAAATACAATAATTACCCAATGAATTAAATTGTTTATCAAAATACTCGTTGATGTCTTTTACCTATGATAAGATGATGAATCACAAAAAATACTTTTATAAATTCGGCAAACCAACTAAATACTTCTTGTTTATATTCAATTTATAAATAATTAATGTTGTATTCGTATATTGAAAAACTCATTACTGATATTAATTTTCCTTACTACAATGTTCGAAATAAAAAAAAGATGCTTATTTTGAATTAGATGGCTGTTAACTGACTTGTTAGGCATATATTACGTGCTTTCTCGCACCACTGCCGATCTTTCCGACTAGCCCTTTAGTCGACTGGTAGAGAATGTCATTTATATTGTGAAAAGGCAATAAAAAAAAATAAAGATAAAGTTATTAAAATAAAATAGGTATAATATAATATCAGTACAGTTGAACGGCCCTTTATCTTATGACCGTATCTGAATAGAGACCGTCGACCTTTCGAGGGGAGAAAGTCCCTTTGCAGATTATTATAGTTATCTGTTATTAATAAATATCTATTTGTTTTCTGAAGTTTACGAGAACACTTCATAACTACCTATTTGCAACACTTTATTTGTGTCGATTGAACATATATATACGCCACAACAATATTAATGTTTTTATTATTTTGAATGTCTTGTCCTGATTGATTTATCATCGCCGAGCCGAGACTGCTTAAGCTAATTAGAAGAAATTTAGACTATAGGTTAATTGAGTGACGTAACCAGGGGGTCAAATAGGGGGTGAAAGTTTATATGAAAGTCCGTCAGTTTTTAATTAAAATACATGAAAATTGGTATTTGGCTTTTTGAAAAAAAAAAAGAAGGATGTGTCACAGGAATTTTGTTTATTTTCCTTGTAAGGAGTAAAAAGGGGAAGAAATTTTTTTGGGCAAATCGATATTTTTAAAGTAAGAAGTATAAAAATGAATATTTTAATCAATCTTTAGATTTTTTAATAAAAATAAAGAATGACGTGTTTTAGCATTATTGAAAAAACCTCCCCTAAAGACGTGAAATAGGGGTTTAAAGTTGGTATGGAAATCTGTCATTATAAAAGTTAAATCTTTCGGTATTTGGCCTGGTTAGAAATTATGAAGTGTTTCAGGAATAATCCTGTTACTATAGATAATATAATATAACGAGTATATATAGGTAAGAGTAAGGTAAAAGTGTCTATAAGGATAACCTTATAGACACTTTTACTTTAAATAAGTTTTGCTTTTATCAAAAACAATTACAGGTCGTTTAGCCCATGTGAGCAAAGCCGCGAACAAAAGCTAGTGCTATATTAATTTCACGGACAGGAATACACACATCACATAAAAGAAATACAACAAAAAACACATAAAGAAAAGCAATAGTAGGATATTATTGGAAATTATGACGGAATAATGATAACTATATATAATAATGATATCTTGTAACTATACATCATTATTCCGTCATAATTCAACCAGCCTCACGAAACTGGAGAGGGAATCGAACCCACGACCTTTGGGGTTCTGACCGCTGAGCTGCTAAGGCCTTAGAAGACTCAATGAATTTTAGCTTTTAATATTAATGTTAGTAGTATTGTAGTGTTTCGACAGAGAGATAAGATAGCCAGTTTCTCAGGGGTTGAGGTTTCCGGGTGAAGTGGGTCTTATCGCCACTTAACAGCATAGGTAATATGTTAATTAATTATAAAGGCCTACCTTTATAGCGCAAGCGCTTCTCTCCGTTGTGAAATCAAAAGAGCTTCTATTAAATAGTATTATTAATGCGCTCTTAAGAGCTGACAACTGTGTGAAATGCGCTGCACTTATGCATCTTTCTTTATATAATAATAAATCTGTGCGTGTGTATGTTATTGAACTCCTTCTAAACGGCTGGACCGATTTGGATGAAATTTTCTGTGTGTGTGTTCAAGTGGATTCAAGAATGGTTTAGAGTTACAATTGTACCCGGTAGGTGGCGCTGCTATAGGAGTCCATCATGGGATAAGGGTGTTCTTAAGCGGACGAATGATTTGTTTGTTTTGTTGTCATGGAAACTGTCAAAGTAAGCGGTACGAAGTCCGCCGGTCAGCTAGCCTAGCGTTTTATAAAAAATGAAACAATATACAAAACGTCAAGAAAAGTATTCCGAAATGCAGAATTATGAAATAACCTGTATATAAAAGAAATCCAATGACACCTCTAAACAGTATCTATTCACATTTAGTAAAGTACGTCCAGGGACATCATCTCATCATCATCATCTCAGCCAAATAGACGTCCACTGCTGGACAAAGGCCTCCCTCAAGGATAAATAATTCTGTGGGGAATTTGTCATAATCGCCACGCTTGGCAGGCGGGTTGGCGATCGCAGTAAGGTGAGAATAATCACAGAGAGACGCTGCTGCCCATCCTCTGGAATGGTCCCATAGTCGCCTTCTACGACACCCAAGGGAAGAGATGGGGTGGTGCAATTCTTTACCCCCGGCACCACACGGGGTGGTGCCGGGAGCAGCCAGGGACATACCCTAACCCTAATGAACTTTTCCCTATGAAACCAAGACGAGTGGAGAGCGTGCTTGACAATTGGTTAGTGTTATTGTTGTAGAGTGCGGGTTAGACGTCCGACTGTTGTTTGCTGGGATAGATAACAAGCCTCGTGTGGAACAATCGCACGCACGTATTTGTTGTAGATTAACATTCTCAGTTGTAATTGTTCGATTATGTAGTGGCAGGGTTGTCACTAAATTACTTTTTTTTTGGATTATTAATTCGCACTTAAAAACAGTCCTGTTAACTTAGAAAACTAAATATGCTCGTGTTAGGTATACCGGTGGTGACCTGGTCAACCCGAACCGAGGTCCTACCCTTTAGAGATGCCCTCGGGTTGTTCCGTTTCCGAGAATCTAGGTGGGAACAGAAACGGAAAAGTACAAGTACAAGTACAATTCTCTGTAGAAAACCTTTGAGTGTGACTCGTTTCACACATCTAGAAAAACCCCTTGTTTCTCGCCGCCCTCAAAGAAGTCCGGTGACGCTGCCTAAGACAATAACGGAGCTATGGGAATTGAACGAAGATTTTTCGCATTCAATCCGACCATTTACCGATAGGCTACAGACGATGCTTCGATTAACTTATTTACCATCAATGACATGTACAGGTAACAAGCAACATAATTATTTATGAACAAGTAGCAATGATTACGTGCAGAAGATACGGATTTAATAATATCTAATTGTATGACCATAGCAAAATTAGAAGCGCAAAATGTTATTGAATTTTGATATGTTTAATGCTAAAATTATAAGTCTCGTATAAATAATTACACACAATGCTTTGTAATAAGTAGGTCCCGGCCATGATCACGAGCGGCCTTCACTGTACTGCTTTGAGGCAGCAAAAAATACAAAACCCAAAAAAAAATTTTTTTTGGAAAGCGTTTACTGATAGCCTCATGCGGCATTTTCAGCGTTACCTGACTTTTTTGGGAGCGGCAAGAAATTTAAAGGTTTATCATAGAGAAGTGCATCACGCACTATTGCCTGTCCTCGTCCTACTAGATTCTGAATCGTGACCAAAAAATATCAAAAAAAAAAAACAAGAGCCAATATAATAACAAATGTGACTTTTGACAACCCTAATGCGTACTTGTTGAGACAATCGGGTCACGTGCACGCTATTGGTCAATTATTGACAATTTCTGCAAACAGTGAGTACGCCAATTATTAGTAAATGCCAATACTTAGTGGCTGTAGTTTTGTATGCTTGTATACTTTAAATTGTTCCTAACTGAAAAAAAAATGTTGATAGAGAAAGCAGTTAATGACCCAAATTGACTCATCTTGTAAAGATGACTTGATTTCAATGATGGAGGCCTTTGCCCAGCAGTGGGACAATTATTGTCTGTTTACTTATTTAAGGGCGCACCCCGTTTCGCATGTTTACTGCGAACGTCACGATTATGATGACTAATAGACTCAGTGAGATCCAATGAGGTGTAATTAATTGTTTGCGGTCTTAAACATCAATTAGTGGTTTGTCCGTAAGTGACAAGTGTCATATATTTTATTTGAAATGTCTTCGTCCATATTTATTTGATGCCGCGCTGCCATACTAATTTTGTATGGGGAATTTAACATGTATTTAAAAAACCGTACGATAAATCGGAAATGTGAGAAGGACGATTTGTAGTTTAGACCATTGGTGATTGTTTAGACAAAATCAGAGGTACAATAATTTAGATAAACTATAAGATATCAACTAAACGCCGCCACTCGTTTTCATGATTTTAAGTTTACAAGCGAGTCATACAACCAGTACCGGATTAACCTAAAGGCCAAAAAGGCACCTGCTTATGGGCTCCATGTCAGAGAAAAATTAAAATGATTTTTCCTACAATTTTTTAAGTATAATGAATATGTTTATACTTATATATGGCCTATGTCCACCAGTGGACTGATGTGGGCTGATTATGATAATGATGATGATGATGATAATTAATTTCAATTTTATTTCAATTCATTTATTTCAGCCTTTAAAATCATTACAACAACCATATAAATAATTATAAAAGTTCAATAAAATTAAAATTACAATAAATTAAGATCATTAAATTTAATTATAATAATACATTCAAATAATAACAATCACAATAATAACAACTGGAGACCTAACCACCGGTAGATTAGATCCTGGTCCCGATGCCGGCGGACCCCTATTTTTTTAATATTTTTTAATGTTTTACTTATTTTGTTATTAGAAAATATTTAAAAATGTAAATTTATACGAGAAAAAATAAATAAAGGAATAATAATAAAATAATCACAAATAAAAGTATAAAATAATAACAAGGACAACAATGACATTAACCCTTCATAGTGTGCACCTTTGTCCAATGTACCATAAAAACGCTAATTAATTAATAAATCATTCAAAATAGAAACAAAGTTGTTAAAACTGAAGAAGAAAACATAAAATATGCAGTGCCTAGGTGTCTATACATAGCATACAACGTTGAAGCCATGCCTATTGATAAATTTTAGTAATCTGCTAAGGCCTAGCAATCAAGCCTATTTCTGAATGCTCATTACAATTTCATTAAGACTACCATTAAAGTTAATTTGCATAGTTCACTGCATCTGCTAATACAGTGATGTCGATCTAATAGAAAGAACGCAGTCTTACCTTACAAGAAACGATGGCACAGTGCACATGAAGCGACAGTAGGAGCGCCGCAAGAAATATTAAAAATCAAGTCAAAAATATTTATTCATCATCATCATCATCATCAGCTCATTTTATGTATTGCTGAGACACGAGCTTTCCTTATGGATGGATAGGGAGAAAGGGCTTTAAACCACCACGCGGACCCAGTGCGTTGCGGTGGTTGTTAACGACTGCTAATGCTTATGACCAACGGCTTTACGTGCTTTCCGAAGCACGGATGAGCTTGAGATGATAAATTTTTGGTCACCCATCCAAGCCTCAGTGAAAGTTGCTTAACCTCAGAAATCGCAGACCGGGCGCGTTAAACACTGCGCCATCGAGCTCCTCAAAATAGTTAATTATTCAGTTTCACCAAATTATAACAAAATCAAGGAATGTTGCAGAATGAGTACCATTGCAACGCTGATTCGGTGAAACCTTTTGTATCAGTTTCTGTGAAGACCAGCAAAAGCAGAAGCTTCAAAAAGTGTCCAGGGCAGCCCTTTAATGTAATCACGATCAGCCTATCAATTGGAAGTTTATCTTATATAAATCTTCTGTGCGTGCGTATGTATGAAATTAAACTCTTTCTGAACGGCTGGACCGATTTAAATGAAATTTTTTGTGTGTGTTCAAGTGGATACGAGAATGGTTTAGATTCACAGTTGGACCCAGTAGGTGGCGCTGCTATAGGGGTTCATCATGGATACGGGTGTTCATAAGCGGACGAATGATTTGTTTGTTTTGTTGTCATGGAAACGTTAACTGTCAAAACGGTACGAAGTCCGCCGGTCAGCTAAACTGCAGTGACTGAATTTGAAAGAGCAGTCGTTAACAACCACCACACCGGACCGTACCGCGTTGTTGAGCTCGATGGCGCAGTGGCTAAAGCGCCCAGTTTGCGATTGCTAAGGTTTTCAATTTTCGCAAAGGTTGGTCATCTCGAACTCCTGCGTGCTTCGGAAGGCAGGTAAAGCCGTTGGTCCCGGCTGCATTAGCAGTCGTTAACGACAGCAAACCCGTACTGAACCCGCGTGGTGGTTTATGGCCAGTTCTCCCTATCCATCCATAGGAATGGCTCGTGCCCCAGCAGTGGGTATGTGAGCTGGTGATGGTACCGCACTGAGCCTGCGTGGTGGTTTATAGCCTGTTAGCCCTGTGTTGTTTCCATACATGGAGAAGGCTCGTGCCTCAGCAGTAGGGGCATATAAATGAGTTGATGGAATTCACGCTGTCCTGTGGTGTTCAGTCAGCCGTCCGCCTGATGCTTAAATAAAGAAAACGAGCGAGCCTTACAGTAGTTGCATATGATGTGTAACATTTAACATCTTACCTTAGTAATAAGCAATTTTAACATTATATTCTGAAAAAAAATGGGTCAGGTATTACATCATTTCATAACTATAAAATAAATGCAGTAAATACTCATTACAAGACATTTAACATATCAAAATGACCTTTGTTTGTTGTGTCATGTTCATAAATCGATTTTAAATTGCACGCTTCCCAGACTTCCTGTTACACTGTTACACATACTTCCGTCCCATTTCATGAAATCACTCCCACAAATTGCTTATATAGGAAGCAAGCGGAAATATGTTACAGATCAGCAAAAGGAATAAAATTAAATAGCGATAAAGTTACATTCATTATTTCAAATCGTGATGAAATTATAACACTGATATCATTTTATTGTATTTTAATCGGTACATAAACAGCACATGATGCTTAAACACTACAACTAACAATAATCACATTATTCATAAGACAATCAAAATCATAACGTAATTAGCTAAATTAGTTGATAACGCAGTTTATTGATTGAGGAGCTTTGGGGCACCTAGCACAGTCGTGTTACGATCGTGTAAGCTATGCTGATTTCACTTTGCCGGGGATGGGTGATCTGTCGAACTCCTACGTGCTTCAGATGATATGTTTAGATATTATGTTCCTTTCTCCCTTACAATAAAAATTAAAATTAAATCACATCAAAATATTATTCAGTTTCACACATTATTTTTATTAAAATAAAAAAAAACCGTATGCAAGTCTAATTAATTATGAGACGACTAACACCTTAGTTTCCCTGTGACCACGGACCCTAATTTTTTTTGACCCAGATCAATGCATTACTTACACCTATACGAGGGTCAAGAAACCCAAGTTATATCTAAAACAGTATCTAGAAAGCAGTAACTTTGGTAATATGAAAAGATTAAGTTTAAAATAGCCTCCTTCTCGAATCATTTCTCAAATAGCCAAGTATTTTTATGATTCATGTTTCGAAGATGTTCTGAAAACACTTGAGCGTTGTGGTTTGCATTCCTATCAAATTATACTGATAAGTCACAGATAAAAGATCAACAACATCATACAAATGTGATAAAGTTATATGCGTCAGACCTCCTCCAAGTATGATTATCCATGTGAGAAGTCTAAATTTGACATTTGTACACATGCCTGCACTTGAGACAACCTCTGAACTTTATGTCTATGCAATACAGTTGAATACGAGGAGCTCGATGGCGCAGTGGTTAACGCGCCCGGTCTGCGAGTGCTGAGGTTAAGCAATTTTCGCAAAGGCCGGTCATCGGATGGGTGACCAAAAATTTATCATCTCGAGCTCCTCCGTGCTGCGGAAGGCACGTTAAGCCGTTGGTCCCGGCTGCATTAGCAGTCGTTAACAACCACCAATCCGCACTTTACCCGCGTGGTGGCTTATGACCCGTTCTCCCTATCCATCCATAGGGAAGGCTCGTGCCCCAGCAGTGGGGGCATAAATGAGCTGATGATGATGAATACAGTTGAATATTTATTGAAGTAATTTGACAGTTTTAGATAATCTGATGTGCAGCGAAGGCGTCTGTAAGTGTCAATAATGTGTCTGTACCATAATACATCACCATACCATACCATACCATATTATCCCATAGGATAATGTCAAAATGAGGCTACTAAGACACGATTATGGACACTTTAAAATAGCAGAACCGAAGCTCAGGAACTCTGATTAATAAATGTTACCTATAGTTTATACATCCGTGCTTCGGAAGGCACGTAAGGCCGTTGGTCCCGGCTGCATTAGCAGTCGTTAACAACCGCCGCACCGCACTGGGCCCGCGTGGTGGTTTACGGCCCGTTGTCACTGTGATGTTTGCATCCATAGCGAAGACTCGTGCCCCAGCAGTGGGGACATAAACTAAGCTGGCGATGATGATGACATTTAATACAAAATAAACCCATCCAACTTTGTACGTACTTTGTTTTTTTTGGTCTAAGTACATATTATTTGGTTACAAGCTTCTTAAAATAATACTTGAAAATAAATGAAATTAAATGAAAAATTATTTATTTAGTATCAAACAGTAATACCTACATGAAATAAAATAAAATTAAAAAATACAAAGTGACACAAAAAAGGTATCCACTCATTTGTCAGAAAACCAAAGGTGTCCCGACGCTGATCTTTCGTGGAAACCTAGAAAAAAGGACACCAGACAAGAGAAACAAAATGTGTCTACTATACTAAGTATTATAATTAAAATAAATATCACGATTATGCAACCATGCTTATTGAAGTAGTTAGCAATCCGTTACAAATAATCGTACCGTCTTGTGCGTCAAATTAGTGAATTGTAATTAATTTGAAAATGTTCAAATAATTTTTAACGCAAATTTTGTTGCGAACAAATTACAAAAACACAAATGTTGAAAAATTTCCACGAGCAGGATTTGAACATGCACCCTTCTGACATTCGAATTTGCGTTAAAAATTATTTGAACATTTTCTAAATAGCTTGCTTACTTCTTAACTAATCTATAATATTTGTAAAAATATTATGATCGGATGTTAGTGACGGTAGTTGTTGACGCCTTTGGCTTTCAAAGTAAAAAGTGTTGAATAATTTCGGCGGGCTGGTTAGAACCACGATAACTCAATTGGAAGAGCACCTGACCCGGAATGTCAGAAGGGTGGAGGTTCAAATCCTGCTCGTGGAAATTTTTTCAACATTTGTGTTTTTGTAATTAATTAATCAATAAAAATATCAGCTAGGTATACAATGGTTATAATTTAGATATTAGGGCACAGCCTGGGTGGTACTAAGAAAGGACAGACACAGCTTCAACTTCAAGAATACTTGTCCTACTGCACTTCCTTGTACTGTACTGTGTTTGTTGTTTAGTTATTTGTGCAGGAAATACCACTACCGTTCACCTTAAACTTAACTTGTATTTGTAATTACTGATTACAAATAGAGGAATCACTCTATATAAAATACTATAATTAATGTTCGTGGCAAACAAAAAAACTTCCACGAGCTGGCATCGAACCCGCACCCTCTGACTTAAAGGGTCAGATGCACTACCAATAGCGCAGCACTAGCTAGCGTAGGCACACCGGTGACACTCCGTGTACGTGAGAGCTCGAGCGCCGGTGACCTTGAGCGGAACGTGTAAACGCTAGGGTTGATAAAGTCAGTCCGTGCGTGCGGTGCGCAATACAGAGCCACACACAGACGCTCGCTCGCTCGACTCAGCCCTCGGCCGACACGCCCCGCGCGCCGATCCAGACACCCACACTTAGCCACGAGCGATTTTACGAGCACACATGCTTAAGTGTCGCTTCTTTTCGCGGTAGTGTATACCCAATATTGTACATAGTCTATGGTGTATATATTCTTTGGCATTAAGCATTGTGCTATTGATGGACAGGGAGAACGGCAGGTTTGTTACTGATCTTTCAGACGCAATCGCAAAAATTTACAATTTATCAATACCAAAACACATATTTCGTATCGGAACGTATACCGCTACGATAGCGCTACAAGCGAGCGATTGGCGAACTAAAAGGGCATGAAGGCGCTCTAAAATAAACAAATTGGCTGAATATTTTATAGTAAATCTTTATTTATTCAATAAACATTTCACTACCAGCTCAGTTTCCCTATGGATGGAAAGGGGGAACGGGCCATAAACCAGCACGCGGACTCAATGCGGATTGGTGGTTGTTAACGACTGCTAAGCAACCGGGACTAGCGTTGCAACGATATATATCGGAAAACCGATAATATCAAAGCTAAAACATCGATATCTTTATCGATATTTTCAGTATAACGATACGATAGAATCGATATCATATTTATTATATTTTCGAGGGTTTGTAATGTTAAGAAACTTAACATACTTATTTAATTTTTTATTTGAAAATTTAAAAGAAGTTAAATTAATACTTATGTAAAAAACTGTTGCATATAGCATTATTAGGTTCAAATTCTTAATTTTGATACTTAATAAATCACTTATTCAGTGAACCGCTTAAATTTTATTTAAAATTTAATAAATTCGAAAATATCGATAAATATCGATTTTATCGATCAAAATCATCGATATTATCGACTATCGATAATTTCATTACTTCGATATAATTATCGATATATTTATCGAAATATTTATCGATATTAGAACAACCTTGCATCCTTAACCGGGAACAACGGCTTACGTGCCTTTCAAAGCACGTAGGAGCTATGATAAATTGTTAACATCCGTTGATCAGCTTTTGCGAAAGTTGCTTTACCTTATAGCAATCGCAAACCGATTGCGTTAACTACTGTGCTATCGAGCTCCAAGCGACGTGTGACTGCTAATGCAGTCGGGAACAACGGCTTTACGTGCCTTCCGAAGCACGGAGGAGCTCGAAATGCAAAATTTATGGTCACCTATCCGATGATCGACTTTTACGAAAGTTGCTTTACTTTAGCAATTGCTGACTGTTAACCACTGCCGCCATCGAACGAGGTGTGTATACTCATTACCTACGAATAATTTCTTTTGTCTGTTGTTTCCAGATGACATTGGCGGGCCAGACTACAACATGTCGTCAATAAATTCCAGTGGCGAGTTGAAAAGTCCGAACGGCGATCCGCCGGACAAGAAGATCAATGATTCTGACGCCGAGAAACAGCCACTGTCCGGGGTGAGTTGTGCCTACAAGGTGTTTGATAATAGTTGTATTGTCCCGAATAATTTTTTGTATGTATGTATGTATGTATGTATGAATGTATGAATGTATGTATGTAAGTATGTATGTATGTATGTATGTATGTATGTATGTATGTATGTATGTATGTATGTATGTATGTATGTATGTATGTATGTATGTATGTATGTATGTATGTATGTATGTATGTATGTATGTATGTATGTATGTATGTATATATGTATGTATGTCTGTTTCTTTGGCACGCCCTACAGCCCAAACGGCATGGTAAATTTTAACATATGAAATGTCGTTAGATTTGTTTTGACTGTGGGTTGAGATTTGTTTTCGAAAATGTTAGAAGATTTTATTCTCATGTTAAAAAAACTCAAAGAACCTGTCAGTCAAAAGTACTAGACGTCAAGGGTTTCATTTTTACGCTTTAGGGCTGTTTTTTTTTATTTACGGTGTTCTTTAAATTGCATTGCATTGCTATGTTTCGGTATTATACACCTACTACCAACACCCTCTGTATTTATACATATATACAAACAACCGACCGAATAATAAATAACTAATTTAATTAATAAACTAACTATTTTACAAAAACACAAATGTTGAAAAAAGTTCCACGAACAGGATTTGAACCTGCACCCTTCTGACATACCGGGTCAAATTATATAAACAAAACAAAAACATTTTATAAATAGCTTGCATACTTCTTAACTGATCTTTAGTATTTGTAAAAATATCATGATCGGATGTTAATGACGGTAGTTGTTGACATTGAATAGGCACCTTTGGCTTTCAAAGTAAAAAAGTAAATAGTGTTGAATAATTTCGGCGGGCTGGTTAGAACTACGATAGCTCAATTGGGAGAGCACCTGACCCGGTATGTCAGAAGGGTGCAGGTTCAAATCCTGCTCGTGGAAATTTTTTCAACATTTGAGTTTTTGTAATTTGTTTGCAACAAATTTTGCGTTTAAAATTTATAAACAAAACAAAAACATTCTAACTATTTTACTTTAATTTCTTCAATAATTGCCTTTTGTTTTCTTTTCGCTTCTCGTCGTCGTTCATCTGCTGTGTGGTTTGGTATGTTAATACTTTTTAATTTCTCGTTTCATTAGTTATTTAACTTTTAACTTTGCTGTTTTTGTTTTTTTGTACATTCCATGTATTTTTTGCCTATTTTTTATTTTATTTAGGTTAATAAAACAACAATTTTGGTGGACGTCTCCGTTACAAACTTAAGTCGCCACAATAACAATGTTAATAGCGTTGTTATTTTGACAGTTGGAGATAAGATAGCCATTACCTTAGTAGTCCAGGATTCCGAATGAAGTGCGCTTCAACCATCAAAATAGGTGAAAGCGCACTTCACTTGGAATCCACTACAGAGACACTGGCTATCTTATCTCTAGCTGCCGAAACACAACATCGCTATCAACATTGATGTTATGCGACATATGTTGATAAGATGGTGGTATCTCACCAACCGAACCGAGTACACAAACATGTACCTCCTGGGAATCGAACCCGGGACCTCTGGGTGAGACTGTGCTCTTAACCACTAGGCTATACAGAGGCGGTGAAGTGTACTTCAGCCTTTGCCGTCATCGTCACGTACTCACTGGTGAGATAAAGGCCAAAAGCTCGTGGTATGCAAGAAATAAGGCAGTTTCGTTAGTTTTATGATAAGCACATCACCAATTGTTTTTTAAAGTGAACGCGAACACTAAATACACATTGAAATGAGGGTTCCATAATCAACAAGGAAACCTTATAGTTTCGCCATGTCTGTCTGTCTGTCCGTCCCCAGCCTAGCTCATAGACTCTTAGTACTAGAAAGCTGTAATTTGGCATGTATATACATATTAATCACGCCGACAAAGTGGTGAAGTAAAATTTGAAAAATATTTTTTTTAGGTTACCTCCCCTACACGTGAAGTGGGGATATAATTTTTTTTTGTCTATCCCATAGTGTAGGATGTCGTTGGATAGCAATTTCAAAAATATTGCGGGTTTGTGGAAACAGTTTTTTGATTGAGGTATCCGTTTGTGAACTATTAAGCTTTAAAATGCAAAATTTTGTTAAGAGTCAAGTGTCCCTCCCCCCCTACCAGCCAAATGGTTGTTTTTGGATACGTGAAAAAATTCACGGTAGTTGTATATATGACGAAGTTAAAAGGAAAACTATCACAGCTAAATAGGCTATACAAGTTTACGAGTAACAGTCGACCAACTTATAAAATGTACTTGGCGCAGTACAAATTCCTCATTGGGAACTACTTAAATAACGTTGTCAGGTGTGTGAAACCGGTAGTATCTACATTTAAGTATATGAGCCATCGTTAAATAAATGTTCATAAAAGCACTCTTCTCAGAGTCCGCATTATTGAGATGGGCTACGGAACCCTACACTGCGCGTGGCCCGACACGTACTTGGCTGGTTTTTAATTAATTTTTATCCTGACGTTTCGAACCCTTTGTAGGGTCACAGGGAGACTGAGGTGTTGGTCGTCTCATAATTAGTTGGTAGCGTATACCCTCATTTTAATTTAGGATAAACGTTAATTAAAAGTAATGTATAAAATACACACAAATAGATCCGTAATAGTTGTTTAATTTCAACATAATAAATTGGCTAATTTTACAGTTGAACGATTATAGATTCACGACCATATCAAATTTTTTGTTTTAATGATGTCAGAAACAATTAACGTTTGTTTTTATACGAAAACTGGTAAAATCTGGTTGTTCGAAGCGATGTCGTTGACCGACATAGGTACTATGTTTTTTTAATGATGATGAACTTGATAGCTCGCAGATTAAAAAACTATTTTAATTAATTACATAGTTAAACTCTTTAAAGAAATGTATACAGATATTTTATATACTGTGTGGTTCTGTCAATAATTTTGTGATTATATTATAACTGAAGACTATATAATTGTTAATTCACCTATGAAAATAAAATAAATTAGATTTAATTAAATTTATTTTGGGCACACCAACAGTTATTGTACATAAATAAACATTTAAATTGCTATGGAAAGTCATTAGAAGGTCCCCACAGAAAAATTAATGAAATTACAATATTAAACTAAATTCAATCTACAGTTGATTAGGCTTCCGGTTAGATCTGACTTTTCACGAGATGTCATGAGTGGGTTAAATAAAATTATTGTAATATCTATTTGAGAAATAATAAATTGATCCACAAAAAAATAGTAGGCTAGCACCTAAAATGCTAAGTTAGCATCTAAATAGTAGTTTAGGTGCTAACTTTGTATTTTTGTGGGTTAGGTTAGGTTAGTTTGGTGATCGATTAAATGCAACCCTATCTATTTTATTTCTATCAAATCTTACTTACTTTCGAATTCAATTCAATTATCTAATAATAAAAAAAACTTCATTCATATATTATGTTCATCGGCTTAGATGTTTAAACATATCTCAAATTATATAGTTAGTCTTCAATTTTAGCCTATATTTCAGAATATTTAGAGCCTAGGAACAAACGTGTATGTCATGGTCATGTCGTGGATCTACTCGCGTTTATTTTACACTTTAGTTTTAATTAATGTTTTACCTGACGTTTCGAACCCTTTGCAGGGTCCGTGGTCTACTAGATACTCCGAGAAGCTCTTATCGGAACGGACTTTAACGTGACCTTGTTTTAATCTTTACAATGTCTGTCTGCAAAGAGTGTTCCATATCCAAAATATTTTCACACACATATCTTAATCCAACCATAAAATGCTCATTCATAAGATTAAGATTTATTATTTTACGACTGTTGTTTTAACCTAATATTACACATAAATTCTATGTAGTTATATGAGGTGGTATTTATAGTTTGTTATCGCATTTTGGTTTATCGCTTAATATGGATGTCGATAGTACAGAGTTATCGATGATTTCTTTATTTGTCGGGGATACAGTCATCAATGATAAACAGTTTTTTTGAAAGAAAATAGAATAGAAAAATATTTATTTGATACAAAAACAATACACATTATACAAAAAAACATAACTTAGAATAAGGTTTGTATCAAAAAGGTCTTCGCTGGTATTTTGCGGATGCATAGTCTATACTAATATTATAAAGAGGAAACCTTTGTATTTTTGTATGTATGTATGCTTGCAACGAATAAACTCAAAAACTACTGGACCGATTTAAAAAATTCTTTCACCATTAGAATGCTACATTAGCGTTGAGTAACATAGGCTATATTAAAAAAAAGAAATGCGGTACGAAGTCCGCCGGGTCAGCTTTTATATAAAATAATATGTGCGCATGGCGCTGGGCAAACAACTTATAACATCGGAAACATAGTAACAATGTTATTTAACATTAATTACACGATACTTCTGTTACGGGTAATACATATTATTATGTGTTATATACTATCCGTTTTTTTTAAATCCAATAAGTATCTCTTGAGATTTAATTTAAAAGTATAAACTGAAGAGCTTTTTCTAAATAATAGGTGGGGGTGTATTGTTCGAACTGGAACAGGAAAACGAACTCGATTCTATGAAAAAGTTTGTTAAAAAAAAGTCGGGAAACGTAGTGTAGAACGCTCTCAGACTAGGTGGAGCGACGATCTTTGCAAGATGGCTGGCAAGAGCTGGATGAGAGCAGCCGCGGATCGTGCTCGGTGGCGTGCACTTGGAGAGGCCTATGTCCAACAGTGGACTAGTGCAGGCTGTTCAAATAATTTAAAACGCAAATTTTGTTGCGAACAAATTACAAAAACACAAATGTTGAAAAAAAAGTAGGATGGTGATGATGAATTAATTGTTTTATGTAGGTACTCACTAGGTGTGTGGGCTTAAGTCCAATGTGTAGTATTCGTATAAATAAAAAAAACATATTTCAAACATAATTTTATGTAAATGTTGCGAACAATTAACATTTGAAAAACATGTGTTGTGTCTGGCTGACAAAGTAAGAGTAGACGGTGTTTATTAATTTCGGCGGGCTGAACAGAGACACGATAGCATAGTTGGTAGTGCACAGGACCCGGCACGTGATGGGGCGCTGGTTCGGATCGCGCTTGTGGAACTTTTTCAACACTTTTTATTGTAATCTTTGTAATGTTCCATGACATTGTTAATCTTTGTTTTTACATTGTCTAGCACTTAATAAACCAGAACAAGTTAAATATTATTTTTAACAAGTACAAGCAAACATATTACATAATAAAATTGTCGCAAAACAATTTCTTACCCGTCTATTGTATTGACGAAGCTATAAAGTTTTTTTATTATATTTTATTGCTTTGCATAATTTACTACATTGCTGTCTGGGCGACAAACAAATATTATCAAAATTCCTACCTACGTTCTACTAATTTTTTAGTACACTTTAAATAAAAACATTTGCTTATCCATCTTATGACTTGTGACCGGACATGGTTGCGCTGCTTAGCTTCAACGATCGCAGCCTGTTGTTGCAGTCGCTGCAATACCGGGCTCACAATCATCATCATCATCATCACTAGCTCATTTCTATGTGACCACTTCTGGAGCACAAGTCTTGCCTATGGATGGATAGAGAGAACAGGCGATAAACCACACCGCGGGCTTTTTTTTTTTTATGCCTTATAAGACAGCTCTTGACCTCGATCTCGCCTGATGGTGAGCGTAGATGAGGTCTACGATAGAGCGAGCTGCCCCAGAAGATGCCTATGAACTCTCGCCTTGAAGGAATTCAGGTTATAAGTTTTTGGGAACACAGAGGATGGCAGAGAATTCCACTCCTTGCCAGTGCGCAGTAAAAATGATGACATGAAGCGCTTAGTGCGACATACTGGAATTTCTACTAGGTGGGGATGATATCCTGCAGTACGTCTGGAGGTTCGGTGGTAAAAGGGCGATGGTGGTATGAGTTCGAAAAGCTCCCCGGCACACTCTCCGTGGTAAAGTCGGTAAAAGACACACAGGCAGGCGACACGACGCCGGTGTGCGAGGCTGGTAAGCTTGGCCTCGACAAGCGCGTCATCACCGATGAGCCTTATAGCTCTGCGTTCCAAGTTCCTGCTAAGTGCGGATTGGTGGTTGTCAGCGACTGCTAATGCAGCCGGGACCAACAGCTTTACGTGCCTTTTAACCCTTTAACAGACAGAACAAGTTTCAATATTTCATTGGTTTTCAATCTTATCTCAACCACATAAAGGTCAAAATGCGGTGGGAATATGCATCCCTCTGACTGTGAAAAGGTTAAAGCATGGTGGAGCTCGAGAGATTACTTATTTGGTCACCGGTCGACCAGCCATTGTGAAACTTGCTTGACGTCAGCAATCGTAGACCGAGCGCGCTAGACTCTACGAGCTCATCCTGAATTTATTATTCATCATCATCATTATCAGCTCATTTTATGTCCCCACTGCAGGGGCACGAGCCTTCCCTATGGATGGATAGGGAGAACGGGCCATAAACCACCACGCGGGCCCAGTGCGGATTGGTGGTTATTAACGACTGCTAATGCAGCCATTATTATTATTATTATTATTACTCGCAGACCTGGCGCGTTAACCACTGCGCCATCGAGCTCCTCGAATTTATTATTATAGTGAATTAATCATCATCCTCATTAGCCTAAATGAATCCATTGCTGGATAGGCCTCTCCAAGTGCACGACACTGAGCACGATCCGCGGCTACTCTCATTCAGCTCTTGCCAGCCAGCCACCTTGCTAAGATTGTCGCTCGACCTCGTCTGTCTAGTGAATTATTATATTTCAGAAATATGAATGTTAAAATGTTAAAATAATTTTTAACGCAAATTTTGTTGCGAACAAATTACAAAAACCCAAATGTTGAAAAAAATTCCACGAGCAGGATTTCAACCTGCTCCCTTCTGACATACCGGGTCAGGTGCTCTTCCAATTGAGCTATAGTGGTTCTAACCAGCCCGCCGAAATTATTCAACACTATTTACTTTTTTACTTTGAAAGCCAAAGGCGCCCATTCAATGACAACAACTACCGTCATTAACATCCGATCATAATATTTTTACAAATACTAAAGATCAGTTAAGAAGTAGGCTATTTATAAAATGTTTTTGTTTTGTTTATATAATTTGACCCGGTATGTCAGAGGGGTGCAGGTTCAAATCCTGCTCGTGGAAAATTTTTCAACATTTGGGTTTTTTTATATGAATGTTAAGTCAACCAATATTCAATAAACTCATAACGCATAAGTAGTTGAGCAAACATTTATAAAGTAATTTTTATAACAAACATGATTTTCTTTCAAAGAAACTGTATAGTATCGCAGATATGACTGTTTCCCCGATAAACAAAGAAAAGGCCGATAACTCTGTAGGTAACTTTAACGGCAAAAAGTCGATAAATCAAAATACCAATGACACCAACCCAAATCGAGTATGAATCTTTATTGATACTCGATAAAGAGGAGCTCGATGACGCAGTTGTTAACGCGCTCGGTTTGCGAATGCTGAGGTTAAGCAACTTTAGCAAAGGCCGGTCACAGGATGGGTGACCAAAAAATGTATCATCTCGAGCTCCTTCGTGCTTCGAAAGGCACATAAAGCCGTTGGTCCCGGCTGCATTAGCAGTTGTTAACAACCACCAATCCTCACCGGGCCCGCGTGTTGGTTTATGGCCCGATCTCCCATTCATCCATCGGGAAGGCTCGTGCCCCAGCAGTAGGGACATAAAATGAGCTGATGAAATAAGCTGTTGCTAAACGTGCCTTCGGAAGCACGGAGGAGCTCGAGTTGATAAATTTTTGGTCACCCATCCGATAACCGGCCTTTGCGAGAGTTGCTTAAGCAACCTCAGTACTCGCAGACCTGGCGCGTTAACCACTGCGCCATGGAGCTCCATTAAATATATCGGAATATATCGGATTCAAATATCGGATACTCGTACTCACAAATAATAAACATGGTAAAATTCCCGTGATAGTTATGTTATTCTTTTATTTCTTTTCTAATCGTAAGTGTAAAGTAACTCGAAAGTAAACTTTTTTGCGACGGAGAAGTTACATAGGCTATGCCTAAGGAGTGACATTACAGACTTATCTTATCTGTCTGTCTATCTGGCTTTATCACAGATTGGTTTTGCAATACGCCGATCAACACTTATGAGTATAATGTTTGACGGAACAACTATTCAGCTAATCGTAAATATTATGTGAAATCTTAATCCCACCAATGACATAAAAGTAATAAATAGCCAAGTCATTTGATATAAAGGTGTCGATTTTTTTTAATTAAGTGTTAATTGCTACACTTAAGCTGAATTAAATATTTTTATATAAAATACAGTGAAAAAAATACCTTTGGATAGATGGCACTAATGTCGCTCTAAAGCATTTCAAAAATCAAAAAGCAGTGACAAAATTCAGCGCTTACGTCACCCTTCCCGGTAGCATAACGGTCAGTGCAGCCGCCCGGATTGCGGAAGACCCAGGTTCGATTCCTGGCTGGGTCGGGTGGGCGTATTTTTCACTGTATTTTATATAAAAATATTTAATAAAGGTGTCGTTTAAACGAGGCGTGAAGAGGCACCTTGTAGGCCGGCAGGGTGAGGGTGACCCTCGTGACTGATGCTGCGTCGTATTCTCGCTGCACCAGTTGTCTTCACGCCTGGACTCCATTTTCACTTAACAGCAGGTGAAGAGCAGTCATTTGCCGTGCATAGCATAAAACGAATGAAATGAATAAATGCAGGTACTATAAATGCCCAGGTCATTTTGCCTATTGCATTTCAAAACTGAAAATATCATTTAAAGGAAGACTTTGCCTAAAATAGTACTCGAACTCAAGGCAGACTGCGAGTGCTGAGGTTAAGCAACTTTCGGAAAGGCCGGTCATCGGATGGGTGACCAAAAATTTGTCATCTGGAGCTCCTCCGTAATTCGGAAGGCACGTAAAGCCGTTGGTCCCGGCTGCATTAGCAGTCGTCAACAACCGCCAATCCGCACTGGGCCCGCGTGGTGGTTTATGGCCCGTTCTCCTTATCCATCCATAGGGAAGGCTCGTGCCCCAGCAGTGGGGACATAATATGAGCTGATGGTACTGGTAGTGATTATAACTGTAATTATGTGAGATGTTGACTCAAAGTTGATCTTTAGAAGATGACAAAGGTTAATTTTCCTAGTACTTTTGTTCGTGTGACGCATTCTTAGGATGTCTTATAACAATGCCCTCATGTCACGACACATGCGCTCGAATGATTTGAAGTTTTTACGATTAGTTTAATAATTGTTATGTTTGTGTCCATTCAATAATAACAGTAAATCTTTTAATGATATACGGTGACAGTTAATGATGAAGTATGTCATAAACTTGTAAAGAAATGTAGACTGTTGCGATTGCTAAGCAGCTTTGGCATAGGCTAGTCTTAAGATGGGTCTGTCTTGTTTGTTAGTACCTAGTCTCGCTGAGTCAATGCTATGTATAAGACTCTTTCTAGCATCTATGTAAAAGCTATATGCAGCCAATGTTAGTAATATTAAAAAGAACACTGACTGTCCTTTTATGATAGGGCATTTTCCAATATTTTTGACGATGTAAGGGAGAAACGATCTGGACACTTGCTGAGTTTCTTGCCGGTTCTTCTCAGTACAAGATCTCCCGCCCAGAGTAGACTTACGAACCGATGGCATAATGACGTTCATAAGAGCTATTTGTAGCCTAAACTGAATAAATGATTTTGAATTTTGAATTTTGAATTTTGACGGAGATTTTGCTAAAATTTTAAGTTATTTTAAATTTTAAGAGGAATAATTAGAAAAAAAGCATGTGTATTAATGTATACATTTTTTAACATAAGACATACCTACATGAAAAACATGCTAAAGTTTTAAAGGTTTTTATATATTTTATGCATGATTTGCTAATTTCCGTGCATATTTCAAGCAATTTATGTTGCACATAATCCAGTCACTGGTGATTATGCTAATGTCGATGTTTTTTTTTACAGAAAAAGGAAGAGCGATGGTGGACGACCCTCATGCAGGTGGCGGTGCCGTTCTTCATCGCTGGCTGCGGCACCATCGGTGCTGGTCTCGTCTTGGGGACAGTCAGGGTATGTTGGACTACTGTACTACCTACCAACGCTTGTGGCCGAGTAGCAAAGCGCTCGACCCGATACCCGGGTCCAATTCAATTCCCAGATCAGGCAAAGTGTTTCTGATTTTTCAATGCATTCGATTTGTAATCACCAACCTTCATTAGGCAAGTTATGTAGTCAATTTAACAAAACAAATCATGGTTCAAACCAAATTTCTGGCTGATTTTTGGGAAAACTGCTAAAGTTTTCCCTTTCCACCGACATTGTATTCTATGATAGCATGCACTTAATATAATACACACTTTATATAATACCTATCTACAGGTAAAGTTTTTTTTTATAGTAACGGGTAAGAACAGTGCCTTGATCTCACCTGATGTTAAGTGATGATAAGGCCAATGATGGAAGCGCACTTCACCCGGGATCCTCAACTAGTAGCCCTACCACCAACCAAACCGAGTACACAAACATGTACCCCTCGCTGGGAATCGAACCCGGGACCTCTGGGTCTAAACCGGTGGTCTTAGCCACTAGACCACAGAGGCGGTTAAATTAAATTATTAAATTAAAGTAAATTAAATTGAAGTTAATAGCTTATAACTGTCCCAACGCTGGGCAAAGCCCTCCATCATTGGAATTAAGTCATCACTACAATTGATGGGTATTGGATTAATCACCACGCTTGCCAACTGCGGGTTGGTGATCACATTATATATCGAAAAATCTGAAAAACACTGTGCCCGACCTGGGGATTGAACCCAGGATCTTCGGGTATCAGACCGAGTGCTCTGCCACTCGGCCACCGAGGCGTTACTGAACTGTATGTCTGAAAATTTTTAACTTAGAAGTTTGAATGATACCGAAGTGTGCCTAATAAAGAGTATGAAAAAACCAAAACTTATGAATTTTTTTCGATATTCTTACTTATCAATATTTTTTTTCAGGATTGGGACGTCTTTGTCAACGTATCAGCTATTTTTGTATTGGTGCCATCATTATCTGGACTGAAAGGTTAGTAATAGAATAAAATCTAATAGTTTATTGCTTGTCACATTACGAAATATGCTAGATGAGAACTAAAGACAAGATGTCCCTATGTACAATTAAAAAAGGAAAAAGAAAAAGATGGCATGCCCTTGCAGTTGCAGGGCACATTATATTAGACTGCGCCCCCTTTTTTAGTTAACTAACTTATTTACATAAATCTAATTATATACCCCTACTATTACTACCCCATTGCATTTAGACCGACCAGGCGTTTGTGTGTTGTTGTAAATGAAACTTTAAAAGTATCATAATTAGGGTACATATATATACTGTTTTTAGAGGTGTTATAACACCCTGTCAGACTAAGTGGATTAGCTGAATTAAATAAACGCTATCATCGCTATCGTTGTGTCATCAATTTGTGGTATTCATCTGCAAAGATGAATCCTCATGTCTATCGGTTGCAATCACCTTTGGATAGATGGCACTAATGTCGCTCTAAAGCATTTCAAAAATCAAAAAGCAGTGACAAAATTCAGCGCTTACGTCAGCCTTCCCGGTAGCATAACAGTCAGTGCAGCCGCCCGGATAGCGGAAGACCCAGGTTCGATTCCTGGCTGGGTCGGGTGGGCGTTTAATTTTTTCACTGTTTTTTATTAATATAAATATTTATATCCTATGTAGTTAGATTTAAATAGATTATTTATTTATATCATCTCGCAACATATTCCGTTTAGTATTAACTTTTATAGTACTTCTACAGTAGTAGGTTTAGTAATATTATAAAAGTTTTTATTTAAATGTTTATGTATATAAATCTTCGTTTCTATGTCGTCTGTATGTCATTGAACGCCTTCTAAACGGCTGGACCGATTTGGATGAAAGTTTCTGTGTGTGTTCAAGTGGATTCGAGAATGGTTTAGATTTACAATTGGACCCGGTAAGTGGCGCTGCTATAGGGGTCCATCATGGGATACGGGAGTTCTTAAGCGGACAAATGATTTGTTTGTTTTGTTGTCATGGAAACTGTCAAAGCGGTACGAAGTCCGCCGGTCAGCTTGTATTGTATAAAATTCACGAAAAATATGGTTATTCACCCTGAGGCCGACATTCTGAAAGTAGCTCAGTTAACACGATCGTACCACGAACGCGCAAGCCATAGCGCCAACGTACTCTATCGTGTCGACCTTTGCACGATAACATAATCATTATCATCGCTCAAAAAACCAATCGCAAAATCTCTTTCAAGTTCTAATAGGAAAAAAATCAAAACAATTGTTTCACTCCAACCACTTTGCTATGTCATACATAAACATCATGCAACGTGATTGGCTGAAAAAGATAAAATCTGTCATTCTCTCAACATCGAGCGTGGCACATAAAGTCGATTCTCCATAGCTAGCGTTAACACGTGACGGTGTGTCTTATCGCTGTTAGTGGCGACAATTATGTTTTGAGAAAACATGACGCTGTATTCGCTAATAGGTACTTTACTGTTGTGCATAAGGTTTTTAGAAGAATTAAGTGAATACGTGGAAACTTTTATGTAACTTTAGTTTAGTTGTCATGTTAGTTAGACGTATACCCTTCCTACAATACGACGACCTCCATAGCCGAGTGGCTTGCTCGCTGGGTTCTATTCCCGGTCGGGTCTGGGTGGTAGTGGTACCGTCATTGTTTCTGATTTCCATAAAACGAGTGCTTTAGCTACTTACCTTGGGATCAGAACATTGTATGTGATGTTGTCTGTTCGCGCCAGAAACGCGACGGTGCATTCATTCAAATAAAAGATACGCCGCACAAGCCGACGGCGAAGCTAGTGAGCTGACGGACCGCGCGACCTTCACTCAGCTGCATAGACGTGCAGCGTGCATTTAGTCATTAAGTTCTCACCGATCGGCCCGCCCGTGACGTCGCGTTATACCATCAGCTCTCCGCTCCAGAACCTTCTAGAACTACTCGTGATAATAATAATAATAATAATAATTTAATTTAAAGCTTACAAGACGTAGGTAATTGTAATAACGGGAGGATAGGGATATCCGTCAATTGGGAAGGCTCTTGCCCCAACAGTGGGACAAATGAGCTGGTGACTAATAGGTACTTTTAGAAAGAATTTCACAATAATCTGACAACATAACTTATTATAACGTCACCTACGAGTCGTGTCATCGTGCATACGAGACAACACACCTATATTTTTTAAAGTATAAGCATTTTTTTTAATACATAACTATAATTATTTACATGTCATTTTACGCAAATATTGTTGATGATGTAGTTGTCGACATTGAATAGGGCTCTTTGGCTTATAAAGTAAAAGTAGATAGTGTTGATTGATTTTGGCGAGTTGGATTGAGCCACGATAGCATAGTTGGCAGTGCACCCTTTTTTTATCCCAGTTCCCGACCCGGAAGGAGCCAAAGTTATCCGCCTTAGCACACCCACTGACAAGAGGAGAAGCCTCAAGAGATGGTAGTACACCTGACACGTCATGGGGTGCGGGTTCGAATCCCGCTCGTGGAATTTCTTCAACACTTTGTCTTTTTTCAAATTGTACTTTGCTATAAAATATAGTAAAACAATTAAATGCCTACCCGATCCAGCCAGGAATCGAACCTGGGTCTTCGCAATCCGGGCAGCCGCCCGGACCATTATGCTATCGGGAAGGCTGACGTGAGCACTGATTTTTTTCAATACTTTTTTTTTTTAATTTTACGGGTAAATGCAGCACCTTCATCTCATCTGATATTTAGTGATGATAAGGCCAATAGTGGAAGCGCACTTCACCCGGGATCCTCTACTACTGAGGCACTGGCTATCTTATCTCTATACCATCTATTATAACGCTAACTTAAAGTCAAACGATATCAAGCTGTTGTATCTATATATTAATACGTGAAGCAAAAACTTTGTACCCTTTTTTAAGAAAATTGTGCGGACGGAGGAGTATGAAAATTCGCACACTTATAGTTTATATAGAGAAGGATTGCACAATGTTAATTTATTTTTTAAATTTAAACTTACACACTCTACCATGTATTTGACACACACGCATATAAATACTCTTTTCAAAAATTTCAAAAATGGAAGAGGAGCAAATTTGTCAATGCCAATTCAAACTCACATTCTATCTTTTTAATATTTCATTGCTTAGGATACAATCCGTGCAGCCTTTATAAAATTACGGTCGAATTTCGACCACTGGGCGGTCGCCCACTAGTTTATATAGTTGAGTGAAGCGATGGCCGATTCATATGTCGTAGGTACTCGTGAACGGGTTACAGCCTGTGGAGGCTGATCTGCTCTTGCATACCTACTTATCGAGCCTTCCCTATAGATGGATAGGGAGAACGGGCCATAAACCACCACGCGGGCCTATTGCGGATTAGTGGTTGCTAACGACTGCTAATGCAGCCGGGACCAGCAGCATTACATGCCTTCCGAAACACAGAAGCTCGAGATGATACATTTTTGGTCACTCATCCGATGACCGGCGAAAATTGCTTAACCTCAGCACTCGCAGACCGGGCGCATTAACCACTGCGCCATCGAGCTCCTCCTAAATAATATATAAAATTAAAAAGTCTACCTAATGTCACACATTGGGAAAATGGCCTCTATCATTGAAATTAAGTAATCCGATGGATTATGTGATAAAAAATATCATTAAGTATAAAAAATGTTAAGTATATCTCATCCGCTGTGTATCGCCTTTACAGTAATTGCAGAGTTATTGTAACTTCCATGATGATTCTTCATGTATTGGATTCAAAGTAGTACGTCGATTATGCGACTTGGCCTTCAGTACACTTTCGAGGTCAAGTTCATTGTCTCTTCGAAGCGATGGGTAGGATTGTTAGACATTTTACTTCATCTTTTACTTTTCCATTGTAGTAAACAGACTATTACTGTCCCACTGCTGGGCAAAGGGCTCTATCATTGAAATCAAGTCATCACTGCAATTGACGGGTAATTGACAAGCGATATGCTACTCGGCCACATCGAGACGTTCACCGATTTTTCCATTATAATAATAATAATAAGATATTTGCAAAAATATCTTATTATTATTATATATATATATATGTATATCATCATAATATATATGATCATAATAATATATATATTATTATATATATATTATTATGATCGGATGTTAGTGACGGTAGTTGTTGACATTGAATGGGCGCCTTTGGCTTTCAAAGTAAAAAGTGTTGAATAATTTCGGCGGGCTGGTTAGAACTACGATAGCTCAATTGGAAGAGCACCTGACCCGGTATGTCAGAAGGGTGCAGGTTCAAATCCTGCTCGTGGAAACTTTTTCAACATTTCTGTTTTTGTAATTTGTTCGCAACAAAATTTGCGTTAAAAAATTATTTGAACATTTAATAATAAGATATTTATTTTATTGCTGTATAGAAACTTAGCCTATGTAATTACTGTTAGGGTACCTATACAATAAAATACGCTATGCAATACCTAAACTAAGCAAAACATATTGCCTGTGTCTTAGGTAATAGGTTAGGTATGTAACACATTGGTAAGAAAAAATAATCATCATCATCATCAGCTCATTTTATGAAAATAACGAAATTAATTTATTAATTTTATTTTGATTAACGAAAACATTTACACTATATCGTCGCCTAAGTTCTAACACCGCGGAAGTCCAAAATTTCTCATTTTGACTTTTATATTTCATTCGATAGAGAATAGAAAGACGCATCTCTAGACCAACCAGAAACAGGGATTTTAATCAATGGAAGCGTTTTATTTTGAAAACAAAAACATAATTATTATGATCGCTATATAGAAAAAGGCACGATATTTTTGCTCTCCTGAAAAGTTGTGATTTTTGACTTCCGCGGTGTTAGAACTTAAGCGACGATATGTAACAATGACTTACTAAAACTAAATAAGGAAATAGAAATTATAACAGAAGAAGTACCTAGTATTTTATAATAAAAATAATGTTGCTTACAATTTGCTCACAAAAACTAAGTATAATGGCAATATGGCTCCACAAGTCGAAATTCCTCTACCCCTCGTAGTACTACATTACATTGAGAGCATTAAAATCACCGTTAGTGACATCGACGTCACATTTAGCATACTCCAAGTAGGAGTCCGAGGTGGAGTAGATAACATAGGTGATAGGTTGCTAGCCGATCGCTTGATGGGTGAGTATCTTAAAACCTTTGGCCCTTAGTCTTGAACGAAGAACGACGAAGAACTTGGAAGTTAGGAAGCTGCTGATACATCCCAGACCAGCATATATTGGAAATGTATTGAATTACGGTCAAATTTCAACCACTGGTACTTAGTCATCATCATCATCATCATCATCAGCTCATTTTATGTCCCCACTGCTGGGGCACGAGCCTTTCCTATGGATGGATAGGGAGAACGGGCCATAAACCACCACGCGGGCCCAGTGCGGATTGGTGGTTGTTAACGACTGCTAATGCAGCCGGGACCAACGGCTTTACGTGCCTTCCGAAGCACGGAGGACTGGTACTTAGTATGGAACGTAAATTAATGTCAAATTGTATTCTTATTGTCTTTTAGAACAAAGGCAGTTAATTTTCAGAGAATATTTTAATAAAAGCAATTAATTTTTTTGCCTTTACTCAGAGTAAACAACGAAAGGTTATTGTTTTTTTTAAAAGTTACGTTGCACTGGTTTGTTTCATTTCATTCACTCATACACGAACACTAATGCACCATTAGGTATTTCTCGATAATATTCGGCAAAACACATGATACCTACCTATATTATAAAACAAAACTGCAAAAATAATGATAAATTAATGATGAATCACATATTTATGATTATTTACATATAATTTTACGCAAATTTTGTTGCGAACAAATTACAATTTGAAAGAAGACAAAGTGTTGGAAAAATTCCACGAGCGGGATTCGGGGAGCTCGAGCGGGAGTATAATGTATAATGTAGGTTGATTTTTTTCAACACTTTGTCTTTTTTCAAAGAATCCACATTTTATTATACTATTACATACATATTAATACAAAACATCAATATTCGTTCGATCAAAATGTATGGAACAGCAGATTTTTTTTTCGAGTTAGGAAGTTGGTCCAATAGTAAAATTCGTTCGTTTGTATCACGGGAGTCATCTTAGAAAGTTAGTTGGTGATAAAAAAGTTGACCTGTATATACATTTTCACGCACATTTTGTTGCGAACAAATTAAAATTTGAAAAAAGACAAAGTGCTTAATTTTCTTTTACTTTTAAGCCAAAAGATTTTTTAATGTCAACAGTCAACAACCTACGTCATCAACAAAATTTACGTAAAATTATATATTATTTTTTTAAAGCAATTTTTTTTTATGTTCTCCTAAATAAACATGACTACTTTGTTCCCAGAAGCTAGCTGCGGCATTGTAAGTTTTTTACCACACAAAATTATGTAAAACATCGGCAAAAACAATTTTAGATGTCAAACGTTTAACTTAACTTTAAACTTAACTTTAAACGTTTCACAAGATTTGCTAAAGTGCGAGTCGCTTAAGTATAATCATGAAAAATTTTGGAAAAATACACAAAAAATAATGATTATTTAGTTACATTAATTTTTTTTTGGTCTATGACCACTATGACTGATTTAAGTTTATAAACTTTTAGCGTATACAGACGACAATGTTATTTCAATAATCAGTCTAACTTCGCTTTCGTAAGTAAGAAAAACCAAGGCCAAGTGCGAGTCGGACTCGCGCACGAAGGGTTCCGTACTTTATGACGTATTAAAAAAAACTACTTACTAGATCTCGTTCAAACCAATTTTCGGTGGAAGTTTGCATGGCAATGTACATCATATATTTTTTTAGTTTTATCATTCTCTTATTTTAGAAGTTACACGAGGGGACACACACACATTTTACCACTTTGAAAGTGTCTCTCGCGTAAACTAGTCAGTTTAGAAAAAAATGATATTAGAAACCTCAATATCATTTTTGAAGACCTATCCATAGATACCCCACACGTATGGGTTTGATGAAAAAAAATGTTTTGAGTTACAGTTCTAAGTATGGGGGAACCCCCAAAGTTTATTGTTTTTTTTTTCTATTTTTGTGTGAAAATCTTAATGCGGTTCACAGAATACATCTACTTACCAAGTTTCAACAGTATAGTTCTTATAGTTTGGGAAAAAAGTGGCTGTGACACACGGACGGACAGACAGACAGACAGACAGACATGACGAATCGACGTTCCGTTTTTTGCCATTTGGCTACGGAACCCTAAAAAGGTCATTAAAATCGAGTCGTCACTACAACTAATAGGTAATGGCTTAATGACCAAGCTTTCCAAATGCGGGTTCCGGGCAAACAAACCCGGGCTATGCGTCGAAATGTCTTTTTAAGCATCGAAAAAAAATCACTTTGCTCAACCAAGAACCGCGGGCCTGGCCGAGCGCTCTACCAACTAGCCACCAAGATGAGCGAGTCATAATAATATAATATATTTCCATAACTGTCTAATATAATAATAATGTTACTGTATTCATATGTATCTAGGTATGTGTCACACTAAACTTCTAAAGGGCTAAAAAAAAGAAACTCCTCCTATACCAACATGATGCAATAAATAATTATGACTATGACTATGACTATGACTAAACCTATTTTGATGAAACTTTTTGAGTGAGTTCCTGGATTGTTAAGAACACTATTGGACCCGGTAGGTGGCGCTGCAATAGGGTTCCAGGATAAAAAATATTAAACCGTCATGATGAGATACGGTTTACTTGAGTGAAGTCGAGTGTGTGCTAATATAATAATAATACTTATAGTTTCAAACAATGAAGTCGTAAATATTTATGATGTCACTATACACTATAACGGTAATCCCCGATGCGTAGGAGCAGTTCAACAATTTCAGGTGGCAATCACTTTACTTGAAGTGTCGATAACATTGTTACATTGTTGTTTCAAAGCGGAAATAGCGCTCTTTGTCGCTCGTATACAAGTAAAATTCGGAAATTTCGAAATTTATTTAAAAGCTAGTTTTTTTATTTTTAATTATTTTTAATTTCAAAATATATTTATTTATACTTTTTTTGTAATGTAATTATTGTAAGGTTTCTGTCTGATGCCCATTATAGTGCCTTTATGTATAAATAAATACATACATAAAAATAAAATAAAAAAAACAATAGCATATTTTAAATAAGTATTACGAATAAGTATACCTACTTAATTTTATCGACGTACTAAAGAATTAGTCTTACTATGCAAAAGGGGAACGCTGCCAGTATCTTCGGAACCTTGCCTAAAGGGACTCCATTTAATAATTTATTTTAGTTATTTTATTATATTTTTTAAGGTTTTTAGTTTTAGGTTCATTGTTCTTTTAAATAATAATACTCATTATGTAAAGGTGACTTTAGAAATACATAAATAGAGACAATTTCTTTTTTAATTACTATTTCCTAACTCTTCAATAAAAAAATTAAACTTTTAGTTAACGCACATTACTCCGATCTGCAAAAGTATTGTACAAGTAAAATGACTACAAGCATTGCGTGCGTCAATAAGTCATTGACATAAACACAATACTCGTAACACAATTTATAGTAGCTCACTCGACATGAACAATACAGTTTTTAAATGTTCTGTTAATGAATTTAGCACGCTAACTGCATTTGCATAGCTAAGAGTAATTATTGCTGTTGAGTGGAATACAAAAAAACGCATATAAATTGTTATAAATTGTAGCATTTGCAATGCAATTAATTATTTATCAAAAATTTGAATAACTCTATCATATCTCATGTGGTACTCGAAATCAAGAGCTTTCGCTCACTGGCACTAGATCTGCCTAGCGATATCTGGGTCAACAGATTAGGTGATCTTTTTATTTCATCATAATCTTCAGCCTACATTAGTCCACTGCATTATATCACTGAACACGTTCCGCGGCTACTATCATCCAGCTCCTGCCAGACATCATCATCATCATCATCAGCTCATTTTATGTCCCCACTGCTGGGGCCAGCCTTCCAGCCAGTTCAAGAACTTGAAAAGCTTTTCTCACAGCCACCACCAGCTATCAAATACCACTTCATCATGCTTCTGCAGTTTACATTTTTTAGTTTACTTAACGTGTGATTCTGCTTTGTACACAGGAAACCTGGACATGTGCCTGGCGTCTAGGCTTTCGACGCAGGCTAACCTAGGAAACATGACTTCCACCAGGGAAGTCATCTCCATGGTCGTCGGCAACATATCACTAGTCCAGGTTAGTTGCTATTAACTTCAAGAGCTTATCATCAGCCTAAGGCCCGACCACGAGATGGGGTGACCGACCAATACCCTTCAATTATGGCAACGCGGCTAGCGAATTCTCTCTTCATTGCGCGGCCGAAACGCTCACCGTGCTGCGGTTAATTGACATCATACGCCATGTATTAGGAATTTACAAATCGTGTCGCCGCCGGTCGCCTCGACTCATGGCCAGACTGTAAAGCCATAACCAAAGCGGAGATGAGAAGAGATGAGAGGAGAGATGTTCGTATACAACCAATAAGAATTCCTTTTAACCTTTTATGACACTTAAAGAAACCAGCTTACAGCGGCGGTTGGTATTCTCGAACCTTCACATGCATTAGGGCCCTTCACGAAACGAGCTTACTCTTTCCTCAAAAGCTGACAGCGCATCTGTGATTCTTCTGGTGTTGCGGATCTCCATGTGTGTGTGTGATTGCTTTCCATCAGGTGACTCGCTGGCTCGTTTTCCATCTCATCATTATCGTAGCTAAAAGTCGTCCACTGCTGGTGCTGGACAAAGGCTTTCCCCAAGAATCTCCACAACGACCGGTTCTGTGCTGCTCGCATCCAGCGTAACCGCCACATTTTAAGGTTATCTCTCTCTTTTCAGGTGCAAGCGATAGTTGCATCAACGGTGGTCTCCATCTTCGCCATCGTAGTCAACTCGATCACGGACCGGGCAGTCCACGGCCCTTACATACTCCTCATCACGGCGTCTGCTGTCTTCACAGCTACCACCACGTGCTTCGTGCTTGGTATGTAACCTTTTTAAACCGACTTTAAAAAGGAGGAGGTCCTTAGTTCATTTGCATCCAACTGGATGGCTAATGGCCCTAATACCTATTTTCTGCCGGCATGCAGTGTTGTTTTGCATTGATGCGACCTTATTTAAAGGGTACTGGATCAAGGAAATATTATCAATGTCATCATCATCATCAGCTCTTTTTATGTCCCTACTGCTGGGACACGAGCCTTCCCTATGGATGGATAGGGAGAACGGGCCATTAACCACCACGCGGGCTCAGTGCGGATTGGGGGTTGTTTACGACTACTAATGCAGCCGGGACCAACGGCTTTACGTGCCTTCCGAAACACGGAGGAGCTCGAGATGATACATTCTTGGTCACCCGTCCGATGACCAGCCTTTGCGAAAGGAGCTTAACCTCAGCACTCGCAGACCGGGCGCGTAAACCACTGCGCCATCGAGCTCCTCGTTATTATCAATGTGCTATTAACAATTTTTTTCATTAGTTATAGTCCTGTTAATTAACCTATCTAAGATATGAATATATTTGTGTCAGTACAGGGGTCCACGTCCGTAGTCTAACTGAGTGGCGAGGATTGAACGACGATTTCTCGCATTTATACTGAACACCATTCCGTTCAAAGCAACAGCTAAAAGTCGTCCTGAATGAGTAGATTTTTTTATCGAAAGTAATTTAGACTGACTTTGAGAATGAAAATATGACCCATTCTGTTGCAGACTTCGTGATGGTGATGGTGATCTACGGCTCGCACAAGTTCAAGGTCAACCCTGACAACGTGGCCACTCCCCTAGCGGCGTCCATAGGCGACATCGTCAGCAACTCCGTACTAGCAGTGACTGCCCAGTATATGTACGAACAGATAAGTAAGTATCAGAAATCACTGTCCATTTGCGAACTGCGAGTTGTGCTCTTCGTACAACGAGAAGTGAGCACTTGACAGCTCCGGTCATCTATCTGGAAAATAGGGAATAACTCTCTGGAGACACTAGTCTTATGAGTTCTCAATTCTCAATTCCACCTCGGAGCCTTACTTTGCTTATGCTTAATGTGGCGTCGAGGTCAGAATGGCGAGTTTTCTCAAAATTGGTGATTCTGAGGCTCTGTCTACCTATTTTTGGGAGTAGGTCGTGAGAGTATTTATGTATGTAATAAAATTACTCTAAAATACTCCGTAAGGAAAAAGTAGTAAGTCTATTGGAGGATTTTTATCCTCGCGCATGGCCTAGCTGCTACACAGCTCTGCTGGAAGCAGCCTTAGGTATGCATGTTACTTTAGTAACATTTAATTGTAAAAAAAATCAGAAACATGTGAACTGGATACTTTTACCGCCTCATTAGGCTACACGGTCAAAGGGACGACCGCTCTTGGTACCTGGTCAGGATAGAGATTCCTGGTTCGATTCCTACTCTACCTGATGATCATGGTGTGTGTGTTGAAAAGAGGTTAAGTACGCCTCCACCATTGGCCTTAACATTACTTTTCTTCTAGTGACATGAAAGCAAAGTGCTCACGTAGAGACATGAAAAAAAAAGTTGTGTCGTTTTGTTTGTGGGTAAAAACACGTGCTCCTGTAACACGGTGTGTATCTCGTGTCATTTGTAAAATCATTTCTTTTGACATCAGCCACTTCAAAACTATTAAGTAATCTGAGGTAATCTAATACTCTTACAATCTTGTTGTTATGTTACCGCCATGAGTTACTTCGATAAAAATAATTTCGTCAAAATATGGAAATAGTGATTTGATATTGTATATTTACGCAACATTTTTGTTTCAATCAATCAAAGAACCCGACAGTGAAGATAAAGCTGGTAAGTTAGATTCGTATGTGGATCAAGTATGTCAAAATATGCGCCGTTCGGCCGTATGAGCTATGCTGATAAGATAATTTAGCGATGTATTTGAATAAGCGATTGATTTTAAATAGGGCTCTTATCATCAACCTATAACATCCCACTGCTGAGCATAGGCCTTCCCACGTAAAACGTGTTTCTCGGGAAAAGGTCTCAGCCTTCTTTGCTTGCTTCCGTTGGCAATTTATTTTCGCCAACATATTACAAGGACAATATATTATAATATATTATAAGGACTTAACTGCTCGCCTGTACGAGGCAACGGGTGACCGGAGATCAGGTCATTTTTTCGCTCAGCGCATTAGCTTGGCCATTCAAAGAGGCAATGCCGCCAGCATTTTGGGCACCTTGCCTCGGACAAGCGAGTTAGTTGAAGTTTTTTACTTGTGAATTTGTGATTATTATTTTTATTTTTATTGTTTTTTTATGAATAAATTATGAGTGATATAAACCATTTAAAATTGATGTAAAAAAAAAAATTAAATCTCATATATAAGATTTCTGATAACGCCTCGGTGTCCGATTGACAAAGCTATCGGTCCGATACCCAAAGATCCTGAGTCCAATTCCCAGATCGGGAAAAATATGTTTCGGATTTTTCTATGCATAGTCCGGGCTTGTGATCCCCAACCCGCATTTGGCAAGCGTTTATTAAGCCAATAGCTATCAATTGTACATGACTTGATTTCAATGACGGAGGTCTTTGTCCAGCAGTGCGACGGCTATGGTTATTTATTACTTACTTATATGTATAGATAAACCACAAATTTTCTTGACTCACTACGGCCTTGCCTGCTGAATGTCAATGTTTATCGGTATTTTTCCAATGAAGAACAGATTCGATAACTATCTGGTAATGACAGTAGATACTGAGCTATCAAGACAATAAATAATATGATATATCAATTATTATCGCGTTGGATCTAATTTTACCATTTTCAAAGAGAAACATGAAATAAATACTGATATTCCTTTATTTTTGATAAAACAAACTGTTATTAACAATATCTGGTACTTTATTTTGGCTGTTTCAAAATATTTAAAATCATGTTACCGAATGGGCATTAATTGCCGTGCCGTGCCGTGCCGTTGGCCGTTCACAATAGTGTCTTGATTTTGACTTTTGGACCATTCGGAAAATTTAATTAATTTGAATTTTGTAATTTTTTTTTATCTTCGCAAGGTAGCACGCAAATACTGGATGTATGGATGGATTCTAAAATTTGTGTTATGGCGAATATTAGTGTGAAATAATGGTGGATTTTTAACCGTTAAGTGTGCTTGAGTGTGCATGAGTGTGCAAATGAAACAAAACAGTCTTTTAAATTCTCTCAAGAAGTCCGCGTGAGGACTTAGTTAAAGCTCCACATCTTTACCGAGATACTCGAGGGGTTGGGGGGTATATCATTTCTCACTTCTCATTTCTATTTTCATTCTGATGAATGATGATTACACAAGATGGAAATATTGTTTATTTATTACTTGTAAAAAAATTACTTTGATACTGGCAAAATGTGCTAATCGCACGAAGCTTCAAATAATGGAAAAAAAAGAGCTGGATCAGAGCAGCCGCGGTTCGTGCTCAGTGGCGTGCACTTGGAGAGGCCTATGTCCAACAGTGGATTAGTATAGGCTGATGATGATGAAAGTTTTATGCAAGATATTAATCATGAAATGTTTTGTTTACCAGGTGTATCGTTATGGCAGCCCATCACGCTGATGTGCGTCTACTACAGTCTTCTCCCACTCTGGGTATTTGTGGTATGGAGGAACAAGTACACTAAGAAGGTCCTGACTACTGGCTGGACTCCTGTCATTTCTGCGCTCTTCATCAGTGGGTATGTATACTACCATTTTATCTTATTTTTATTGTTTAGCTGGAATATCAACAACTTGAGAGTGTAAAGCTAAAAATTATTTGGTTTCACCATGATTTATGATAGATCTATTCTTCTAATGCCACAATACATATACCTAAGTTCATAACCTGCTCGTAAAGTACCTGCTCGTAACATAAATATGCTCGTAATGGGATTCAATCAAAGGCGTTAGCGCAATGTTTCACTGCAAGGGTCACCAGAACTAAAATTCTAAATCCTCTATGTGGTAATGCTCATGAGGGAAGTTCTAAGTCAGCTATAGGACCAACATATTATTATATAGGCTAAAAATGATGATGCAAATTCTGAAATTAAAGCAGAATCTATAACGCCACTTAATGTTGTGCAAGTTAAATAAAGTTAAAATATGATCCAAATGAAATCTGCAGCATTAACCTTATCTTTGCTTTTACAGAATCGGAGGAATCGTCCTGGATCAAGCTGTCGACCGCTACAGAGGTTACGAGGTGTTCCAACCGATCGTCAACGGCATTGGAGGGAACCTGGTTTGCGTGCAGTCTTCACGGTTGGCTACCAACCTTCACCAGACCGCGATCCCTGGAGAACTGCCTGAGAACACCAGAATAATGGAATGGCCATGGAGGACGTTGTTCTTTGGAAGTGAGTAGTGTCATGTCTACTAGATTATTCAAAGCGTATGGATCGGAATCGAGGGCATCTCCAAATATCTTTCATGTATGACTGACTCCTGAAAAGAGAATAAAACTAGTAAGGCTTCTGTCTTCTGAGGTTAGACCCTCTGGTCTTAGCAGCCTGACATAACTAGAATAAGATTGTTAAGATTTAACTTTGATGTGTAATTGGTTATTTACATTTTAATTATTTCTGCTACAGCGCCTGCAGCGAAGGTGGCCCGTATGCTGCTCATCTTGGCGGTCTTCGGACAAATTATCTTCATGACGGTAGCAGATTTCGTATACCAAGGCGTCGTCACCATACAAGCAGCTTTTGGTATCACCTACGTTATGTGTGCTACTTTACAGGTATGTGAAATCTTTCTTTGTTTTTCTTTTCGCTTAAATCGTTTCTTTTATACTTAAGCACTTTGGCTATCTTATTTAGCTTTTGCACAGACCATATGGTCTGTGAGCTTTCGTTAATCGCTCTTGCTCTCTATAAGAGTTATTGGATTTGTTCAAGAGTGATAATAAATAAAAAAGTATGAGTTATTTAATGACAGAACACTCCTGTATTCAATAGCGATGCGCTATGTGGTGGTCGCTTTTATAAGCTAACCTTTAAATAATTAATTACATAAATAATGTAATGTAACGTGAGAGCTTAAAATTTAAAAACTTATAATTTCTTGACTTGGTTAGTAATTCGCAATCCAATTTCACAAATGTTTCAAAAATTATAAATCCAGCTTAATGACATATGTAAACAATAGTTTCTAATTTTGTTACAGGTCATGGTACTCTTACACCTCGCATACATGCTCATTCACTATATGTGGAAGAAGAAGAGGGACCCCGATAACGCAGCCATTCCCTACCTGACTGCCCTAGGAGATCTACTGGGCTCCATCTTTTTAGGTCTAGCCTTTGTTATTCTGTCCATCTTTGGCCTAGAATATGGAAACAACGTCCAGTGAATACCTAGAGATATATTTTGCAATTATTTTTTATTGGCTGAAATTTTGTACTTTATGATTCTTATGAAATGAAGTACAAAAGCCGACGATCAGATGATCGTCGGTTTCAACTTAATACGTTTTGTGGCATTGCACAAAGTACGTTAATGGTTTTAGAAATTGTTCTTACAGAAAAATTTATCTCATGGAATTAGACGAAGATTTTTGACAAGTCAGCTTTACTGAATGTTAGATGTTTAGGTTGAATTTAGTTATAGACTTTTGTTAATTTTTAACACGTAATATGTACCCAATGGAGTTTTAAAATGCCCTTCAGTATTGATATTCAATTTAGTAAGTATTAGCAAATATGGTGCCAATGAAATATATATATATGTATTGATGACTTTTTTATGATATAACCAGGACAAATACGTTCTACTTGAAACTATCTTACGTGTGTATTTTGAAAAGATAGATCAGCATGTATACTAAGTAGTGGATATCTCGCTCTCTCGCTCTATGATTGAAGAGTAAAGACGTACTCTAAGAATGAGAGTAGTATAGACTGTGATATGAATCCAAAAATGTGATTTATTGCAATAGCTATCTCTGTAACTTTAACACCACGTTATAAAGAGGAGGACAATAGGTTGTGCGACGGTTTCTATTACTACACTCTTTAAATTTTCATATTGATAATTCTTGATTTCCTATAATATCTTAAATTCTAATTTTGGCTTTGTCTTATCAATCGACTGATATTGATTCTTTGTAAACAGATTAATTTGTTCTATTACACTGTTTTTTCTGTCTTAATCTTCAACTAAATTATATGATAGCTGATTTAATACGTTTAAAATGACGTCACGAATATAGTCCTCGTATTTTTGGGTAGATTTTGTCTGTGAGTAGATAGCATATCGAATTGTAAATTGCAATTACCTAAGTAAAATGTAGATAGTGTTATGTGTAAATATTATCTTTGTTACGTCGCAAAGAACTGCTATAGTTATTAATGCCTATCGCAATTGTGATGTAGCAGTATCATTTATATGTGACAACTTATACCAAGTTTCTGGAAGTAAAGAGCACGCAATTTTTATGCAATGAACTGTAAATGTTATATGGCTTCTTTTATACAATTTATTTTATCAATGTCGAACGAAACTCACATATGAAATCATGAGACTATGATGTTTTAATATGTAATTGAATGGTGTGTTTTTAAAATAATTATTGCAATTAAATAGATTATTAAATATCAGAAATGAAGTGTTACAAAGTTACCTATAGTCATAGAGTTAGTCTAGAAAACTGAGTACAATAAAGCAATTACTTAGCAAGTATCGAGGCCTAAATTATGTAATTTATTATTAAAATAGGGTAGTGGCGCCAGTATTCAACAGGAACCAATGATCGACACTTTTTTTTATAATCATAAAGCGCGGGACACACAGAAAAGAAGTAAGACACGGGCGGGGCGCGGACGGGGCGCAGACGGGGCGCTGCCGTTTAAAACATAGAAAAGTCCAGGCACGGACATGACGCTGGGCGTCGCGAGAGATGAGGGTTTTTTCCGAGATATCGATACATCGATAAAAAATGACCAATATCGAAATTGGTATCAAAATCGATATTTTTTTTATTTACATATTGTCATCTCATCACGATCTTACTAAATTCGCTAGAATTCAAAGCCGTAAAAGATTGAAAAAAAAACTTATAGTTTTGTTGTGCTGAATTCCATTAATCTAATCTGTGGTATTGAGTGAAACAGGATGTTCTCCTTTTTTTAAAGTCGGACAAAAATTTGACCGATATATCGATATATCGATATTTTATATCGATAGATCGACAATTTTTTCATTTTCGACTTTGCCCTGCTGTGCTCGTCCGCTAATAAGGCTAATAAGGCGCAGACGAGTAAGCGCCGTGCCCACGCCCTGTCTTTTCTATATGTTTTGCGTCGCGACGCTTCTATACATTTTATATGAAAGGGACGCGGAAGAGACATTTGTCCGCGCCCCGTCTGCGTCTTACGTCTTTTCGTGTGTCCAGCGCCTTAGAAATAGAGGTGAGCAACAGATTTTTACAGCGACAATTGAATAGACAAGCACAAGCTTCCTAGCTGTCATTCAGTAAAATTTCGATGATATTCTCGTAGTAACTTTTCGGTGATGAAAACTGATGTCGACCTCTGATAACTGTGTCGAAGACTGCTGCCACTATGATAATCGACTTAAATAAATACGTGAGTGAATCGTGGAGTTGTATCCTAAAGCGGCATTATGCGTGGGTTAATATTGATTAGAAATTATCTCGATAAATGAGAACCCTCGGACCTATGTATTTATTTGCATCTACCTCACAATATTGTGAACCAAGAAATTTATTTTTGCTATCGGAAATCTAGGAGAATATAAATGAATGCTAAACTATTTTGGTAGTAGATAAAGTAGCCGTGATATTGACAGTTACTAAATATATTTGTAAAAAATATTCTAAAAATTGATGTTAGTGATTGTCCAGTTTTTCTTACAAATGCACATTCTAAATTGTTAGTCTTTTCAAGACGATACTCTAAACAAACTAGTTACACGCTATAATTACCAATAAGTAGTACCTAGTAGAGATGACACGAATATTTGGCCACTAGTCGGTTTTCGGTATATTCGGCCACTTTTTTAATATTTGGTATTAGGCCAAAAACTGCGTACTATTAGGTCGAATACCGAATACCTACCAAATCATGAAAAAAAACTCACATTTTATTTATTTATTTACTTGTAATTTATGTACCACACAAACAAACAGAAGAGAGAAAATAGTAAAATTAGATAAGTACAAAGGCGCTGTTTATTTCACAGTGAAACTTCCAGCAGGCCCGTATAAGGAGAAACCATAAAGAAAAGTAGAAAAAGTGTGTGCACTTCACGAAACATAAAGAGGAATAAAGACTACCTTTAATACTCTTTTTACTTATAGAAGCAAAATACAGTAAAACAGATACGACACTACATACAATAACAATGAAATTAATAAATTTATTTTGATTTTGATATTTTTTTTTGATTTGAATTACTCAAGTGGAAAAATAGTGCTACTTTACGCGCTTCTTAAACGAGTAAATCGATGTGGACTCCCGAATACTGGGTGGTAGGCCATTCCACAGTTTAACTGCATGAACCAAAAAGAAATAGGAAAAGAAGTCGGTTTTATGTGAAGGCATATTGAGACATTTTAATTAAACATGTAAGTATATTCTTTAATGTCAATTTATTAAATATATAGATATTTGAAACACTACAATAGTAAGCAATTGATAGCAATTGCTTACTATTTCGCGACAACGTAGTGTACCAGCACAGTTTTTCAGAAGAAATAAGAAGGCTAATAAGAAAAGGAGTAAATTTCACACGAAATGCACACATTTTTGCGAATACTCGCCCACCGACCACTTCGGCCTAGAGAGTGGCCGAATAGTCTGTATTCGGTATTCAGCGAAATCACTATCCGTGGCATCTCTAGTACCTTGTAATATAGTTACCAGTTTGTGATTGGTTGCGCCGGGTACAGATCGCCATTGAAATATTAGTGATGTGACATTCTTGATACTCATTAGTAATTACAGTTTGTAACTAGTTTTTTTGTGGCGTCATTTAATAAATGATCTTTTTTAAATGACTCCAAACAGGTTTTTTTTATAGGACCTGTATGTTTGTAACAATATGTTTTTGTTAACGAGTAAACCGCATATATTTGTTTGATTCAATGAGTTTTTTTTAAATTATATTTTAAAGATGTATTTTAGGTATTGTAACTCTCTTGAATGTGACAGCAATACCTATATTTTTTGTGAAATAACTTATTATGAAATTGTGTACATTTTTAATGGTTTTACCTTATTGTAATCTTAACCGACAGCATTATACCAACATCATGTAAAATATTAAAATTGTAAAAAAATAACAATAATTATATTTTTAAGTCAACCAGTTATGATTATACGGATTTTAAGCAAGAAAACGTTACTTTAACTGCTTCACAAACAAAAAGCGACCATAATCATAGGTAATCTTAAGGCATACTTTTGAATGAATGATGTGATAATATTAAAACTTTTATGTGTATAAATAAATAAATCGTTATGTAGTACGTAAAATGAAACGATGTTGATAGTTTTGTAGGGCTAACAACCATTTCAAAAAACGTATTAAATGAAATATAAATAATTATATAAAATTGGTTCGGATGCGAGACACATTATGAATTTGAACCATGTGTACTTACTTTTAAGGTTAATTTTATAAGTTTTACAAACTGTGGTATTAGTCGACATAAATAAAGCAGTTAAAAAGAATAAACTCTGTGGTTTCATTGTTTTATTGTTACACAGCAACATTTTTTTATAAGTCTTTGGCCATAATAGCAATTTGAAAAAAGACTGTTGAAAAAATTCAACGAGCGGGATTCGAACCAGCACCCCATGACATGTCGGGTCAGGTGCACTACCAACTACGCTATCGTGGCTCAATCCAACTCGCCGAAATTAATCAACAAATTTTTTCAACACAATTACATACATACATCATCAGCTCATTTATGTCTCCACTGCTGGGGCACGAGCCTTCCCTATGGATGGATAGGGAGAACGGGCCATAAACCACCACGCGGGCCCAGTGTGGATTGGTGGTTGTTAACGACTGCTAATGCAGCCGGGACCAACGGCTTAACGTGCCTTCCGAAGCACGGAGAAGCTCGAGATGATAAATTTTTGGTCACCCATCCGATGACCGGCCTTTGCGAAAGTTGCTTAATCTCAGCACTCGCAGACCGGGCGCGTTAACCACTGCGCAATCGAGCTCCTAAAAAATTATATGTAATTATATGTAACACAATTATTTGTAATTAATCATAATAGCAATTTTGATAGAATTGTTGTGTTCCGTGATGATGGTGATGATGATGGCTACCTTAACAGATTTAAGACGAGCTGACCACCAACCAAACCGGGTACAATAATGTACCAACCGCTGGGAATCGAACCTGGATCCAGTGGTCATAGAGGCGGTTTAAAATTGCTCGATGGGTGATATAAGGTAAAGAATATGTCGAATTTTGAAGGACTGAGGCTTTTCAAAGCACGTTAAATACCTGTTTAAACCAGGTTTCCCTCTCTTAGCAGCACTTTGTCCCACCATCATCATCTCAGCCAAAAGACGTCCACTGCTGGACAAAGGCCTTTCCCAAGGATCTCCACAGCGACCGGTTTTGTGCTGCTCGCATCCAGCGGCTTCCCGCGACCTTCACCAGATCGTCGGTCCACCTTGTTGGAGGCCTGCCCACCACCTTTCCGGTACGCGGTCGCCACTCGAGGACTGTTCCGCCCCAGCGGCCATCAGTCCTGCGAGCAATGTGCCCTGCCCACTGCCACTTGAGCTTAGCAACTCTTCGTCTTTCCGATTTTGCTATTCAAAATTTAAATACTTTGGAGATGTATTTTTGTTCTGGATCTTTTATCGATTACATAATTGTATTCGAGCTCTAGCTCCTTCTTTTTATACACTCATCTAATATCAACAGAATTAAAAAAGAATTCTTTCTGTTTTGGTTACCCAGCATTACCCAAGCACGCCAGCACGGGCCACGGATGATAAAATAAGTGTATTTTATATTAAAGCACTAGTTTACGAATAAAAAATATTTTTAGTTTTGGAAAAATCACAATAGATGGTGTTATCAGTCTCCTAGATAAAACGAGCGATGAAACGAGCTGTAGACCACAGTTCCGGAAAATGCCGAGAGATGGCGCAAGTATACCTTCTGTAGTGTGTAGGTTAACAAAAAGCACGTTGAGAAATGTGTGTGCCTAGTGATTATACCGTTTTCATTTTGTTATTGATAGAGTTACAATACAATACTGCAAAAAAATATATTTTGTAGAATATTTTCAGATTTCTGATACAGTGGGTCAAAGCTTCCATAGTTTCCGTCGCCCGCCGCCGCGGCGCTGGCGTCGCATCACCCAACCTGCCATTTTGAGGTCTAAAAGAAGTTTCAAAAAAAGAACATGAAAAACTCGCCACTGTCACGCACAGTCTTCGAGATGTAGAGCAAAATTCGAATGTGGAACCTCCCATGTCCACCTGTTTCAGCCGGATCGTTAGGCGGTCGGGCTGGGCGCATGCGCGGCGCGCCGCCGGCCTCAGTACAGTGCGGGCTACAGACCCGGCACATCGCGCGGAGTCCCACGCTGCGAGCCCAACCGCGCATGCCACTATCGACCCACCACGAAATGGTACCCGTATCTAGGTTATTCGGCTAAAATTAAAGGTGCGTACGAATTCAAGGTTGCCACCGCTGCTCGCGCGCATCCGAAATAGCTATCGTGCACCGGAAAATGAAACACACTCAAACTGGCAACACGTAAGGCCTAGAATTGCTTGATCTACAATGGCGGGCGGAATTATGTAAGATTCGCTCATTATTGTTGGTCGGCGAAAATTTTCGATTTTTTCGTGTGTTACAAACGTATAATCAATCGTGTTCCGATACGTCGATCGCGTGTGTGTGACCGCTGTCGGGTACAGGCTGTTCGGTCTGGTTGTGTCTTGGATTTCGGTCTGTAAGTACGTAAAGAATGTGTACCAGGATAAATATAAACTGAGCTGTCCACTCCTCGCTGGACGGCCGTGGTGCGGCTGCGGCCGTTTCAGGAGCCGTCGTGTGTCACGTAACCTTCGCGGACGGCCGCAAACTCCCACATCCGAAACCTAACCTAAAAGTTCACGTCGGGACCCAATAGATGTCCATTAATCGATTTTGAACCGCCTTTGGTGGTGTGACACCGACTAATCTTATTTTATGCGACAAATCGATTACTCTTAACCAATTCAATGTTTGCAAATCCTTAATTATAATAAGTCCATCATTCCTTGCCTTGACATTTGCCTATAAAACCTCTTTTATTCGTTCAAAAAACTTTTTAAACACCATATTGATTGAGTCAGCAAAAAGTTAGGTTATGTTCGAAATTTGAAAATTTAAAAAGAACAATCTACAACTGAATTTTGTTTTAGAAACTGCATTTTCTAATTATATACATAAGATATTTCAGGTATAACCTCAAAAAAGCTCGGTCGCGTTTGCCCGAGCCATGGATAGATGTCGCTAGCCGCTCGTATTGACTTTCCAATCGGTGCTGGAATAACACCTTTTCGTCAGAGACCTCCACAATATCGATTTCTGTACGGTGCTAATCGTAACAATATTTACATACATAACATTTACAGTGAAAGATTGCCAATTCGCTATTGACATGGAAAACAGTTTTTCAATTATCTCTAGTAACTTTTTTTACATGACCGCGATTTTGTTATTATAATACTATATACTCGTAGGTATTGACACACTATTTATATAGGTAAAGATATATATTTTTTTCTATTAAAATTGTAAGTTATTGTTTTCCAAAGTTACGCGAACACTACATGTTGAAATGAAACTACTTTCACATAGTTATTGGTATATTTAAGAATACTTCTGTTACTGAAAGAGTTTGCTTTAAAAACTTTAAACTATACGATTAAAGAAGTAAATATTTTATTATTGAAAATTACAAAACTAATAACGATAAAAAAAAATAACCAATAACTATATACGATTAATATATTTTTATGATGTTGTAATAGCCGTATATAACTACTAACTACTGATTAAAGTTTTTAAGCCGTTTTAAGTTATCATATTAATCAATGGTCTCATAACAGTCCAATGCTCTCCCAGCACGTATTTCCTCCTTCCTACAACATAAGGTCATTTAAACGAGGTGTGGAGAAAAAAGTGAGGACGGCTGCTGAGGTGATCTTGCTCCACCAGCTGTCCTTGCATCTGGACTCTTCTGCTTATCACCAGGTAGAGCTGAGTCATTTGCCTTCCTATCCATATAAAAAAAATAAAAAAATCACATATTTTTCTTTTTATATTTTTTAAATACGGAGGAGCACGATGGCGCAGTGGTTAACGCGCCCGGTCTGCGAGTGCTGAGGTTAAGCAACTTTCGCAAAGGCCGGTCATCGGATGAGTGACCAAACTTTTATCATCTCGTGCTTCGGAAGGCACGTAAAGCCGTTGGTCCCGGCTGCATTAGCAGTCGTTACCTACCAACAATCCGCACTGGGCCCGCGTGGTGGTTTATAATCCGTTCTTTCTATCCATCCATAGGGAAGGCTCGTGCCCCAGCAGTGGGGACATAAAATGAGCTGATGATGATCATGCCCAGTAGGCTGATTGCCTACTGGGCATTTTCAGCAAAATGCCCAGTAGGCAATCAGCAAACTCTCTCAAAAAACAAATAACGAACCATACATGGATGGAAACACCACAAGGAAAACGGGCCGTAAACCAATTCTCAATAAGGTGAGGCGGTTTTTCACTCCCGAGCAGCGCTGTTTGCTGTACAAGACTCAGGTGCGATCGAGTATGGAGTATTGTTCCCATCTATGGGACGGCTCCGCTAAATACCTCCTCGATGCACTTGATAGACTGCAAAGGCGAGCGGTACGCATTATTGGAGATGCTGAGGTTACAGCCTCGTAGCTGCGTAGGCAGCTGGAAGTCCTCAAGAGAGGCAATGTCTCTACAGACATTGCTTCTCTCAGTGTCTTCTACCGGAATTACTACGGAGAGTGTTCTGAAGAACTTTTTGATCTAATCCCGCCCTTTCCTTTCCTCTCCCGGACTACACGTGCTGGTCTTAGGAACCACCATCATTCTGTACAGACAATCAGTACTCGTACCAAAAAATTTGGTAAGTCGTTCCTCTGTAAGACTATTCGGCTTTGGAATTCTTTGCCGGCGCATGTGTTTCCCAGCTCCTATAGACCCGGTTCTTTTAAGCGGGGCGGCCTTGTGCTGTGGCTTCGAGGTCCCGCCAGTTGCTACCAATCGCTGCGATCTCCTTCTCGACCGACCGCCTCCAGGTAGTGCGGGGTCGGCCTGGTCTTCTGCTACCAGTCGCGTGCCACTCCAACGCTTGCTTGGATATATGGCTATCCGGCAGCTAGGGTTACCAGATGGACAATTTAAAAGTCCTGAGAAAAAGTATAATTTGAATAAAAAAGTCCTGAGATTTTGTCGTCAACGTAATTCGAAACTCTGTGGAAAAAAGTAACTAATAATCCAATGTTGTTACTGACATTTTGCAGTTACTAGGAAACAAAGTCAAAAATGGTAAATAGGGTACTTTATTCAAAAATCGAAAAATCCCGAGATTTACAAAATCCGGCCGCAATCCAGTCAGGAGCCTAAAAATCCTGAGATCTCAGGTCAAATCTGGAGATATGGTAACCCTAAATGCAGCCGAGACTCCTTCTCCGTGCCTTCTGATACACAAATGAGCTTGAGATAATCCATTTTTAGTAACCCACATTTTTTGTAAAAGTTGAGCAATTCCAACAATCGCAGAACTAGCGCGTTAGCGGCGTCGATTTCCTCAATTTATACTGATGATATAGAAAGAAACACAGATAAAAAAATATTTATTGACCATATAGTAGGAAACTCTTAATATAAGTAGGAATAAGGCCTATATTTAGGTTACAGGAGGTTTATTGACTATTGTAAAACATTGTAACTCTCCTCGTTTGTCACCAGAGGGCGCAGCTTCAATGCCATACAAAATCTCGTTATGATGACAAATAAAAATCGCACTTGGCATTATTTACCATGTTGTTGTTGTTTGTTGTTTTGAATATAAACTTTAGTTTATGTCACTTTGAAACACTTCCCGCCTTCACATGGGGCCCTTCCAATTAGGTGTGAAGGCACCTTGTGGGCCGGCACGGTGATGGTGACTATATTATATTTCTCTATGGCAGTTCCCAATTGGTGGTCCGCAGACCACAGATGGTCCAAGAGAGCATCGGTAATCGTCCGCGGGACCGAACATAATTAAATCCACAATATAATTTTCAAAAAGGCAGTACAGTGTTATTTTTGATTTCCTGCACTCATCATCTCAGCCAAAAAGACGTCCACTGCTGGACAAAGGCCTCCCTCAAGGATAAATCACTTTGAGGGGAATTTGCCATAATCGCCACGCTTGGCAGGCGGGTTGGCGATCGCAGTAAGATGAGAATAACCACAGAGAGACGCTGCTGCCCATCCTCTGGAATGGTCCCATAGTCGCCTTCTACGACACCCACGGGAAGAGATGGGGTGGTGCAATTCTTTAGACCCGGCACCACACGGAGGATTCCTGCACTATCACCTACATATTAGCAAATAGATATGCTAATTCCTAGGTCCCAGGGTGGAACATGAAATGTTTCGCATCAACATTTTTGGTAGCATGAAGTGTGTGAAGATAAACTGTCACTACTGAACTTACGCTACAAATACTTTTTAAGGTTTGAATAAAGCTTAAACTTTCTTTTTAAATACAGTTTGTGTGGTCCCTGCTAAGAAATAAATTAGGAAAAGGGTCCATGGTCGGAGAAAGGTTGGAAGCCACTGCTCTATGGGTTGAGTGATGCTTGCTATTTTCCACGCTGCATCAGTTGTCAGATAACTAATGGAATCAGACGTTAATTTGCGGAAATCTATGGTATACAAAAATGCAATTGAAGTTACTAAATGGGGCGAGTGATTCAGCGGAATTAACACTAGTGACTAAACTAAGTTCGCGCCTAAACTTTACGGATGAAAAAGGTGTACTATCGTTATATCTATTTTTCTAACAGTACCTAGTTTTCAGGGTGCGTGCCTATGTTTATTTGTATGTGTGTATATATGTATATATGTATGTGTGTGTATATATGTGTATTTATGTTATGTGATACATTATTACTGTACACTTTTTAATTTATTAATTTTTAATTTTTCGACGCCTCCATCTTATTTGTTATCAATCCTCTCCATCTCTAGGTTGCCTGGAAGATATCGCTATTAGTGATAAGGCCGCCCTTTGTACGACTCCAATTTCAATTTCTTTGTTAATATGTATTTTGTGTTTTTTTTTATGTGTACAATAAAGTATTTTATTCTATTCTATTCTAGTGTGAGTTTTGTTTACTATTCGTATTCATTCGATTACGTTTTTTTAGGAAAATGAAAATTAGTACCTATGGCATTGAAACAGAGCCTCCTGGCGACATACGAGAAAAGTTAAATTGTTGCTATACAAATTCTCGTTTTCGTTAACGTAACCGAATGGCGAAAGAGACTCGCACTTGGCACCCTGGTGGTGTGGAGTCATTTGCCGTGCTGACCATAAAAAACTTACGTACGGATCGACTCATGTTTATATATCACTACATAGTATAAAACAAAGTCGCTTCCCGCTGTCTGTCTGTCCCTATGTATGCTTAGATCTTTAAAACTACGCAACGGATTTTGATGCGTTTTTTTAATAGATATAGTGATTCAAGGGGAAGGTTTATATGTATACCTAAAACATGCATTTAATGGGACCCGGTAGGTGGCGCTGCGCTGCCATAGGGTTCTAGGATACGGGTGTTCACTCAAACGGACGAAGTGGCGAGCGGGCCGCTAGTTACAGCTAACTAAGCATCGTCACGCAATCAAAAACGTCTCGAAGTTAATGAGGTCTCAAACACTCCTCCAATATGAGTTAAAGTGAGTGAGTGAAGTCTTAAATGTGTCCGGTCCGTTATTTATTACCAACAACGCCTCTGAAGGACAAAAGAGTCCATGACATTTTAATTTAGTCACCCGTTCGATGGCGAGATCGCTACCTCGAACTTGTAACCATACATTCTTTGATTCTCCGAGGCATTCGAGGCAACTTAGAGATAGAGGCTAACAGAAGGATACAGCTAGGCTGGGCAGCATATGGGAAATTACGTCGGGTCTTTACGTCGCCTATTCCACAAAGTCTAAAGACGAAAGTCTTCAATCAGTGCGTCTCCTACCGGCCATGACATACGGAGCCGAAACGTGGACACTCACGGTAGGGCTGGTTCACAAATTTAAAGTCGCTCAGCGAGCTATGGAAAGGGCTATGCTCGGAGTTTCTCTGAGGGATCGACTTCGGAATGAGGTGATCCGACAGAGAACGAAAGTAATCGACATAGCCCATCGGATCAGCAAGCTGAAGTGGCAATGAGCCGGTCATATTAGCTGCAGAACCGACAACCGTTGGGGTAAACGAGTTCTCGAGTGGAGACCGCGTATCGGCAAACGTAGTGCGGGACGCCCTCAGACTAGGTGGAGCGACGATCTTCGCAAAGTGGCTGACAAGGGCTGGATGAGAGTAGCCGCGGATCGTGCACTTGGAAAGGCCTATGTCCAGCAGTGGACTAGTATAGGCTGATGACGATGATGATGATTCGAGTCGGGTTATATCCTCGATATTTTAATATGGTCACCCGTCCAGTTATCAAGGCGAAAGTTGTTTAACATGTAAGATCGCAAACCCCGGAGTCCCATGCCTTAATCGATTCTCCGAGGAGTCAGATACGGGTAACGTAATTGTTGAAAACATTAACATAACCTCGCTCCAATAATTGTCAGATTGTTTATCTATTAGTGATTCTTTCAGCTCGATCTCCATGACTGTACTTTGTAACGCTTTATATATTACTAGCTGACCCGGCGGACTTCGTACCGCTTTGACAGTTTCCATCATTGAGTAAAATATACATCAATGGCTTCCATGACAACAAAAGAAACAAATCATTTTGTATTGGAAAATTAAATTGTGGGTTTTAGTATTTTATTTAATACAATTTTTTTTAATATAGCCTTTGTTACTCAGCGCTAATGTAGCATTCTAATGGTGAAAGAATTTTTTAAATCGGTCCAGTAGTTTTCGAGTTTATTCGTTACAAACATACATACATACATACAAAAATACAAAAGTTTTCTCTTTATAATATTAGTATAGACTAGCTCTATCGTATCTAGCCAAAACACTGACTAGCGAACTACAGTGTTTTTGCTTTCTAACTTTTATGTGCACGCAATAAAGTTACAATTCCAAAAACTGTTGATAAATTTACAGTGGCTTACAGTATTAACTATAATCCCTTGCTCAAACTGTTTTTGTTATTAAGTACTAGTGAATTTTTGAACCACTTCCCTGTCGTTCCAATACGTAGTCTCACCATATTTTTGGCATAGTTGATTATTACGATAGAGCAGTTCCTCGACCCACTACGCTGCGTCGCCCGAATGCGCTATACTTCGTATTTGCTAAGGGTTTCTTTTGATTTTAATAATTACAGAATGTTGTTAATTTTTTTTTATATTGACACGTCATAGTGACCACATCCTGCCTGGTTATTTTTGTTTTGTTTTAATAATGGCTTTGCACAAGCATTTAGCCTATTAAAGTCTTACAATATTAATATCTTTCATGTATGATGAATGATAATAGAAATGAGAAGTGAGAAATGATATACCTCCCAACCCCTCGAGTAACTCAGTAAAGATGAGGAGCGGACGGACTTCTTTTAAAAAATTTGAAAAGTGATGTTGCACTGTTTTGTTTCATTTGCCAACACTCATGCACACTCACGAACACTTAACGGTTAATAATCCACCCTTATTTCACATTAATATTCGACATAACACAAATTTTAGAAAATAAACGACGGGTTGCACTCTGGGAGTGCCGGCAGAAGTGAAAACTTGAATATTAACGTTGTGCATTTTTGATATTTTGGAATGGTTAGGGAATAATTTTGCACGAATTGCTTTAATTATCAGTATAAAAGTACTCTCATTTATGTGGTAGAATACTATATTTATTTATTGGGCTATCGTACACAAACATGACAATTTATATTACATTAAAAAGTTATATTAAGTTATATTACAAATTTATATTACGCCGCGCCAGCTGTCTACTCTCTATCCGTCTTACGAATTTTCGATCAGGTCACGTGTCCTGACGCGAGTTTAACATTTTTTACCCATTCCTCTACTCTCCATCCGTCTTACAAATTTTCGATCAGGTCACGTGTCCTGACGGTCACGTGTCCTGACACGAGTTTAACATTTTTTACCCATTCCAAAAAGTGCACAACGCCGCTAAAGAAGTTTTCACTTCAATAAACCAAAACGGCAGACATGACTCTTTACTCTCCCGCCAAGAAGTCATCCTGCCTGATGCTAAACAGCAATAATAGTCTGCACGAGTAGCCATCGACAAAAATTGGGCTATCAAATGCAATTAAATCATTTTTCTAATCCGACTGGTTATTCTAGAGATTAACGTGTTCAAACAAAAACGCTTTGTTATCTAATATATAAAATTGATGAGTGACGCGAGTCACAGTTTTCGTTGCCATACTCCTCCGAAACGGCTTGACCGATTTTGATGAAATTTTTTGTGCTTATCCGGTATCTATGAGAATCGGCCAACATCTATTTTTCATCCCCCTAAATGTTAGGGGTAGTCCACCCCTAAATTTTTATTTTATTTTTTATGGCAAAACAACGTTTGCCGGGTCATCCGGTATCTATGAGAATCGGCCAACATCTATTTTTCATCCCCCTAAATGTTAGGGGTAGTCCACCCCTAAATTTTTTTTAAATTTTTTATTTGCCGGGTCATCCGGTATCTATGAGAATCGGCCAACATCTATTTTTCATCCCCCTAAATGTTAGGGGTAGTCCACCCCTAAATTTTTTTTTTATTTTTTATGGCAAAACGACGTTTGCCGGGTCAGCTAGTATTAGTATAGATTATCAATTTAAAATTCGAATCTACGTAATTACATAGTAATTGGTGTATAATTTTTAGTCAGCTTTTTCATTATTTGGTCACATCATACTAGTTTTATTTTAATGGTATCATCATTTATATAAGTCCCCACGTCATAATTTTTATTTTAATCATATAATCATCTATATACGTCCCACAACTGGGCTCAGTCCTGCCCACATTAAAAATAGCACATTAGTTTGGGCCATAACTTTAATAGCAACATATCTGAAATTGAAAGTTCGCGTAATTAAATATTACGGCCTATGAAATTGACGTTTTGTATATAGATTTTTTATAAAATTACTAGCTGTTAGCTGACCCTGGAAAATTATTGCTGCTCCACTCCTATAGCGTGATGTAATAAATAGCCTATAACCTTCCTCAAGAAATGGACTACTTATTCAACACAAAAATATTTTTTCAATTCGAACTAGTAGTTAATGAGATTAGCGCGTTCAACCAAACAAACATACAAACAAACTCTTAACGTTTTTAAAATTTTCTTAGCATCTATTTATGTTAATATTATAAAAAAATTAGGACAGTGTGTTTGTTTCACTCGCTAAATATAGCAGACCTTAAAAGAAACCAAAGCTACAATTAAACAAAAAAATCTAAAAAAATGAAGCCAAATAAAAAAAAATAAACCATAAAGACACAAAATTAAAAATCATTGTTATTACTAAAGCCTAATTAACATAGTCTTAATTAAATGTGTATGATAATATTAACAACTGGTATTCAGTTTTGGAATTAGGGTAAAACCGAAATAGATGCCCCACTTTTTGAAAGAGCCTCGTAATTTAAAAACGATTAATTTACCAAGAATAATTCCCATGACGATAGCTAGTTTAAATTATTTATCTTAATTTACGACCTGTTTTAAGACCAAACAATTACTGATTTTGCAGAACGGAGTTTTAACAAAACCATTTTTTGAGGATGCCTACCTATATGTCCGGCCCTGTCAGAATAACAGCGCTTCTACGGCACACACACCCACTTGCAAGAAGCTTCACATTAAACCTTCTTTAGTTAATGCCACTTTATCACTAATGAAATCATTAAAATAATGATTTCATTAGTTTGTTGCATCAAACTACTTTAGGCTGAAAACTTGATCCTTTAACTAATGAGAGCATTATACATTGTTGCCAATAATAAATTTTAAAAATGAATGGAATGAACGAGTGGTTGCGTTTTGTTTTGAAAAGTATTCAATAATTGTGTTTAAATTTGCCGAAAACAAGCCGTGTCTGACACATAGATGGTTTGATAACTTTGACATTGTTCTTTCAAATACTTTGGACGTTTTTTTTTTATATTTACGGGTAAGCACAGTGCCTTGATCACATCTGATGTTAAGTGATGATAAAGCCAATGATGGAAGCGCACTTCACCCGGGACCCTCAACTAGTGAGGTACTGGCTATCTTATCTCTGGCTGCCGGAACACAACAATGCTACAAACATTGATGTTATGGCGACATATTTAGATAAGATGGTGGTAGCTAGCCAGTCGGACAAATAAGTATTCATTCGATTACGTTTACGAAAACGAAAATTAGTATGGCATTGAAGCAGCCCCTCCTGGCAAATACGAGAAGAGTTACCATTTTGCCATACAAATTCTCGTTTTCGTTTACGTGATCGAATGGCGAATGAAACTCGCACTTGGCACCCTGAAGAAAAAGCACTATTGGCTGATCTCATAAAACAGTAAGTTTTATATTTTTGTACTGATTTATTTTGTTTTCTAGATATAAGTAAGTATGTTATTGAAAATAAAAGAACGGGGACAATATTTATCAACAAAAAGAAAGAGGCCTGGATTGAAATTACTAGGAAATACAACAGCAACTCTACGACAGGGAGCAGAGGGACAGAACAATTAAAATCTCTATACGATAACATGAAGCAGAAAGCTCGTAAAAACGTGCACCGAGCCAGGCCAGCGTGATATAATATCCCTTATTTTTAGTGATGCATTATTGAACATTGATGGAAAAATATCCTTTTCTGCAGCGGAACATTTCAGCTAATGAGCCCCCAATGCTGTTGATCTTCACATGGGTGCAGTCAAGAGCTCCTGCCACACGTGGAAACCCATCAATGGCATAAAAATCTTCACCTACTTCTCGGAGCTTGTTTCTTTCAGGCATTTTGATATAGGTTGTGGAGCTTAATGCAGCCAACTTACGAGACAACTTTCGTAGGTCTATATTCGCCAGATCAGCTAGCACCATCTGGAAGGACTCCGTCGTGAAGAACCGCAGACAGATCAGAAGGTGTGTAAGACCACAAATGGCCTTACTCCTCAGGGTCTGTGGCTCCAGATTGAGGCGGCCTCGAAGCTACAGTGCTGCCTTTGAAATTCGGTAGCACAGCCGGAATTCTTCTCCGTCAAGTTTTTGGAATAAATTTATTCTGTCTGGGATCTGGCGGCGAGGAACATCTTCTGATTCCGATAACGACGATAGGCTGGTCAACGACATATTCAGCGACAATACAAAATAAACACGACGTCAAATTAGTTTAATGGCCCGTCGTCGACCCATTAAAAATGTTAACCTCTAAAATGTAATTTAATGAGGTCTGATACGCTAAAATCGCTTCGTGCAATACAAAATACCGTTAATGGGTGGTTTGACACTTCATTAGATAAATTTGACATTTCCATATTTAAATTTTAAAGGAGCTTTAAAATGCATCATAATTTCTTTCTTGCAATGCTTTTATGAAACATTAAGGTTTAAAGTGGCATTAAAAAGATAAAAATCTTTCTTGCAAGTGAGTGTCAGCCCATCTTTGAGTGTCGTGGGGGTACGAGTATTATGCTAAGACAGGGTCCTGGTTGGCCTCACACACTGCTTTTGTTTATATTAACGTTTAATTGTTTTTTTCTTGTTTTCCTTTCTTATTCTTATTAACGTTTGCTTTGTTTTGACTGTATTGTATCTTGTGTGTGTGTGTGTGTGTGTGTGTGTCAATAAATATTTTTCTTCTTCTTCTTCTATATGGATAGATGCCTCACCATGAAAATACATGGCCTTTAAAATAAAATAAGTGAAATACGTAATAAAAATGTTTTATTATAGATATAGTATTTGTAGTAAACTTAAGTATTTGTCAAACAAATAATTCCACATTTAAGTTTTAACGTGCACAGTCATGAATGGGCACTAATCATTGTTTAAAATTTTTATAAATCATTTCGTCCAGCTGCCTAGGGCACTTTATATTTGAATCTTACTAATTTTGTTCTTTCTTGCTTTTTTCTTTTCAGTAATATCCCTTTTTAGGGTTCCGTAGTGAACAAGGAACCCTTATAGTTTCGCCATATCTGTCTGTCTGTCTGTGTAAAATTTTGAAAATTTTTTTTTTGTCTACCCCTTAGTGTGGGGTGTCGTTGGATAGACTAACAAACAGCAATTGATTTTTATATATAAAGATTTATGAACTAGTGGAAAAAAATGTAAATTTCATAGGTAAGGACCCAACATATACTTTTATTGCACACAAAAATACGGATACAAATAAGTATAAAAAAAACAGCTCTAAAAAGCAAGAAAATTTCTTTCACCACCAGCATATTTATATCAAAAAAAATATGCTGTGATACTCTTGTTTGTGTGATAAAAATGTTATGAACCATATTGTTATACTTTGTTATAGGCTAAGTCTTCCATACAAGTTATATAAGCATGATTGTAACAAAAAAGAAGGTTATTTAGGTTTCTAACATAAAAATATAACAACAGAACACATTGTACGCAATCTACTTAAGCTCTCTTTGCCCTCAGCGCGATGTTATAAGCTCCTCTGTCAAATTAAACCCTTTTTACAGCCACGATTTCGTTTATCCCACAAACCCTATCTTAATAAGTACGAAGTAAACCCTTTATAAAGCAGTTTAGGTAGGTGATTTTTTATTTAACTGATTAATGACTGATCGTATTAAATAAACAAAATATATATGTATTTAGTATCAAAGGGAACGTGTTTATAATTAATTCGACCCATAAATTCATAACACACTATAGTTTTTATACAATATCATTTAAAGTTGGACAAAAATCGTGAAAACGAGTGGCGGCGTTCAGTTGATATCTTATAGTTTATCTAAATTGTTATACATACTTCTATTTATTTCTAAACAATCACCAATTAACTTTACTACAAATCGTCCGTCTCACATTTTCGATTTATCGAGCGGTGTTTTAAATTATTATTTTTCAAATTAACACGTTAAATTCCCCATACAAAAATAGTGTGAACACGCGTCATCAAATAAATATGGACGAAGAGATCTCTATACTAATATTATAAAGTTGAAGAGTTTGTTTGTTTGGTTGAACGCGCTAATCTCAGGAACTACTGGTTCGATTGAAAACTAATTTTTGTGTTGAATAGTCCATTTATTGAGGAAGGCTATAGGCTATATTACATTACGCTATGACTAATAGGAGTGGAGCAGCAATGAAAAATGTTGCAAAAACGGGAAAATCGCTAATTAACCGCGGGGCACTATGTAGTTTCAAATATAATATATGACACTTGTCACTTACGGACGGCGGGCGCACCCTTAATACATACCACGCTTGAGCAACGCACACATCTCTCACAGACACAGATCTCGGAACAGCTCAGACCAGTCCGAACGCAGCTGTTACGGGATTTCGTGTACGTGAGAGGTTCTCTATGTATGCGTTTGCTCGACCGTGTTTGTATGAAGCTCACCTTCCGCAGTCTCCTTATTTTGTGACACACAAGGCGACACGCGACTGCGACAGCTCGGCGACTAGACGCGACGACAGGCTGCGTCCGACAATTTTCATATATTTTGTTCAAAGCTGACACTTGGCGTCAATCGCAGAGTCGAGACGACAAGCTAGGGGAGTCGCGAAACTGACGCTCACAACTGTCGTACGTTTGTCGTCGTGTGTGCGCGTGCTCTAAGGGTTCTATAGTAGCCGACTATTACGACACATTGATACTAACTAGTAGAGATGCGCCGAATATTCGGTATGTTCGGCGTATTTTTCCATGTTCGTATTCGGCCGAATATTCGGTTCAATTGCCGAATAATTACCGAATATAAAAGTTGTACAATTTTAAGACTTCTAGCTTGTAAAAAGACTATTATAAGTACCATAGTTTATTCATTCCTATTATCAATGAATCATAAAAAACATTATTAAATAAATTTTTATGAGATTATTTATTTTTTAAAATAATAATTGAATAATAATTTAAATATTTTTAATATAAAATTCAACTATTCATTTAACTAACATTGATTACGTTTTGTGTATAAAAATTCAAGTATGATTTACTTCAATTATTATTATGATGAGTTTCATGATAAACAACGGCACTTAACTTACTTTGACCTACCTGTTTGGCTAAGCAAAGCGCGCGTAAGTGAACCGCATTATTCGGCCGAATATTCGGTTCGTTTTATTGTAAACCAAACATTCGGCATTTTTGGATGCGAGCAGCACAAAACCGGTCATTGTGGAGATCCTTGGGGGAGGCTTTTGTCCAGCAGTGGACGTCTTTTGGCTGAGATGATGATGATGATGATGAAACATTCGGCCGAATAATCACATTCAGTCTAACCAATATTGGGCCCATCTCTACTAACTAGTATGATCAGGGTGCCAATTGCGAGTTTCACTCGCCATTCGATCACGTTAAGGGGGTGCAGCGGACGCAAAACTGCGAGTTTCAAGTTTCTTTATGATAGCGAGCGAGCGGCGCGTGGCAGTGGTATGACAACGGCGCACGACAAGAATACGCACGCACACTAATATCTGTACAGAGAAGGCTGGTGATTTAATTAGAGCAATATTTACTTTCGTAAAATCATAGGCGTTTGGGTAAAAAATAAGAAAAGGCTTAATATTTTCATATTCATGTTTTTTAATGGAAAAATAAGACAACAGTGACCTGCGGAATATCAATACAAACATTTTGATGTCGGATCATTGTTTCATTTGGGCTATATTCACAAAGTTTCTGAAGAAATAAGTTTTTAGATGTCATTATTTTACGTAATGTTTATGCAGTTTCTGGGTATTTGTTTCGAATTCCAATACAACCATGACCTTGTGAAAGGATCAAGCTAACCTACACTAGTCCTTTTAATGTATAAAACCTATTCAGCGCCTAGCACCAGTGACTTAAAAACATGTAAATTTTCAAATTCCGCGCTGCACCCCCTTAACGAAAACCTGAATTTGTATGGCAAAATGTTAACTCTTCTCGTGTGTTGCCAGGAGGTGCTGCGCAGCTTCAATGCCATACTAATTTTCTTTTTCGTAAACGTAATCGAATGAATACTGATGGTAAACAAAACTCACACTATAGGCACCCTGCAGTGGACTATAAAGAGAAGTGGCGCCTGTGCTCGCCACTTTAAGCCCAGGGTTAAACACAGTTTTCGTCCCACAAACAATTACTTACATTTAATTTATTGTTTTCTAAAGTTTACGCGAACACTACACATTGAAATGAAACAACTTTTACGGATCGACTCGCGTTTATTTTACACATTACTTTTGATTAATGTTTATCCTGACGTTTCGAACCCTTTGCACGGTCCGTGGTCACAGGGAGATTGTAATTAAAAGTAATGTGTAAAATAAACGCTAGTATTAGGGAATCCCCATAGGGAAGGCTCGTGTCCCAGCTGTGGCAACATAAAATGAGCTGATGATGATGATTTAATTTAATTTAACTTTTGTTTCAGGCGTAGCCCATAAATGATGACGATGATGATAGTAATTAGAAATAACCGTTTATTTATTAACATTTACGAATACCATATGGTATTTTAAAAAAAACTGAAGGTCAGGTCGTTGACTTCCTAACGTTTCGGGCTTAAATTAAACCCAACGATAAATTGGTTCACAATTAAATTAAAACCGTGTATATAGCTTTTGTTCGGGTCGCTATGATCCAATTTAGACGCAACCCGTTTCCGTACGGAAAGGCCTAAGTCAATGTACGATAGAATTTTTATTATTTTCATTTTGTATTCACAATTTAAAAAGGTTACAAGATAACATTTTACTCATCATTCCAAGTACAAGTTATTATCGTATAGTTTGTTTATTGTACCTCTTATTTTGTCTAAAAATATCGCCAATGTCTAAACTACAAATCGTCCGTCTCACATTTTCGATTTAAAGAGCGGTTTTTTAAATTATTATTTTTCAAATTAACACGTTGAATTCCCCATACAAAATTAGTATGGCCGCGCGGCATTAAAGAAATATGGACGAAGACATTTCAAATAAAATATATGACACTTGTCACACGGACGTCGCATCCTTAAGGGGGTGCCGCGCCGAATTTCGAAAATTTACGTTTTTTAAGTCACTGGTGCTAGGCGCTGAATAGGTCATATACATTAAAAGGACTAGTGTAGGTTAGCTTGATCCTTTCACAGACCATGGTTGTCTTGGAATTTGAAACAAATTCCCAGAAACTGCATAAACAATACGTAAAAGTAATGATATCTAAAAACTACTTTCTTTAGAAACTTTGTAAATATAGCACAAATGAAACAATGATCCGACATCAAAATGTTTGTATTGATATTCCGCAGGCCACTGTTGCCTTATTTTTCGATTAAAAAAAATATGAATATGAAAATATTAAGACTTTTACGTATTTTACCCAAACGCTTATGATTTTACGAAAGTAAACATTGCTCTAATTAAATCAGCAGCCTACTCTGTACAGATATTAGTGTGCGTGCGTATTCTTGTCGTGCGCCGTTGTCACACCACTGCCACGCGCCGCTCGCTCGCTATCATAAAGAAACTTGAAACTCGCAGTTTTGCGTCCGCGCTGCACCCCCTTAATAAGGGGCACGAAGTATTTTCTTTACGTATTTATTTAGCTTTAAATGTATCCTTAATAAAACTAGCATTTAACTGCAAAATTTCATTTCGTTATATGTAATTAAGTATGAGAAGCGGGATATCTATACTAATATTATAAAGCTGAAGAGTTTGTTTGTTTGTTTGTTTGTTTGAACGCGCTAATGCTCAGGAATTACTGGTTCGAATTGAAAAATTATTTTTGTGTTAAATAGTCCATTTATTGAGGAAGGCTATAGGCTATATTACATCACGCTATGACTAATAGGAGTGGAACAGTCGCTAATTAACGCGGGTGAAACCGCAGGGCATCTCAAATATAAACCTTAATATTCAAAAGTCTAAAATATTACAAAGCTAAATTTTCTTCGGTTATGGCTAATGTATAATAAACTAACATATTTAATAAGCTTATTTATTGGTTTAATTTTTATATGCTACATAGTAGTTACATAAAGAAAATAATATCAAAATGTTCTTTAACTTTATTTCACACAAAAGGTAAAAATCGTTATTCGTTAAAGAAAACTAGTTACTCCGATAGCACAGTTGTATGCAAAAAAGCTTTCGTCGTTCGTTCGAAAACAAAATGCCTAAAATAAAACACTACGTAAAACAAACTAATTAAAAAACAATAAAATTGAAACGCGTCATTCGTTCTTTGAGATGACGACGACGGCATAAAAGTTTATCCTGTGCCCGTTTGCAACCCCTGACCTCGTAAAATGTCAGGGGTCGTCTACTTGTTCTGTAACCGGCTATCTAGGCTACGGGTTGCTACGGCGGCAGATTGTAGAACTGTGTCAAACGATTTTAATGTTAACTTAACGACGGACAATGGAATTGAAATAATTAACTCCTACCCTTAGAAAATATTTACACAAGTAACAGGATTAATATAAATAAATAGGAATTCCTGAATGGTTGAGGATTCCAGGTGAAGTACAGTTCCATCTTGGACCTTATTATTACTGAACATAAGGGCTTAGTTTTGCTATTTTTATGAAATTCAAAATTCAAAATCTTTATTTTTATTTTTATAGATAGCTCGGCAAATGACTCCATCCCACCTGATGTTAAGTGGAAATGGAGTCCAGAAGAAGATAACTGGTGAAACGTGAAAACAAACGTAGCATCAGTTAACCTCACTCTGCCGGCCCACAAGGTGCTTCTTCACGCCTCTTTTGAAGACCCCATATCATAGGAAGGAGGGAAACATTGTGCTGGTAGACTATTCCATCTTTTGGAGGTGCGACAAATTCAGTTTAGGCTACAAATAGCTCTTATGAATGTCACTATGCCATCGGTTCGTAAGTCTACTCTGGGCGGGAGACCTTGTACTGAGAAGAACCGGCAAGAAACTTAACAAGGGCATATGTAATTAGATAATCCTCTCGTAAGGCACGTAAAGTCGTCCCGGCTGCATTAGCAGTAGTTAACAACCACCAATCCGCACTGGGCTCGCGTGGTGGTTTTATGGCCCATTCTGGCTGTGGTGTCTCCATCCATAGTGAAGGCTCGTGCCCCAGCAGAGGGGACATAAAATGAGCTGGTGATGATTAAAATATTAGGGGAAAATGTCGGAATCATACTACTGAGACACGTCTGTCGACCTTTTTAAATAGCAGAATCGTGGCACAGGGCCTGGGCCCTAAGTCAGGTATTCTATCTCTGCTAATATTATAAAGAGGAAACCTTTGTATTTTTGTATGTATGTTTGCAACCAATAAACACAAAAACTACTAAACCGATTTAAAAAAATTCTTTCACCATTAGAATGCTACATTAGCGCTAAGTAACATAGTCTATATAAAAAAAAATACTAAAAACGACAATTTAATTTTCCAATACCAAATGATTTGTTTGTTTTGTTGTCATGAAAATCATTTATATATATTTAACTCAATGATGGAAACTGTCAAAGTGGTACGAAGTCCGCCAGGTCAGCTATGTATTATATACACCGTGAGACGACGGACGCGTTAAAGGAGGTGTATAAGAAGCCGATACCTGTTCCATTAAAAATAAAAAAACACCACCTTAATCTTTGACTTTTTTCCTAAATGAAATGGTCTTTCTGTTTATTTACAATTTACTACGCGGGCGAGCGAAGCGACTAGCGAGGCGTTGTCCGCGCGTGCGGTTGACCTTACTCGTGCGTGTAGTACATGCGAAATGCCGATAGTTCACTTTTTTTAAAACGCGAAATATCTCGCTTGTTTTAAAATTTGCTATAACCTTTTTTAACTAAAAGGCATGTAGATAAGTTACTAGTTTACCTCCTTAAACGAACGGACGCGTTAAGTCTAACCTGTCACGGTGTATAAACCTTAAGAAGCGCGAAGGTACCTGTTTTTTTAGAAGCCATTTCTATTTCCACTTTGGGGAAGAGCTTAGTTTCATAGAACGTTGAGTAAAGTGACGATTAGGCCGAAGATAAAGCGCATTTCAGCCAGAACTCTGTGGCTACTATGCAACTGGCTTTTCTAACTGTCGGAACACAATAATACCAAAGTACTAACTTTGTTAGTATGGCGACAGACTTGATAAGATTGTGGTATCTAGCCCAGACGGATTACAACCTGTCACCGCCTACTTGTATTTTAAAAAGCCTTATTGTCTTGACTTGCGTTTTATTTTCGTTTGTTTTTCTTTTTATCGAAAGAGTGACTATAATTTCAATAAGTTTTAATATTTTTGGGAAAAAGAATTAACTATATCTATACTAATATTATGAAGAGGAAACCTTTGTATTTTTGTATGTATGTATGTATCACATGTATGTATGTATGTATGTATGTATGTATGTATGTATGTATGTATGTATGTATGTATGTATGTTTGCAACGAATAAACTCAAAAACTACTGGACCGATTTTAAAAATTCTTTCATCATTAGAATGCTACATTAGCGCTGAGTAACATAGGCTATATTAAAAAACTATACTAATATTATAAATAGGAAACCTTTGTATTTTTGTATGTATGTATGTATGTTTGCAACGAATAAACTCAAAAACTACTGAACCGATTTAAAAAATTCCTTCACCATTAGAATGCTACATTAGCGCTGAGCAACATAGGCTATATTAAAAAAAAATACTAAAAACGACAATTTTATTTTCTAATACAAAATGATTTGTTTGTTTTGTTGTCATGGAAACTATTGATATATATATTGTTTTCTAAAGTTTACGCGAACACTACACATTTAAATGAAACAACTTTTACGGATCTACTCGCGTTTATTTTATTTTACATTATTTAATGTTTATCCTGACGTTTCGGATCCTTTGCAGGGTCCGTGGTCACAGGGAGACTGAGGTGTTGGTCATCTCATAATTAGTTAGTAGCTTGTATACCCTCATTTAATTTAATCGGGTGCGTTCCGTTTTACGCAGAAAGAGCTTACAGTATCTTTTGGTCTGGCAGTATGGTGTTGGGGCTGGGATTTAATATTTTGTATGATGGGGTCCCAGGCTGGTGGTAGACTCCAACCATCTTCTCTATTAAAATTAGGATGTTTTTTAATTTCAATAGCCTCGCGTATCATCCTAGGGATGAATCGTTGTTCTCTAGCGAGTACTTGCAGTTTATCAAATCTGATGTAATGGTTGGGCCCCTCTTGGGAATGTTCGCATACTGCAGACTTATTTTCGCGCCTATGCTTGACGTCGGCTATATGTTCTTTAACGCGGGTTCCTATACTTCTCTTTGTTTGCCCGATGTAAGAGAGCCCACAGTCGCAGTCCAGTTTGTACACGCCTGCATCTTGAAGGGGTATGTTGCACTTGACAGGTCGTAAAAATTGGTTGATCTTCTTTGGCGGCTTGAAGTAAGTGTTGATTGAAGCTCGCTTTAAGATATGTCCAATCTTGTCAGTGACACCTTTCATATATGGAAGTACTGCAGGTTGGCGCTCGACTGTGGTTAGTTTATTGCGCTTTCTGTGACGAAGCCGTGGTACTTTCAGTTTATTATTCTGTAGTACGCGCTTGACATGCTGAAGCTCAGCAGCCAGGTGTTGAGTGTCACAGATGCCGCGTGCTCTCTGAAACAAAGATTTCCCTACAGTAGCCAACTGTCTAGGATGGTGGTGAGAATCACCATTGAGGTACCTATCTGTATGGGTTACTTTACGATACACGGTGTGACTTAAACTATGGTCCGGATTCCTGATGATTAAAGTATCCAAGAAAGCTAGCTTACTATCTGCCTCTAACTCCATTGTGAATTGTATTTTTGGATGTATGGAGTTAAGATGATCTAGAAAGGCAGATACTTTATCAGTTGGTAGGATAGTGAAAGTATCATCTACGTACCGCTTGTAGAATCTAGGGGTTACCGGTGCTGTGCTTAGGGCCCTCTCCTCGAAGTCTTCCATAAAGATATCGGCGACGACGGGCGAAACAGGGGAACCCATTATTATTTCTGGTGGGGACGTCGCCGGCCGAACGGACGATCCGCCCGCGTTGTTTGCGGGCCATTTCGTCCTTTTCCCCGTTCTCCCCTTCGAGGGGGTTAAGGTTAATCCAGCCCTCACGGCGCCCCGTCAAATCTTTTTGTCTTTTTGGTGAATCTTGCTATCTGCTCCACCTCCAGATCCTTCAGGTCCTCTATGTCTAGTGTATCCGACCCCCATTGCTCCCGTCTTATCCGTGAGTATATAGGGCACTCAGCGAGTAGGTGGAGGCTGGTCTCTTCGCTTTCCGTGCACTCCGGGCATATGGGATCGGTTTTCACTCCTATCACTGTCAGATGTCTGTTCAATCGGCAGTGTCCTGTTATGATCTCTATGACTAGCCTCATGTTCTCTCTGGAGAGTCCCATCAGTTTGCTAGTCTTTTTCTTGTCCATTCCCTTGATGAAGACCTTCGACTGTCTCATGCCCGTCGATGATCTCCATCTTCGATTGGTTTCTGCTGTAATACTACAGCTGATTACTCCCTTGGTGATGTTGTGCGCTATTGGCAACCGGGGTTCCGGTCCCACCAAGCTTTCCTCTGCTCCCTTTCTAGCTAGTTCGTCGGCCTGTTCGTTTCCCGTGTTTCCCTCGTGTCCTGGGACCCACGCTATCGTCAGGTCCGCTCTTTCGGTCAGCCTTTTCAGTGATTCCTTGCATTCTTTGACGATTGCTGATGTCGTCTCTTCTCTGCCTAGTGCCTTCAGCGCCGCTTGGCTGTCGCTGTAGATGACCATCTTTCCTGTAATATTGAGGTGTTCGGCCATCTCAGCGCTTGCGATTATTGCGTATATTTCCGCTTGAAAAACACTGGCGAATCTTCCTAACGGTATAGACTTGTTCACCTCCGTCCCGTCTGCGCTTTTAATATGCACACCGGATTCAGAGAGCTTTGTTGACTCCTTTCTGGAGCCGTCTGTATAGCAAGTAGTGCCTTCAATTTCTACGCTCCAGTTTTCTCTTGTTCCTATGTGTATTCTGTATTTTTTGTCAAAGATCCTTTCCTTTCGTATTAAATCGTTGTTGGAGAAGACCATTGACAGCTTGTCTTCGTAGTTTTTTTGATGGCGTTCCCTATTTCTGTGGTGAGCCTTTTCCTGATCTCGGCAGCCACAGCCTCGTCCACCGCTACCCCATCCACCCGTTCTATGACGACTGCATAGTCTGGGTTCTGGTTTGTAGCCAGCTTCCATGTGCACTCGTGACGGGTGCCCAGGTCTTGGCGTTTCGGTGGGCGTTGCTGCGTCTGTTCCTCCGGATCAGTACCCTGTCTCTTTAACTTCTGTGCCCTCGGGCCTGCCCTTCCTTCTGGTATCCTCGCCATGTGGATTGAGGTGCCTTTGGGTTGGGTCTGGTTCGTGGCTTGAAGTTGCTCTTTGCGCTTTCGAGCTTTGATCCTCCTCCATCGAGATCGAGGGATCCACTCGCCATCGCTGCTCTTTTCATCGTTCTCTCCGATGTTCATGCGGTTCAGGTCGTCCCCGAGGGTCTCCGAGAGAGACCTCCCTGGACGCTCCTGTCCGCCTGTTTTCTTGCTTGTGCTTGCAATTTGCGTTGATGTGCCCCCCCCAGAATACGAGGGGCAGCCTGGGCCACTAGATGGCCCAGGGAGGGATTCTCCGGTGTGACCGGTACCCTCCTGGGGTAATTTCTCTTTATCCGCGCTCATTGTCATAATGGTTTTTTTTTCCGGGGCTGCCGGGTCGCTGGGTAGGGAGGTTGGGTGGTGGGTTGGGATGGGAGGGGGGAGAGATGTAGGAGATATGGGGATGGGGGGGAGGGTGTGTTGGACAGGGAGGGTAGGGTTTGGATAGGGATAGAGTTTTCAGCTAGAGGTTTTGGTTACGTCTGTTTCTTAGGGAATCAGACCAATAACAGGCGGCAACCACTTGAAGGATAACTCTCTAGCCCTGCCTTGGGGATCTACACGACTTGCGCTCTCCCCCAAGACCGATCACCAGACTCAGCACTGGACAAATGCTGAGAATAGGAGTTCTTCAATCTTGGGTTCAGTTTTCCCTAGATTGAATCCCCCCCGCCCCATGGGGAATGGGGATGGGAATGGGGAACCCATGGCGACACCCTCTACTTGCAGGTAGTAAATGTCATTCCACAAAAGGTAGCCAGATGTTAGACAATGCTCTAATAGTACTGCATATTCATCGGGCAGATCCTGTTCTGCTAGTCGTTTTTTGGTAATTTTAATGCAATCCTGTACTGGTAGGCATGTAAATAAGGACTGCACATCAAAACTAACCATAGTTTCATTGTCAGCAAGATGTAGGTCTTTGATATTGTTGACAAAATGGTAGGAATCCTTCACATAAGCTGTTGTGTTACCTCTAAGTGGTGAAAGAATCTTAGCTAGATGCCGGGCCAGTCGGTAAGTTGGTGAATCGATCTGGCTTACAATAGGGCGTAGTGGAGCCTCGGGTTTGTGAATTTTCGGTAACCCATACAGTTTAGGTGGTTTAGGGCAGGAAGGGATTAAATAGTTAGCGTCTAGATTTAACCATTCGGAGTGTTGTTTGACAAGATCACTAGTTTTCTTAAGTATTTTGTTGGTTTGGTCGCATTTAACGCGTTTGTACGTCTTGTCATCCGATAAAAGTGTTGTTATTTTTTCGTTATAATCAGACGTATCCATTACTACCGTAGCATTACCTTTATCAGCACGAAGGATAGTTAATTCGGGCTTAGCTCGCAGGTTCTTTAAAGCGAAATACTGATCACGAGGGAGGTTGGATTTCGGCAATTTGCTCCGGCGCAAGACAGACGATATGTCTTGACGTATTGCCTCTGCATCAGCCTTCCTAACGTTATTTTTAACTAAGCAATCCTCGACGTTGCTAATGATGCTTTCATACGGTATCCTGCGAGGGGCTACGGCGAAATTTAGCCCCTTTTTTAGTACCTCAACGGTGGGTTCGTCCAGTGTTTGTTTAGATAAATTAACAATTGTGCGGTCATCTTTTTGATTTTGACGTTTGTGGTTGTCTATGGTTGCTGGTCTACTGTTAGTCGTGTTCCATTTCACAAACTTTTTATTTAAATTCGATACTAACGTTTGGAATTTCTCTATTTGTCTATGTTTGCATTCATTATATTTAGATGTTTCGCGTTTATTAAGTGTATTAATGCAATTATTAAAATCTGATACGGACAATTGTAACTTTAGCACACTGGACAAACTCTCGATCTTATTATTTTAATAATTTTAATAAAATAAACGCGAGTAGATCCGTAAAAGTTGTTTCATTTAAATATTGATATATATTTAAACTCAATGATGGAAACTGTCAAAGCGGTACGAAAAGCGGCTCAGCTAGTTTTTAATATTTTTAATCGATTGCGAAGTCGATTATTAAGAAAATTTCAAATTAATCTGTTACTTGTTGTATTTAATACGAGTAGATTGTGACATATCACTACTACTCCATAGACAACCAAACCAGACACATTCAGTACCACTCGCAACATCGAAGTCTGAGTTTCAGTCAACATCAAAAACTCTCTCTAAAATCCACCCTGAATTCTTCGAAAGAATGTTGAAAATTAAACATTTTTATTCGAACCAATCCATCTTAGCGGCCAGTCGCACGCAACACAATACAAATGAAACACATAAAACCTCTAAATTCGTTTGGATAAATAAATAGTATGTCTGTGTAACGCTCACATCTGGCGTGCGGTATTACCGATTTTATTACTGAGCCAACGGTAATTAGTAGGATGGTGGAACTTTAGGATTGTGTTGCGCTCTTTTTAATTTACGTTTTCGGTGTATATTGATGTAAAAATGTAAGCTAATAATTAACTGTGTTAAAAATTAATTAAAAAAGTATAATTAATTACTTATTTTATTAACAGTTTGTTTAGAATATCATAATCTGGTTTAAAACGTTTTTCGAGTTTTAAATTAAAGAATGTTGTTTAAACAGAAGGAATATCTGATATATTTTTCTACGCCTGCTAATGCGGTTCTAACTTTCAAGAAATTTACCAATTGTAGTTTGTCAAATGTTATGTTTTGGTTAGGTCCCTAGAGCAATGGCATGTTCACACGAATACACGTAAATACTCTGTGAAGAACAACGATTGAACTTTAGCTCGAAATTATAATAATTAAGAAACATTCACTAACTATATATAAATAGAAAAGATTGTTTAAAATAGAAAGCGAAAGTTTACCTCCCCTTCTAATAAACATAGCTTGAAATAGAAACTCCGTGTTTAGTCTCTTTTAATCTAATTTGAAATGAAGTTTACATGACGGCAACAAAAATGTTTATTCCCTGTTTATTAGTAAGTCCCAGTGTCTTACAAATAAACAAAGAATAAGCTCCGAATAGTTCGGAGCTTATTGGCTAGTTCTCATATACGAATTATTATTAAGTACCTACTAAAACAGTCATGGAAGAGCCCTATGTTTGATGACTAGTTTGTACCAGCCAGCCAAATTTCCGGAAGAATAAAATAAGAACTTACAGCATTAGAACTTGCGAAGGCTATAATATAATTCGTATATGAAAACTAGGCAAGTCAGACCTTAGGCTTCAATATATTATCCTAAGTTGTAAGAAGAAATGATATTTTAAGTTATTATAAAATATTTTATGTTGTTATAAATACATTTCAGGTGTGACCATTGAACTTGGCACCCATTTCGATCTCACTTATTGTCGTTGAAGGCAACAACCAAGGCATATATCATAATATTGAACTTGGCTCTCATTTAACATTTATGTTTTTAATGGGATATCATTACTTTTTACACAGAAAATATTACCTACTAATATGATGTTCGCTAATAAATGCGGGTGAATCTGCGGGGCACAGCTATATCCAATCAGCATATATAGGTGGCAAAAAGCTTGACTACCTATGTACTAACTCGTGCTACGAAGTTTCGGCGTAGCACAACTTGCTACGCTGTAACACGAGTGGTTACAAAAAAACAGGCAGAAGCGTGTGTCGATAAATATATATAAGTAAATAAATAATTTTGTAATTTTTACCATTGAAAATGGTTATCAGATGCAAATCGCCTGAGACGTATTTTTGACCATAGCTCCGAGGATTTTGAGAGATTCGAGATGGAAATAGTACCAGAGTTGAGGAATTTATCGAGACACGTGTAAACGTTTGAATTTTAAAATCGGCTAGAAACTTTTTTTGGATTATTGAAAATAATTGGGTTTTTTGGGGGGTGTTTGTATACTAAATTGTAAATATTTAAAGAAAAAATGAAAATAGTGTCCTAGGGTATTAGTTTAGCTACAAAATGGCGAAAAAAAATTAAAAATCGGTTAATAATTGTGACCTGTCGGTGGTCCCTTTAGATTTGGTATTGTAGAAAAACGGGTAAGTATTACCGTATATAAAAAGTGGTGTAGCTCTTTGATTATTGACCGATCGTCATGGTAATGGTGTTAAAAGATTCGGAGCGGATGCAGGCGAGAAGTGCATTCAAGTTGGAATTGTGTTAATCAAAATTAAATGTTTTGTTGTTTTCGTAAATTGTTGTATTCATTTTCAATGCTCCGATTCTTGCGAGGACTGCGAAATCTGTGAATTTTTTTGTTCATGTTTTGTTTTATATTGTTACTATACATTTAAATTTCGAATAACAAAATCTGAAAAAACATTGGATACCATCAACAACTTCAGCTTACTGTGAACCTTAAACCTTTAAAATAAAGATTAAATTAAGATTGCATAATATTTGTACTTAATATGTAAATTATTATTATAGTATGACAGTAATGTCATCGCCACAAACGTCATTGTGGCTCCGCTCCGTTTACTCTGTGCCGTGACACCAAAAAGTCGCGTGCTGTTTCTCAAGCACTCATCGGAAATCTAGTACATAAGTGATCGAATTGTTTTATACGGTAAAATTGCTGAAAAAACTTTTGAAACAATAAATGTTCCATCGACCTTTGACATTTGCCGGCGCCGACGCCATCGCACGTCGATGCCATTGCTGACACGATGCCAAGCGTACAATGCACCAGCACACAAAGAGCCGTGAAAGCCTATCTCACTCGTACAATCTTCCGACCGCTCATTTACTATCATGGACCATTTTATGTTGGCTGCGCTACAATAGGTTTATCATATCGACGCAACCTACTTATTATCTGGAGGATTATTAATTTTGCTAGCTTCATTATTATTTACAACAAAGTTGAAAATCCCAGTTTGCCGGTTACCAAGTTGAGTGTTGATTTTTATTAGAATGTTGTTGATATATACCGACTTACGTTTTTTAACTTTCATGGTACTATTAACTTTATTATTGTAAACGAAGTGTTTGTCCTACAATCAAGGGTTACCTACGCCATATCGAATGCCAATATATCGAATACTAAATGATCTCGAAAAGTTAAATAATCAAATTGTTATTCCATCGATCGGTCATTACATCGAACGTTCAAAGCATCGAATATACAAACGATCGTTAATGAGATCAAATTGTTATTATATCAAACATCAAATCAAAAAATCGTCATAAATTACCTACATCAATAAAACATGTTAATTAAAAATTACCCATTCAGTTAGGTATGTAATGATTTTGATTTTGACGGAGAATCATTCAATTAATGAGTAAAACCTCGTTACTTTTGTTTTTACTAGTATATCTGCGATTTTAGATTAAATCGTCGAGTACAAAATTCGTTTTAGGTTCCTCTAAACTCAAACCTAATTAGGTACATGTAAAATGTTTGTAAACAAAGTATTTACAATTCTCTTTGTAAATAATTATCTTGCATTAGTTAATGTTTTTTAATGTTTGTTAAGTAAAATAAGTCACCAGTAATCGTGGTTTTCATGTAACTCACTTTAAATCAGTAACTATAAGTACTTATATCTGGCAGTACATTATTTACATTATTTGCATTAATAATGGTGAATAATTTTATCAATTATTTTACATCGAATTTGGTCTGAGTAGAGAGATAAACTTTTATTAAAAATAACTGTAACTAATTTTAATAAATATTTTTTCCTTTTCAGGTAATAGACGAATAAGAGATCTTGTTGCACGCGATTTTTAGCACAATGTTATAATATCGGGTAAGTTAATTTAAATAAATAATATTTTGAGGACCTCGACGTCACAGTGACTTACGCGATGGTGTTGTAAACCTTGCAAGCCTTAGCACTTACGTGATAGGTAACCATTTATGAGAATTGGTAGCGAGTATAGAGCTTAAAGTTTTGAATGTGATCTTAAATAGAGCTGATATAACCACCTTTTTAAAGGAATTGCTGTAAATAACCCAAAACTACACCTACCGGCGTCTGTATACCCGAGTGCATATAACCCTAAAGTTTTTAAAGCCCGAGTGAATAGGCTGTTTCTGGGCAAGCTCATTCCATCGTCGGCCTTTTCTTAGCCCTTTCTAATCCCTAGGGATTAGAATGAGGCCAAGAGCAGGCCCATCTTACAATTTAAAAAAAAAACCAAACCAAAAGACGTCAACTGCTGGATAAAGACGTCCCCTAAAATATTATGTCTGCACCACCCTATAGTTGACTGGTAGAGAATGCCTCACGCATTAATTCGTCATGTAATGTATGTGGCAAAAGTTTAAAATAAATAAATAAAATCTCCACACAACCGGTTTCGTTTTTATTAGAGAGACTTTGCTATTGGCCTCCGTCGACTCCGCCAGATAAACTTGTTTGGGGGAAGCGGGAGGGTTCCTCAAGCCGTGTGATAGAAATACCGTCCGGTTTATAGGGAATGGTCCCCGCTCCCTACTAGATTCTCCGAAGGATTCGGATAGGAAGAGGAGAACCCGTGTCGAAGCGACTACGCGCGACCTTCACGTCCATTGTCGTTGATCCAAACAATTACAAGAGTGAGGGTAACTGATGCTGCGTTGTTTTCACGCTGCACCAGTTGTCGTCGCATCTGGATTCCAGATTCACTTAACATCAGGTGAAATGGAGTCATTTGCCATGCTACGTATAAAAAATATAAAAAAAGAAAAAAAATCGGCATCAATAAATTGTTAACAGCGCCATCTACCGGCGCGCGTCACAAACTAGAACCACAATAATCTATAAAAATAGTTTATAAACCGGCGGGTATGGCAATGGTTCCTCGCACGGTGCCGTCGGTGCCGCTTAATCTATTCGCGGAGTTGGCTGGACCGCGGCCAGCGTGCGCGTGCGCGTGCGCGTGCGCTTGCGCCGCGCTCTGTGTGACGTGCCCACACGCTTTTTACAATGCTACATGTGTTGTAGGCCCGATTCGAAATTGGAAATTCAAAATCATTCATTCAATTTAGGCTACAAATTAGCAAGTATCATTATGGCATCGATTTGTAAGTCTATACAGGGCGAGAGACCATGTAATAAGAAGAACCAGCAAGAAACACCGCAAGGGCATTTTTTTTTTCATTAACTTATCATATAAGGACTCTTTCTATATATACTAATCTATCTATACTAATATTATAAAGAGGAAACCTTTGCATTTTTGTATGTATGTATGTATGTATGTTTGCAACGAATAAACTCAAAAACTACTAGACCGATTTAAAAAATTCTTTCACCATTATAATGCTGCATTATCGCTGAGTAACATAGGCTATATGAAAAAAAAATACTAAAAACGACAATTTAATTTTCCAATACAAAATGATTTGCTTGTTTTGTTGTCATGGAAACCATTGATATATATTTAAAGCAAAAATAAGCTTGTTCATTTATTTATTTTAAACTAGCTGACCGGCGAACTTCGTACCGCTTTGACAGTTTCCATGACAACAAAACAAACAAATCATTCGTCCGCTTAAGAACACCCGTATCCCTATAGATATGAAGGACCCCTATAGTAGCGCCACCTTAGGGTCCAATTGCAAATCTAAACCATTCTCGAATCCACTTGAACACACACAGATAATTTCATCCAAATTCAATCAACCAGCCGTTTAGAAGGAGTAAGATAGGGCGACAGATTACCGTCAAATCACAGTCATGAGATTTTTGTTTTTATTGTTTGTTTATTTTTAGTATACTTAGACAGTAATTAGTTTCTTAGAAACATAATTTTAAAAAAACTGGCCAAGTGCGAGTCGGACTCGCGCACGAAGGGTTCCGTACTTTATGACGTATTAAAAAAACTACTTACCAACTAGATCTCGTTCAAACCAGTTGTCGGTGGAAGTTTGCATGGTAATGTACATCATATATTTTCTTTAGTTTTATCATTCTCTTATTTTAGAAGTTACAGGGGGGGGGGGGTGTTACACATTTTACCACTTTGGAAGTGTCTCTCGCGTAAACTATTCAGTTTAGAAAAAAATTATATTAGAAACCTCAATATCATTTTTGAAGACCTATCCATACCCCACACGTATGGGTTTGATGAAAACAAAAATTATTGTTTTTTTTTTATTTTGTGTAAAAATCTTAACGCGGTTCACAGAATACATCTACTTACCAAGTTTCAACAGTTTAGTTCTTATAGTTTGGGAAAAAAGTGGCTGTGACATACGGACGGACAGACAGACAGACAGACAGACAGACAGACATGACGAATCCATAAGGGTTCCGTTTTTTGCCATTTGGCTACGGAACCTAAAAATACTATTATTATGATTATGTTGCTAATGTCCGTGATCTGTCCACTTTATACTCATTTGGCACCACACCTCTCATCACGCGTGCCCTTTACTACGGACTACAAAAAAAGCACTTCCCAAGTTATTTACCATACCATTATAGACCTAAACATTGTCGTTTTAAGCCACACTTCTCTGCATAGTGTCTGTTACGTAAATAATTATAGATATAGGTTATTTTAGGAAGACTAGTTGTTACCGTGTTTCAGACTTTGTTTCTGTATTGGGGAACAAGGAAATGCTTTCAGTTTGCCCGTTAGGAAGGATGTTTTACTTTTTTTTTCACACATTCATAGCCAATAGAAATTCACTTGCTGCAGTTAGCACAAATCAATCGAAGCATCCATTAAAAGATGTTCCGTTTGAGTAAAATAAGCTTGATATTTAAATTCTCTTTTACTTTGAATCAAAATCATACTCTATTGACAAACGTAATGCTGGTTTTATTTTGGGCACTTAATGGTACATCGATTATTTTTATCATCATCATCATCATCATCAGCTCATTATATGTCCCCACTGCTGGGGCACGAGGCTTCCCTATGGATGGATAGGGAGAACGGGCCATAAACCACCATGAGGGCCCAGTGCGGATTGGTGCTTGTTAACGACTGCTAATGCAGCCGGGACCAATGGCTTTACATGCCTTCTGAAGCACGGAGGTATTCGATTATTTTGTGGTAAAGGAAATGCTGCGTTATGTATTTGTAAAAATATTGTAATGACAAACATCTATAAACTTTTGCAATCGCATACAGAATTTCATTTACATTTCAAAAAGCCCCGACACAAAAGTTTCTTAGCTAAACATTATTTGTATTTGATCGTGTACGGTTATTCTAATACCAGTAGGCAGTCCTATATTTTAAAACTGTTTAACCGGTTCGCCAGCGGGTCCCCAATAGACTCTATCAACATCTTCGTAACACAAGAATTGATAATCTTTATATATAAAAAGCTTCTGTGCGTGTGTATGTTATTGAACTCCTTCTAAACAGCTGGACCGATTTGGATGAATTTTTCTGTGTGTGTTCAAGTGGTTTCGAGATTGGTTTAGATTTACAATTGGACCCGGTAGGTGACGCTCGATGAGTGAGGAGCTCGATGGCGCAGTGGTTAACGCGCCCGGTCTGCGAGTGCTGAGGTTAAGCAACTTTCGCAAAGGCCGGTCATCGAATGGGTGACCAAAAATGTATCATCTCGAGCTCCGGATGCTTCGGAAGGCACGTAAAGCCGTTGGTCCCGGCTGCATTAGCAGTCGTTAACAACCACCAATCCGCACTGGGCCCGCGTGGTGGTTTATGGCCCGTTCTCCCTATCCATCCATAGGGAAGGCTCGTGCCCCAGCAGTGGGGACATAAAAATGAGCTGATGATGATGATGATGAGGTGGCGCTGCTATAGAGATACAGGTGTTCTTAAGCGGACGAATGATTTGTTTGTTTTGTTGTCATGGAAACTGTTAAAACCGGTGCACTGCTCTGACCGCTGAGCTCCCGAGGATATAGAATTCTTCTTTAAACTATCAGCACCTTGTGTTGAGTAAGAATTATGGAAAACTTTTAAATAGACTTTTTAACTGATACTACACTTAGTACAGGACTCCACCAAACACAAAGCGGAGATATGGCGACAGGAGAGGAGGTGTGTTGTAAACAACCAATTAGAATCAATTTCCACCCTTCTCCTATTCTCATATTGGTTGATTTCGGCAGATCGCCTCTCCGCACACCTCCGCTTTGGTGGACTCGTGAGCCTTATAGTTCGGGAATCAGAATTTGTTTTTCCACAACGATCAATTCAACGATGACGTCACGACTCATGATAACTGTCACGGGCATGACACGGGACGACACCGTGACGCACGCGTGACGTCACTTGGCAGAATTCGCAGTTATTATTGGCAATAATCTAATTATAATGTATACATAACTACCGCTTTGCATCGGAATTATAAAAGGTACGGTTGGACCTGATATGCGTGGGATCTGGCTATCTCGGTATCTCGAGCTCGTGATCGCGTGAGATAAAAACAGTCGGCATCTAAAAAAAATTATTTTTCTTGTTGATTGTGCATTACCTCTTGTTTTTCCTGGAGCTGTCCCTTACCTCAAAGGTGGTCTGGAACAGATCACTTTAAGCAATAAGACTGTCTTTGCCCACTTTTGTAAACACCCCAGTCTCCATGTTATTACGAAGCCTACAAAAGGTGAGGCAAACAAATAATGAAAATTAAACGCGAGTATATCCGTACAAAAGCGTTTTAACTCGAAGTTTTTCGGAACAACCTTGACCCCACAGGTTGAATGCCAAACCCACCACACAGTAACGCTAATGCCTTCAAACATTACCCCACGCGAGGTCACTTACTGTTGTTATAGCGACGGATCTCGATAGGCGCCTGCCTCCCTAGCGCGAGCCTCCACAGGGTCGTGGGATGCAATGGCCTCGTTTTTGTGACGTAGTCATCTGTCGCAAAGAAGAGTACGAGCTCGAAAGGGAGGGCGACCGCGAGCACGATAAGGCGCCGGAGGCATAAAATAAGGAGACCCAAAACCTTCTGGTAAGCTTAATACATACCGAGACAACCTCTCTCGGACTCACAGCTGTGCTCGAACTGTTCTGAGCTGTTCCGAGATCAGTGTCCGTAAAAGGGTCTATGTGTGCGTTGCCCAAGCGCATCTGTATAAAGCTTTCCTTCTGCAGTCTCCTTATTTCGTGCCGGAGGGGTGATCGGAGGAGGCGGTTACATAGGCAGTTAAACCCATCGTAACCGCACGCGGGGGTGGGAAACAACTCTGCCACATGCTTTATAATAATAGGCTCGTTGTGTGTGTTCTACCGCCTGTATAATGGAGAATGCTCTGAGGAACTGTTTAATTTAGTGCCCACTTCCTCCTTCTACCATCACACCGCTCGCCAGCGGAACAAAGCACACGCACCTTTCTCGGAGCGAGTTCTCTCGAACGGTTAGCTTACAAGAGAGCTTTATTCCACGCACTTTCAAACTGTGGAATGAGCTGCCATCCAAGATTTTCCCATTGAACATGGACTCCTTCAAAAAGGGGTAAAGAGACTCGTAGTCGTAGTACTCGGGGTCCAGCACAGCGGTTGACGGGTTTGGAGTCGTTTTAGTGGATCGGGCAGACCAAAGCTCAACCCCACACACCTCCCTGGCCCTGCAACAGCCTGGTCAAGACAATTCCGTGGGAATTTTCCACTCATTAAAAAAAATGTAGCAGCAAGCCATCACTCTAGTTTGCAAAAGGGGGAAGTGCTGGAAATTTTTGTGGATATGCCACCGTTCCCGACTCTGCCGAGCAAAGTTTTTCAGGAATAGGTAAGGGCGTGAGGGCTTGGGATTATATTCCCACTTTTGCGTCTCCCCGGAGGCAGTGGTAGTGACAAGGTAACAAGCCAAGCTGACTCGGACCAAGCACAAGACCAGAGGGTTAGATTTTGCCCAAAATCCGAGCTAAATTAACATTTTTTTCTGCTGCCAAGCAGCGTTGTTTTGTATGACTATGTTCTTTTAAACCTAGACCTAACTAATGCTAGACCTATTGGAGGAAGGAAAAATTCATGGCTGCGGAACATCCAAAAGATTTTCGAAATTCATAATTTTTTTTCGGATTATGCTACCATTCCATTGAGCTCTTATACATACATTGTTACTTACGCCGTAAATTCATAAGGGCTCCCGACCTTGTATTTAGAAGTACCGGCAAGAAGTTAAGCAATGGCATTTCTTTTCTCTCATTCTTTGACAACGTTACATATTGGAAACGACTCGTAGAAGACTTCTTGGCGGGAAAGTGAAGAGTCATGTCTGCGGCTTTGTTTTATTTTCGAAAATTTGTGTTATATCGAATATTAATGTGAAATAATGGTGGATTATTAACCGTTAAGTGTTCGTGAGTGTGCATTAGTTGAGCAAATGAAACAAAACAGTGCAACGTCACTTTTCAAATTCTCTCAAGAATTTCGCCCGAGGACTTAGTAAAGCCCCACATCTTTACTAACATACTCGAGGGGTTGGAGGCATATCATTTCTCACTTCTCATTTCTATTATCATTCATCATCATCATACAGAAAAGAAATATTGTTTACTTATGTATTACTTTACTTGTTAGAAAAATTACTTTGACACTGGCTAAATATGCTAATCGCACAAAGCCATCAACTAAAAGAAAGTAGTTGTAATGAAGTTGTTCTTAATAATTTATTTTTTATTTTAACCTATAATCGTGATTGCATAAACAGTTTCTGTCACCCTGTAATCGATCACCAAAGTAACCTAACGTAATCCATAAAAATACAAAGTTAGCACCTAAACTACTATTTAGATGCTAACTTTTTTGTGGATTAATTTATTATTTCTCTTTATATGTATTACTTGTTATGTTAGAAAAATTACTTTGACACTGGCTAAATGTGCTAATCTCACGAAGCCATCAACGAAAAGAAAAAAAAGAACGACTCGTAGTTGTCGTAAGGAGGCATTCGTTAAAGTAAGTTACGTTAAACTCGATCTTCCCATTATTAACTGTTAATTTAATATTTAGGTAATTTCAAAATTACCAGTAAACGCTCCCTAGACGTATCGTCATCATCAGCTCATTTTTCGTCCCCACTGCTAGGGCCCCCGCCTTCCCGATGGATGGATAGGAAAAAAGGGTCGTAAACCACCACACGGGTCCAATGCGTATTGGCGGTTGTTAACGACTACTAATGAAGCCGGGACTAACGGCTTTCGAAGCACGGAGAAGCTCGACATGATCAATATTTGGTCACAAGGTTAGTTGGAAAGTTGCTCTTCCCAGACGTATAAGCGTTCCTAATACCACTATACAGTTTTATTTTTATGTCATTAAAGATAATCGTCACTCCAGACATATAAATCATAGCGTAGCACCGTCATTGTCGTAACATAGTAATAGCTATGACGTCACTTGGCATCAGCGCCGCCCGCCCGCCATAATGGCCGATGCATGCGGTCTTACTGAATTATTTTATTTTTATTAGCTTTGTTTTAAGCGTTTTTTTTTTGTGAGAGCATTGATGCTTTTTTTAGCTACAAATGAGTTTAGTTTGTAGATTGAGCAGTTTGACGTTAGATCCGTGATCCATAAATAATTGTGATGAAAATAAAGATGTAGTAGAAGTTTTTTAATTACTTTATTATTGACGCCTCGTTGGCCGAGTGGCTTGGCGCTTGGCCCGATATCCGCAAGACCGGAGTTCAATTCCTGGGTCGGGCAAAGTATGTTTCAAAATGCATAGCCCCGAGTTTGTGTTCACCAATATCAAATATATTAAATCCATATTCATCAAACTTTACTTCGGTTTTGCCCAGTAGTGGGACTGTGGGCTGTTGTCAATGTTATCATTAATTCTAAAGTAATACCGGTTTATCGTAATCATTATCTTTTGTTATATAACTTCAACATATTAACTTCTTTAATTGTATAATCTGTATACGAACTAATTAATATACATATGCAAAGATAAAGAAAATACATATAAGAGTGAAGCTTGCGTGCAACTTATTCGTATTAAATTAGTTTTCTTCATAAATATGCATATACGCGAACTCGCACCGACGCGATTACTGCCTTCCTGAGACACACCACATACGGCAATCTAATTGTTGTATAATTGTACAAATTAATTTAAAGACGGTACTTACTTACTTACGAGGAGCTCGATGGCGCAGTGGTTAACGCGCCCGGTCTGCGAGTGCTGAACTTTCGCAAAGGCCGGTCGCAATTTTTGGTTGTCAAAATTTATCATTTCGAGCTCCTCCGTGCTTCGGAAGGTACGTAAAGCCGTTGGTCCCGGCTACATTAGCAGTCGTTAACAACCACCAATCCGCACTGGGCCCGCGTGGTGGTTTATGGCCCGTTCTCCCTATCCATCCATAGGGAAGGCTCATGCCCCAGCAGTTGAGACATAAAATGAGCTGATGATGATGATGACTTACTTACTTACTCCATTGGTGCAAAGACCCAAAGTGAGTGTTGGCCTCCGAAACGAGAACTCGCCACTATCTCCTGTCCATTGCAGTCTCTTGCCAGTTGACGGCTCCGAGGTCGTGCAGGTCAGCTTACACGCACGTATCGCTCCAGCGGTACCTGGGACGACCAATCGGTCGCCGCCCGATCAGTCAACCCAAGTATGCTCTCTTGACGATTTGATCTTCCGCCATTCGCAGCATGTGGCCGAGTCAGCGGAGTCTGTGCGATTTATATTCTACTATTATGTTAGGCTCAGCCAAGTAATTTAAAATCGGCAAACAGTAACCAGTGTTTAACACTTTTTACACGATTGCCAAAAAAGGAGTGTTATGTTTTCAGGGTTCATGTATGTATGTATGTGATGTTTCTTTATTCCACCATAACTTCTAAACGCCTGAACCGATTTAGATATATAAGGTATGAACATTCCTTGCATCGTTCCAACTAACATAGGCTAGCAAAAATTTGGAAATTCAACCCCTATGTGGGTAAAATAGGGGATGAAATTTTGTATGATGAAAATTTGAGCCTTCCCTATGGATGGATAGGGAGAACGGGCCACAAACCACCACGCGGGCCCAGTGCGGATTGGTGGTTGTTAACGACTGCTAATGCAGCCGGGACTAACGGCTTTACGTGCCTTCCGAATCACGGAGGAGCTCGAGAGATACGTTTTTGGTCACCCATCCGATGACCGGCCTTCACGAAAGTTGCTTAACCTCAACAATCGCAGACTGAGTGCGTTAACCACTGCGCCATAGAGCTCCTCAATCGAGATAATTATTTTAAGTCAATTAAAACTCCCGAAGGTCCTGAATAACAATATAATTCCATTATTCCTCCCCAAAGCCTGTAGTAATAAAAAAATCAAATCCTCGCAACACCGACATCATCATAACCACAATGATGCAGCATTAATAGCTTTCAAAAAGCTATTAAGCCCAAATAAGCTCATTATACCACGTGACAGTCATGTGTCACGGCGTTAACATATTAAAATGGCCGCATCAACATGGCGGCCGGAAGTGGCGCCCGCCGCAGCGACACCTGCGCCCCAACCACTTCCGTTTAACGCTGGCTGGGTATTATTTCTTTTTTAATTACACAAAAGCCTTTTTCGAGTAGAACCTTTTGCGGTTACGGTGAAGTTTTTCTTTTATTTTTAACTAGTGGAGATTTTAAGTGTTCGGTGCATTACATGTTACCGAACACCGTTATTGACGTCACTAGGAGCGCCGCCGCCGAGCGCGTGCATTTGTGAACCACATCATTAAATTAGTGCATAATCAATTATCGTCGCGATCGGGTGCATTCATTTATCAGTTATCATTATCATCAAATTATAGATTTTAGCAATAAAGTATATCTTAATTATCAATCAATTGTTTTTATGTTCTAAACCGGAACATAAATTGGTCCTTCGAGCGTAAAATAAGGACCTCGCGCTTATAGGAACCTTTTAGTTTCTCAAAACTCAGTGAGGTTCGATCAGTGACTTATAGTGACAGTAAACTGGGAGTGCAGTGCTATTGGAGTTGTTACTTTGTTACGTCTTAGCAAAGTAGCACGAGCAACAATTATCAGATCAGCAGCCGGAGAGCGGCAAGTACAACACAAACAGCATCAAAAGTAAGATCTTTCCATTTTTTTTTCTTACTGATTATATACATTATCAAACTAAATCACGATGGAAGGTTTGTACGACAAGCAGGCTGAACTCTTTGAGACCGCATCAAAGCTTTTAATTAACTTTAAAAAAGATGGAGCAGAGCGGAAAACCGTCGAGTATTGTCAGCAACGCCTAGAGCGGTTGGAAGCATTATGGATAAATTTTAAGTCCAATCATCAGAAATTAGAACGTTTTGGAGTGTCAGATCATCCCTATTTTGTACAAAGTGAATACGACCAAATGAGGGAATTATACAATACGGCGAAAGACTTATTTCAACGTACCTATAGTGAACTGGTAAGAAAAGAAAAGCGGTTGTGGGAGGAGGAGCAGGTTGGACAAAAGGTAAGCAATAAAGCAGAAATAGAGCAGCCAAGAGCTGGAACAAGCAAGCAGGAAGAAGAAGCAAATCAGCAGGCTAAAAAAGCAAGTGTTCATCATCATGATAAGCCATCATCAGATAACAGTTTCTTACACATGACTTCAAGGGGTACATTCAGCAAGTTGGACGACATGTTAAAAAAGCAAAACATCAATTTCAAGGCCTTTCAGAGGTGCGTTAATAATATTAATATAGATTCATTGCAAAACAAATGGGAGTTCGAGGATGCACTCAAGATGCTGCAAAGCAGGTGGACAGCAATAGATAATCTTCATTGGGAGATAGCAGGAGAAATTGAAGGTGAGGAGATAGAATACGAATTAGAATATAGCAAGCACGAACATCAGTTCATCAATATCAAAAAACTAATAAATACTAAATTATGGTCTGTATCTCATCGAGAGAAATCAACGCCACAAATGGATATTCCATCGTTTAGTGGCAACTATCAGCAGTGGGTTTCCTTTAAGGATCTCTTTAATGAAGCGATACATAATAACCCGTCGTTATCTAATGCACAAAAGATGCAATTTTTGAAGAGCAAGGTCACGGGTGAGGCTGAGCGTATCATTCATCATTTGCAAATAAGTTCGGATAACTACATCGTTTGCTGGGAAATATTAAATCATCGTTTTAATAACAAAAGATTAATCTTTACATCTCATCTAAATACACTCTTAAACCTCCCAATTATACAACAACAATCATTGGGTCAAATAAAGCGATTGCATGACATCACAAAAGAAAGTCTGCACGCTATTCAAAACCTAGGCATAGATACCAGCTCTTGGGATCCTATGTTGGTGCACATCTTATCTCAAAAGCTTGATAGCGATACATTCGGAGAGTATATTGAATCAATAAAAAATCCACGGGATTTGCCAATTTTACAGGAATTTATAGATTTTTTGGAGAGTAAATTCACTATTTTGGAATCATCTCGCAAGAGAATGGAGCAAAATTTACAAAAACCAAGTTCCCAACAATATAACCAAGTTGTTCAACCTAAGAAATTGATTTATTCAAAATATTCGGGTCAAAATATTAAGCATCCAAATTATTTAAAAGCATTCCATACATCCACTTCAAACACAAAATATAATTGTTCACTTTGCAATATGGATCACGCTATATTTTATTGCGCAAAGTTTAAAGAAATGCCAAGTGAAGAAAAATTAAATGTGGTTAATAAATATCATTATTGCGTAAATTGCTTATTCGACCACAAAGGCAAAGCATGTTTTTCGCCAAAGCGATGTCGCAATTGTTCCGGTAATCATAATACATTGTTACACGATGCATTTATTAAACGTAAACAACCAGTAACCGGAAGGCAGATCAATTACAATCAAAAACCGAATGAAAATGTGACAACGGCCTCACACGTGGCACGGGAAGACTTTTCGGAAATTCTTTTATCAACAGCACTTGTAAAGGTCATTGGAGCAGATGGTACCCATCATGAATTGCGAGCACTGATAGATCAAGGGTCGCAAATATCAATCATAAAAGAAAGCGCAGCCCAACTGCTAGGTTTGAAAAGACAACACTGTAAGGGTGTGATCTTTGGGGTTGGAGAACAGCAAAATAATAGCAAAGGAAAGTTAACAATCACTTGTAAGTCTATGTACAATCAATTTACTTTCACAGCCAACGTCATTATTATGAATTCACTTATTAAAAATTTACCGAACTATTCCTTTTCCAAACCATCATGGAGCTTTATCGAAAATATTAAGCTAGCAGACCCAGATTTCAATGTAAGCAGGCCAGTAGATATGCTGCTGGGTGCAGATATTTATTCTATCATTATGATGGGAGGAATTTTGAAAGGAAACAACGCTGAGCAGCCTATCGCTCAACAAACCCAACTGGGGTGGGTCTTGTGCGGTAACATGATGAAGACTTATCAATGCAACGTAATTTTAAATAATGTTGACGAGATACGAAAATTTTGGGAGATGGAAGACATCTGCGATGACGAATCATTATCAAACGAAGATCAGCAATGTGTTCAGTTTTACCATGAAACGACCACTAGAAAAGCAGACGGTAGGTATGAAGTACGCTTACCGCTTAAACATGATGTCATCAATCAGCTAGGAAAATCGAAGCCCATGGCTTTAGCTCAATTTCATAATTTGGAAAATAAATTTAACAGAAACCTAGGGCTAGCAAGCGATTATAAGGAATTCATAAATGAATATATTACATTAAATCATATGAAACCTAGCAAACATAATTCGACCTTGGAATATTACCTTCCTCATCACGCCGTTCAACGCGCGGAGGCTGTCACCACCAAACTTCGCGTCGTGTTTAATGCCTCGGCAAAAACATCATCAGGGCTTAGCTTAAACGATTGTATGTACACCGGACCAAACCTTCAACAAGATCTACAATCACTTATCTTGAAATGGCGCATCTTTAAATATGCTTGGACCGAAGACATAGAAAAAATGTTTAGGCAAATAATTGTCAACGAACAAGATCAACATTATCAAAAAATCATATGGCGAGAAAGCCCTGACCAACCTATCATAACTTATGAATTGAGCACAGTTACGTATGGAACTAAAGCGGCGCCCTTCCTAGCTATGATGACCCTGCAAAAATTAGCATCAGACGAAAAACAAAATTACCCATTAGCAGCAAAAGTTTTACAGAGTTCCTATTATATGGATGATTGGATTTTTGGGTCACATACTCCAGAAAAGGGACAACAGCTTATTTCTAATATGTATTCATTACTAAAATCAGGAGGCTTTTTGCTAAGAAAGTGGATATCAAGTCATCCATCACTATTAGAAAATTTAAATTATGAGCTAAATGGAGAAAATCATCACTTTAATTTTAAAACGGATAGCATGTCCAAAACATTAGGTCTTCGATGGCTGCCAGATCAAGATATATTTACATTTAATAGCAGCATTTGCTTTAAATCATCAAGCACAATAACAAAAAGGAAATTACTCGGTGAAATATCAAAAATATTTGACCCTCTAGGGTGGCTTGCCCCCCTTACCACTATGCTCAAGTTATTGTTTCAACGAGTGTGGTTAGCCAATTTAAAATGGGATGAAGAAGTACCAAAAGATATTAATAATGAATGGCAAAAGTTAAGATCAGAGTTAGAACAAATAAATCAATTTGAAATTCCGCGGTGGATAGGATTCCGTGAGAACTGTATGATCGAACTACATGGGTTTTCAGACGCATCACTAAAAGCTTACGGTTGCGTGATATACGCCAAAATCAATATCGAAGAGAAAGCAAGTGTGGTGTTAGTAGCGGCGAAAGCAAAATTAGTACCACAAAATAAAATATTATCATTGCCTAAACTAGAGCTAAGTGGCGCTCATTTGCTTGCAAAATTAGTTAGCAAAGTTATCAAAGGCCTAGAACCCCACGAAAATATCAAATTATACTGTTGGTGTGATTCTAAAGTTGTATTAGGATGGCTACAAGGCAACCCATCCCGCTGGAAACCCTTTGTAGCGAACCGAGTACGTAGCATAAGTGAAGTCGTGTCACCAAACAGCTGGGATTACGTAAGCACGGGCGATAACCCTGCGGACGCAGCAAGTCGCGGCTTATCAGTCGCTCATTTGAAAAAACATAATTTATGGTGGAAGGGACCGCAGTGGCTGGAAACTTTTCAAGCTCAAAAACATCAAAATAAAATGAAGTACACAACAGATGAAGAAAGTAAAATAAAGCATGTCAATGTTATCCAAAAATCGGAGTCGGAGCAAAGCATCATTAATAATTTATTAAAAGACTACAGTTCATTTCGAATGGTGACTTATGTTATAGCATGGATTAAACGAATGGTTATACCTACGCCTCAACGCAAAACAATGCCCAACTATATCACGTTACATGAACTGCGTCAAGCAAAAATCATTATTATTAAGCGAGTACAAATGGATCATTTTAGCACAGACATAGAACAGTTAAAGCAAAATAAAGACTTATCACCTAAAAGCAGTTTAAATAATTTAAATCCATTTATTGATCAGGAAGGAATACTGCGTGTGGGAGGCAGGTTAGCAAATGCAAAACTTAACGAAAATATGAAGCACCCCGCAATTATCCCTCACGAAAGCAGATTAACTACCCTACTTATAGAACAAATACATCAACTTACCTTTCACGGAGGGCCCCGGCTAACACTAGCCAACCTGAGGAGGCAGTACTGGATTACCGGTGGCATAAGAGCTGTAAAAAAGCATATAAAAGCATGCATCATATGTAAAAAGAACAAACCTGATATGCAGCAGCAACTGATGGGGGATCTGCCAGGCCCTAGAAGTAATCCTGAACGTCCGTTCTACCACACTGGCGTTGACTATACAGGATATGTATATATTAAGAGCAGCAAAGGGCGGGGTACCAAAACAACAAAGGGCTATATAGCAGTGTTCGTCTGCTTAGCCACTAAAGCAGTGCATTTGGAGTTAGTTTCCGACATGACCAGCTCAGCATTTTTAGCAGCACTTCGACGAATGGCAGCTCGAAGAGGTACACCACATCACATCTATTCGGATCAGGGAACAAACTTCGTAGGAGCAAATAGACTTTTACAAGAGAATTATGAGGAGCTCCAACAAGTATTTAAGGACAGTTTTCTTGCCGAAGTCTCAGAGATGAATGTAGAGTGGCATTTTAATGCACCATCATGGCCCAGTGCGGGAGGTCTATGGGAGAGAGCAGTGCGCAGTTTGAAATTCCACCTCAAAAGTGTCGTAGGTGACCAAAGATTAACGTTCGAGGAATACACCACCCTCCTAAACCAAGTAGAAGCTTGCCTAAATACAAGACCCTTATGTACATTGTCAGAAGACCCAGACGACCTTAATATTTTAACCCCAGCTCACTTTCTAACGGGCTGCTCACGGCTGACTGTCATTGAAACAGAGCATGATGCCAGGACACGTTGGCATCTTTTATCGAAACTGAAGCAAGATCTATGGAAGCGATGGAATATAGAATATTTATCACAGTTGTCAGCAAGATCAAAATGGACGAAATCAAAAGAGAACATTAAGATAGGAAGTCTAGTTACAATCCAAGATGAAAACCTCCCACCTGGTAAATGGGCGATGGGGAGGGTAATAGAACTCCATCCTGGCAAGGACAACTTCGTCAGAGTGGTGACACTTAAAACAAAAAATGGAATAATCAAACGACCCGTAATAAAATTATCAGTTCTTCCAGTAAATAGCGAAAGCGAAGAAGATCAACAATCAACTCAGCAAAAGCATAGAAGCAACAACAAAACAAAATATTCACTCTCCGCTATTGTCGCCGCAATACTATTTTTTATGACATTAATAACAACATCCACAGCCCAACCTAGCATTTCTCAGCTTCCGAACAATCAATCATTATACTTTGACCCAAAATCAAAAATCAAAATAATCCGAGATCAATGGAATCTTGTCGTATATTACGACATGGAACCCTATTGGTCGGGGCTAGAAGCATATAAAAAACTAAATACCTATTTAGATAACACTTGTAACTCTATTCAAAAGCAAATAAACTGCAACATGATATTACTACAGCTAAAACATACCTACCAAGAAATACAGTACTATAATGATCTTTTGCTAAGCCAGCATTTTGATGAGCACGCTAGACGGCGTCGGCGCCGGGGGCTTATCGACGGTATCGGCAATGTAGCAAACAGTCTGTTCGGAGTACTGGACAGCAAATTCGCTGAAAAGTATGCTCAAGATATCAACCTTATAAAAAGCAATGAACGTCATCTAAATAAACTTTGGCAAAATCAAACTTCGGTCGTAGAAGCAGAGTTCAATTTGATAAAACGGATGGAAGACACAATAGAAAAGCAACATAAGATAATTCACAAACAACTCAATAATTTGGAATCTGCCTCAAACGTATTGCAAACTGAAATAGCAAACATCAGTAGCATTCAAGACTTCACATTAACGGCGTTATCAGGTAACAATCTCCTACAAACTTTAAAGCAACTCCAAGATACTCTGTTGAACACTATCACGGATATCTATCATGGACTAATCAGTATCCACCTGCTCACTCCTACGCAACTAAAAACAGAATTACAAATCATTAGCAGTCAAATGTCCAAAGATCTCACGTTACCCATTAATAATTTATTATTCAATATACAAGAATTGTATAGATTACTTCATGTCAAGACACGAGTGACTAAAGAATACATAATCTTTGAAATATCAATTCCACTAGTAAGTCGAGACAATTATCAGATGTATATGTTAATTCCAGTTCCTCGCCAACAAAACAATAACATGGTTACCATCACACCTATATCCAAATATATAGCATTTAACATACAACGAGATTCGTATTTAATTGTAGACATTAACGAGTTACGAGCTTGTTCCTACGTGGATGATTATCATGTTTGCCCACTAAAACAAGCAGTTCAACATCTACAAAATGACGAAAATTTATGTAGAAGAGCTAACGAAAGTGCATCAGCTAAATGCACAACTGAAAAGAAAATTTGCACCAATCAATGGTCAGCATTAAACTCGCCGTCACAATATTTTTATTTTTGTTGCGACACTTACTCTGTAAGGATCGTATGCGAGGATCAGGTTTCCACGCAACAGCTGAGCGGCGCGGGCATTATTAATTTTAAAACGAACTGTATTGTAAAGGGAAAACAGTTCACCTTACACTCACTTCAACATCATACGAATAAGCTGTTTGTTTCACCTAAGATAGACACTCCAAAACTAGACCAAATCAATCACTTAATTCATTTAAGCATTTCAACAGAAGAAGAGAAAGAGTCGGACGACACTTTAAATCAAACTTTCACCAAAATTGGAAGACAAATAAAGGATTTGAAATCAAATAAGGAAGATGTAGACTTAGATGCTCTATCCTATCACGACGTTCATCAATACGCCATCAGTTACGTAGCTGTGGCCATAGCAGTTGGAATCATCGTGGTCTGGCTACGCAAGCGTCGGGGAAGGCGATGCTGGTCGCTGAGCACGCGGCCTCAGGAGGAGCGCGGTGCGGTCGGCGCGGGCGACTCGGGCGCTATACGCTCGAGCGTGGACCGCCCGCCGCCGCCACCGCCCATCATCAGCGTTGTGTCTAGTGGTAGTGTGTGTGATGTGCCAAATGTGTCTTATCAGCCTAGTGTTAGTGATGGGCGTAATCTCGATAATGACACATACGCGAGTGTTAGTGCGCGAGTGGCTTTACCGAGCATTCGATTAAGTGCACGAAAAAAGGACAAGGCAACGTCGCCTCACAGCAAAAGGGTATCATTTGAGCCCGAGTTACCTCAAGTGACTCCATAAACTTTATTTTTACTTTGTATTATTTTTTCTATTATCTCTTGTATGTTTCACTTAAACTACTAACCTTAGATTTAAGTTGACTTTGTATAAATCATTCTTGTAATCAAACAAGTTACTAACAGCATCATCTTTATCACAGCATCTTGTGCCGGCCCGGAATATGTTCGGTGCATTACATGTTACCGAACACCGTTATTGACGTCACTAGGAGCGCCGCCGCCGAGCGCGTGCATTTGTGAACCACATCATTAAATTAGTGCATAATCAATTATCGTCGCGATCGGGTGCATTCATTTATCAGTTATCATTATCATCAAATTATAGATTTTAGCAATAAAGTATATCTTAATTATCAATCAATTGTTTTTATGTTCTAAACCGGAACATAAATTGGCTGAGCACGCGGCCTCAGGAGGAGCGCGGTGCGGTCGGCGCGGGCGACTCGGGCGCTATACGCTCGAGCGTGGACCGCCCGCCGCCGCCACCGCCCATCATCAGCGTTGTGTCTAGTGGTAGTGTGTGTGATGTGCCAAATGTGTCTTATCAGCCTAGTGTTAGTGATGGGCGTAATCTCGATAATGACACATACGCGAGTGTTAGTGCGCGAGTGGCTTTACCGAGCATTCGATTAAGTGCACGAAAAAAGGACAAGGCAACGTCGCCTCACAGCAAAAGGGTATCATTTGAGCCCGAGTTACCTCAAGTGACTCCATAAACTTTATTTTTACTTTGTATTATTTTTTCTATTATCTCTTGTATGTTTCACTTAAACTACTAACCTTAGATTTAAGTTGACTTTGTATAAATCATTCTTGTAATCAAACAAGTTACTAACAGCATCATCTTTATCACAGCATCTTGTGCCGGCCCGGAATATGTTCGGTGCATTACATGTTACCGAACACCGTTATTGACGTCACTAGGAGCGCCGCCGCCGAGCGCGTGCATTTGTGAACCACATCATTAAATTAGTGCATAATCAATTATCGTCGCGATCGGGTGCATTCATTTATCAGTTATCATTATCATCAAATTATAGATTTTAGCAATAAAGTATATCTTAATTATCAATCAATTGTTTTTATGTTCTAAACCGGAACATAAATTGGTCCTTCGAGCCTTAAGGCTGTTTGGAAAAACAAAAGTTTAACTGCTTGCAGTGACGCAGGTTTTAGTCTGGTTTATCTCAACCTTATCTTTTGTGATATTGAATACATATATATTTTTTTATATATATATGTTTCTATTCTATTCTATTCTTCTAACCATACGTATACGTCCATTTCAATCTACATACACAAATCTACAGTCACTGTTATTCATTCAAATAAATTTGAATAAGGTGTTCAAGCTACTAGAAGTTTCACAATTTACCACAAATTGAGGTTTTTGTTTTTCGAAAAAAAAACCATTCATCCATCAACAAATCAACAATAAATCATTCAACGAGCGGAATCATATTGCTTATAAATTCAAACGTTAAATAGTGAAATAAACATTTTTCATTTTCATAAAACTTACGATTGGCAATCCACGCTACAAATCTACAATTAATTAAATAAATTACCAACTTTCTTGCCACAATATTGTCACGATATCACAATTACCATAGACAAAGGGGCGCGCCGCTAAATAGGTCACTTGACATGAAAATAAATAGGAATCACAGAGTTACGGGCGCTATCGAGAGCGGTATTGACAGACCCGCATCGGCGCCCTGCCGCCGCGCCGGCGGTTAAGTCCCGCCAGAGTGCCAGGGCTGTCACCTCAACATAGTTAATTAAAAAAAAACATATACCTAGTGTGGTTATTTAAATTGACTTACACTCAGACAGTTGGTCTTTCCTAACTATTGTTGGAGAGTTTGCTGACTGACACTGGACATTTTTGGGGACGGCGAGAAACTTAAAAAAGACTCCTAAAGCCGTAAAATTTTCTAGAGGGAATGGCATAACGCATTAGTACGTGCCCCCCTTCCCTACTAGATTCTCCGAGGGGTTCAGATCGCATCGGGAACATTTCCTTACCGCTCGGCCACGAGTCCTCGACCTCTGGTGGTTTGCGCTGTGCGATTCGTTGCGTTCTTTCTATTGCCGTTGACTATGACTTGCGTAATATAAACAATGCGCATTGAACCAGAAATGGGCTTGCCGTTTCGCCGTGACGCTGAAAATGCCGCTTAGACAATGAGCAAACTCTTTCCAAAAAAAACTCATCTTTAGCTACTGTGCATAGATTCTTCCTTTAATCCGTCCGTCCGTATTATATATATTTTTTCGAATTTCTGTCGTCTGTAAGCAGTAGTCACGGTGTTATCTACAGTATTGTAACTCGGCCCTATCTTTGAAATAAATGCCTACAGCCGCGCGGTATGTACGCGCGATAGGGCTGCCCGTTTCCCACCTACAGTATTTTAATTACATCTGCCTACTTCGAGTTTCTATCTATTTATAGTTTTGTGAATGTATTTTGTGATTATAAATATTATATTTTTTATTTAAACAAAATACGTTGTGAATGAAATAGGAAATGTTCAATACAAAATGCTTGTTGTTTTTTTAATAGTTTAAAATATTAAAATCAATCAATCGTTTAATTCAATAATGTTTCCAAAAACCTACAACCCGGAGGTTTTAACACGAGCGTACCTACCGTATCATTAACCGCCTATAACTACCTAGTTCACTCGTGTATCATTTTCCTTTACCCTATTCACTTTATTTATTAATTCAAATTCTTTAAAATAAAAAACAACACGCTGCGCCGTCCGTTCGTCACTGCGGCACAGCATTCGCGACGCTTTGCATGTCGAGCGTATACTGAGATCCGAGCGCGTAAGTATAACTCGCGCTTCGTCCGTTTATATGAAGTTACAATACTGTAGATAACATTACCGTGCAGTAATGCTACCTTTGACATAAAAAATGTTGATGCATGCATGGTGCATATAATCTAAATATTAATACGTGAAGCAAAAACTTTGTACCCCTTTTTACGAAAATTGCGCGGACGGAGGAGTATGATAATTCGTACACTTATAGTTTATATAGAGAAGGATTTCAGAATGTTAATTTTTTTTAAATTATGCATAACAAATACATTAAATCAATAAAACAAACATTACACACATTACCATGTATTTGACACACATGCTTATTACATATGTATTTGACACACTAATTTGACACACAAATACATGGTAATGTGTGTAATGTTTGTTTTATAAACACCTTTCAAAAATTTCAAAAATGGAAGAGGAGCGGCCGCAATCTGTCAATGCCAATCCAAACTCACATTCTATCTTTTTTTTAATTTTCATTGCTTAGGATACAATCCGTGCAGCCTTATTACATTTACGGTCGAATTTCGACCACTGGGCGTCCACTAGTAAGAAATAATATCTGAATCTGCAATCTTTAATACATTGCTTTACATTCTAGGCAAGACGAAGCGAGTTTACTAGACAAATCGTCAGATTTCAAAAAATAATCCATGTGTAGCATTCTATATAAATCTAATTGTGTATGTTCTAAAAAAAATCATTCCATATATTTCATTATAATTTCATTTATTGCTTTCTCGTCGTCTAGTGCATTACTGGTATTACAGCTTGGTTGATAGGATTAATAAATTATCGATAACATTTGTCACAATAAACACGATGAACTAAAAACATCTTCATTAATAATTTCTACACCACTAAGTGATCAAATATTTATCAATATATATTTATAGGTGGACCGACGATCTGGTGAAGGTCGCGGGAAGCCGCTGGATGCGAGCAGCACAAAGCCGGTCGTTGTGGAGATCCTTGGGGGAGGCCTTTGTCCAGCAGTGGACGTCTTTTGGCTGAGATGATGATTTACAAGATAAAATTTTAATCAGCAGAAAAATCAACCAGCCTTGCTCAAAAAAAGCTCGAGTGGGAATCGAACCCACGTCCTTTGGATAACCGATCCAATGCTCTTACCGCTGAGCTACCGAGACCCCACAAGACTCGTTGAATTAGTACTTTGTTATTTACGCTGCAAGCGGTATTACGTCACTGTAAAGTCACTACCCTCACAGTCGAAAGGAACACTTTTGCAATATATATAACAATCGATAAAGACGTGTAATTCCTTTAAATATTTTTATTATTTTTGATATTTTTTGCATTCACAACATGCTATACATAGCTATGTTAGATATAATTATCTTGTAACTATATATAGCATTGTATGCAAAATTAAAAAATATTCCACTGCTTTTTTGATTTTTGAAATGCTTTAGAGCGACATTTGTGCCGGATTGCGGAAGACCCAGGTTCGATTCCTGGCGGGGTCGGGTGGGCGTTTAATTTTTTCACTGTATTTTATTTATATAAAATATTTAATTCAGCCTAAGTGTAGCAATTAACACTTAAAATAAAAAGTACAAATATATTTTTTTTGGCAGTCGCCAAAAATTCAGAATTTCTTCTGAAAGTAGACAGCCCTACTTCCCCGCCGCTCCCTATAAAATCCCGCAATCGCTTAGAGGATGACCTAAGATCTCCATGACGGGAAATCTTCAAATCCTTGACTTAATCCCATTGGCCTTGTTAACGGCATTCCTTGTTCTATAGAACAGATATATCTGGCTATTTATTGATCTGCTTCTGTAGATCGCCTTCCCAGACGACATATTTTACTAGTAATCTAATTAGTAATATAAATGCGTAAGTATATTTTTTTGCATGATAACCTCGTTACGTGTTTTATTGATTCGTCAGTTGCCGAACAGATAGAACTTATGTTAAATACAAGAAATCATGGTTCAATCCCCATAGCTCATTTCGACTAGCATATACACAAGCATAATATTAGGTCCTTACCTATGAAATTGACGTTTTGTATGAAGATTTATTATTTATATCATTAATTTTTGTCATACTAACGTTTTTTCAATTTTTTTAGCATATATATAAGCTACTAGCTGACCCGGCGGACTTCGTACCGCTTTGACAGTTTCCATAATTGAGTTAAATATATATCAATGGTTTCCATGACAACAAAACAAACATATCATTTTGTATTGGAAAATTAAATTGTGGTTTTTAGTATTTTATTTAATTTTTTTTTAATATAGCCTATGTTACTCAGCGCTAATGTAGCATTCTAATGGAGAAAGATTTTTTTAAATCGGTCCATTAGGTTTTGAGTTTATTCGTTGCAAACATACATACATACAAAAATACAAAGGTTTCCTCTTTATAATATTATTATATATAAGTATAAGTATAGATAACTATAAAAATTGTAAAGCAGTGTGTTTGTTTCACTAGTTAAATATAGCAATCCTTAAAAAGAAAAAAAATCAAGTCCCTTTAAAGCTACAATGTAACAAAAGGTCAATTCCGCTAACAAAAAAAGAAGTCAATAAAAAAAAATTGGGCCTTATAGACACAAAATTAAAAATAATTGTTATTACTGAAGCTTACTTTCTTAATTAAATGTGTATAATAATTATTATAATAACCTTTTAACAACCGGTTAAATCATAGAAGTAATAAGTAAAAAACGTCACGTCGTAGGTAATATTTCGTTTTCTACCCACCAAGAACAGGACTCCAATGCGTTAATAGTGGAAAAGCGTTCGGCTCGATATTCGGAGGTCCTAGTTTTATTTACAAGAATACGCAGAGTTAAGGATATTTAAACGCATAGCCCAGGGATTGTAATAACCAAACCCGCTTCGGCATACATGGTTACCACGGACCCTGCAAAGGGTTCGAAAAGTCAGGATAAACATCAATTAAAACGAATGTATAATATAAACGCGAGTAGATCCGTAAAAGTTGTTTCATTTCGATGTGTAGTGTTATCGTAAACTTTAGAACGCATCAATTGTAGCGACGATATGATTTCAATGATGGCCTTTGCCCAGCAGTGGGACAATATCTGGGCACATTTGAATTACCTCGAAACCTTAAGTCTCTGTTATTGTCGTGAGCAGCGATTGGTAGAAATAGCCAACGTGGGAAGCCATAGCCCAACTGTGGGGTGTTTAAACACTAATAATGATGAAAACTGAAGAAAAAATCAGATTAGTAAAAGTTAATTAACACGTTATGTTCACAACAAGTTTATATAAATTAATTTACCTATATAAATTTTATATCTTTGTTATTTCTGTTATTTTGCAGCATCTTGTCAGTTAACAGCTTAATGCTTATGTAAGGGTTCATAAGGTTCAAAATTGAATGAACTTATCATTCGCACCTAGTTGCGTACGACCTTAATTGTATATACATACAGCGATAAATCCACTCGCTCTGTATGTAAGCGTGTATGTATGTGATATAATTACTAACAGTTTATTTCTCTTGGCCAATACATGCAAAATTTTGGCTACATTTCAATGACGGGCCGCTAGCACTCGTAACCAGTAAAACAAGACCCCTTTTAAAGTATGCGACTATTAGTTTATACGCACGTTTTTTAATGGAAAGCTGATCCGAACCGATCAGAGACCCTCGGAGAATCTTGTAAGGAACGGGGGCACGCTTGTGTGTTGCTGTTCCCTCTAGAAAAGTCTGATGGTGTTTTGACATTGCTCGAACAACCCTTTAAATTTCTCGCGGCCCACCCAAACAAAGACCGGAGACGCTGAAGAAATCGATTGAGAAAACAAGAAAAATATACCAAAAAAAAAGGAAATCTGAAAGTGTGTATGATTGGTTATTTATTCTTACTAGTAATACCAATTTTTGTGACTCGTTTTCTAATTAACTCGGAATACGTAATACTCAATTAAATGTATGATTTAACTATTGACGGTAGAAAAAGAAAATCTTTACGATTAATTTGTTTTTAATTAAGTATTGGAACTTTTTGGTTAGCCTGCAAAATAAGCAAAAAGTAACAATCTAGCAGATTATGTAACAAACGACTCGGTGTGAGAATGCGATCGTTTTTATTCAACATACATTCTTTGGCAAGCGTAGTGGTTTCCTTACAAACGCTAATAGATGTCACTAGTTGTCACATCGCAAATCGATGTTTGACATTACGATTTGATTTTACCGTCAACCTTTACCAATTAATTATTAAATCAATAATTGTTAATTACTTTAAATATTAAATTGTGTAATTGTTATACTTAACCAAAAAAGCATAAAAGGTTTTAGAAGCAAACGTTTTTAAAAGCTTCCTGTAGATCATTACAGGTGGCGCTAATTGTAATATATGAATCGATTTGTGGTGTAAACTGTTAAAAGCTCGTGTTTTTTTTAGTAAACATCTTTTATCATTAGACTTAGAAAACAAAACTTTTTTGTTAAGCTAAATTAATTTGTTTTCTTTCTACGTAACGTTTAAAGTTTGCTTATGGTTGACCGAAATGCTGAATCGCGGTGACAAAGTTTCATCAGTACCGAAGATTAAAGATTAAAATCTTTTAGAAGATCTATGGGTGATCAGGTTCTACGCAGTAAGCCAGTGCATCGGAGAGCTGGTTCAAATCTCCGACGCCTATGTGTCTCTCAACACTTTGTCTTTCTGTGTGTGTTCGAAAAACCAACCCAAAAATGAAAAAAAAAATCTGGCACTTGACCGTTTAGAGAAGTTCTCACCACCACTGACGTAGAAACTGGGATTACCTTTTGCTTTTTTTAGATAGCTGATTAAAAAGATTTTTATTATTGCCCCATTTACTAATTATTAAAATAACAATAAAACAAAAGTTTTTTTTTTTATTAATAGCGTAAACTTGGGTTCAATTTCACGGATGCTGGATCTCTGATTATCTATCGATTTGTAAGCAAGGACTTAGAATTAAGATTATTATACCTTATAGTGCGTAGATAGTTCACGGAAATACTAGGTAACTTATAGGGTGTCTTCCTATAGGAACGCTCCATGCTACCTTCGAGTTCGGGATTTAAACTAAATCATCAGGAGTTTTAAAGTAGGAGTCCAACAAGGTGGACCGACGATGATCTGGTAAAGGTTGCGGGAAGCCGCTGGATACGAGCAGAACAAAACCGGTCGATTTGGATATCCTTGGGGGAGGCCTTTGTCCAGCAGTAAACGTCTTTTAGCTGAGATGATGATGATGATAATGATGATGATGAACCGGAGTTTTCAAGCTTCATATAAAAGCTAGGCTACTGAGACAAGATTGCGGACGTTTTATAACGGCAGAATGGAGACCCAGGATAAAATGCTTGAAAACTTTAGATTTCTTAATAAAAATCGCATACTATTTAAGATGCAATTCGAAGGTTGTTGCAGTGTAATCTAAAGTTTAACTTTAATATTTATTTGCGTTCCTTCGTTTAAATATATTAAAATTAAAATAAATTAAATTAAATTAATTACTGTATAAGGTCAACGGCATTACATGATTTACAAGACCTTTAATCCATAATTCTATTCTATGTTTACTTACTTTTGTTTATTATTGACAATTGATTTTTCTTTTTTAACTTGTGTTTCGACAAAAACTTACTCTGAAACTTTCTTTTTTGTTCAAACCTTTGATTTTAGCACATAATTATTATAAAAACACAAATGTTGAAAAATTTCCACGAGCAGGATTTGAACCTGCCTGACCCGGTATGTCAGAAGGGTTCTGACATACCAGGTCAGGTGCTCTCCTAATTCAGCTATCGTGGTTCTAACCTGCCCGCCGAAATTATTCAACACTATTTACTTTTTTTACTTTGAAAGCCAAAGGCGCCTATTCAATGTCAACAACTACCGTCGTCGTTAACATCCGATCATAATATTATTATTATTAAATAATAATTAATTAATTAAGAATTGATCAATAAATTATTAATAAATTATTATTAAAATAACAACTTTAAAATCTGGCGGAGGCCTCCGGGTTCATGATACCATATTATTAGTTCTAAATAAAATACCAAACAATAAAAAGTCTTCTTCATCCTACCGACAAACTTTGGTGATAGTTTATTTATTTACTTATTTTAGCAGGACACTAATTAGAATAAAAGTTTTTTTAACTATAAAAATAGATAACGGGAAACGTTAAGCTCCTGTCATTATAAGTACGGCAAATGTACAATGCTACTAGTTTTCACCAAGTAAAAATGTGATTATCATCTGTCATCAAAATGGTGCATTTAAATCGCACTAATTTGATAACGCAATGAAAACATGAATAAGTAGGGTGATGACACGAGTATACGGCACTAAGCCCAGTGTTTGACGGAGTTTTCACCAAAAAATAACATGGGTTTTCATTTAAATATTTAAATTATCTTATTTTATCTTAGTGGGGCCTGCTGAGGTTTCCCTGTTGCAGTAACTTCTTCTCTATTTATATATATAAACTGTAAGTGTGCGAAATTTCATACTCCTCCGTCCCTGCAGTTTTCGTAAAAAGGGGTACAAAGATTTTGCTTCACGTCTTAATATATAGATTTAGTGTTATAAATATTAAGTTATCGTTAAAATGAGAGCCGCTTATCGTAAAACTGTACGTAGCGAAACGTCCACCTGAACTTTCTCACAACAACGAGGGCAAATAGTACACCTTACGGAATAAGAAATAAGGTTTACCCTCTATTCACGGTTGATATAACATTTTGTAAGCTAAAACTGACAGGCAAGAATGGGGAGGAAGGAATTGTAAAGCCATATCGAGTTACTTACAGGAAAATGCATTAAAAATCAAGAATAATGTCCGTGCATAATCTGTATGAGAGGACGGTGTCTTGTTTCTTTTTTCTTTCGGTCTTATTTTTCTATCGAGTTTGAATAAGTACTCGTTAGAAGATCTACTACGAATGTATTCGTACCTTATAGTAGCGTTATTAAAATAGGTACAACTTCAAAGTTATTAAATAGCTGTTTCATTTTATCTTATATCGCAATATTAACCGCCTAAGGGTGGATTCGACCAAGCAAGAGTAACTTTTATTCTTAGATGAAATCGTCAGTTATTCGAGAGCAAATCGAAATTTCGTTTTACCACGCACTATTCTCGGAGTAGCTTGCCTATTCGGGAATAGTCACTATACACCCGTCCAGCGTGAATAACAAAGATAATCCGAGAGTATTTTAATGGCGTCCGCGTACCACATGACATTGACATTCGACTTTGACAGCTACAGTTATGCACTAGTCTAGACGACAAAATAGAGTTGTCAGGACTTTGCCTTTTAAATAGTTCGTTTGTAGAACAATGGCCGTTGGCCGGATAATACGTTCATTCACCATTCACATGCTATTCACTCAATAATGAAGAATAACAATTCCAAAAGTAACTAATCTGTGGATTGCGTGGATAAATGACCATTCCTTTACTCGAGAATAAAATCGTGGAAAAGATATATTCTTGGTATAGTTAATCTCGTATAAATTCAAGTTTGGTCGAATCCACTATAAGTGGTCTAGTAGTTTAAACCACCGGTCTTAGAAGCAGAGGTACCGGGTTCGATATCCAGCGTAGGGTTCAAGTTTGTACTCGGTATAGTTGGTGCTAGGCCCCCTTTTTAAGTCTACCTAATTAGCTTCTTATCTAAATATGTCGCCATAAATTCAATGTAAGTTGCATTGTTATCTTCCGATAGAGATAAGATGAAATAAGCCTCAGTTGTCGAGGATCCGGGTGAGTGCACTTCCACTGTCTTCCACCTTCGACCTTATCATCATCAGTCAAGATCAAGTGAGATGAAGGCCAGGTGTTTAGCCGTTATGAATAAAGTAAAGAAATATGCCAGCCGAATGGATGGGTCAAGTGAGTGAGAGTGAGTCGATTCCCTCTTGATTCCTTCCTGAGGCTGCTTGATTTTTTCTAGTAATGTTTTTTTCTACATATATTATTGTGAATGTAAAAATTATAATACAGAGTTTAAATGCTTCTCAGACATGTTCATAAGTTCTATGTACTCATAATTGGTTTCTTTACGATAACATATAATTTTATAAACTAGGGTCTTAAGTCTGCTTATTCAATAAAGACTCAAAGTCTCTCTCTCTCAGTATATCGGTATCTCATTTTGACATGAGAACTATACATACATACAATCACGCCTGTCTCCCATAGAGGTAGGCAGAGACTGCGTCCTGCCACTTGCTAAGATTCTTAGTATGATGTTTATTGACCAAATCGAGGAGATTTTAAGAAGCGAAAGAGATCTTTCAGTTCATCTACTCTCATTCATTTCTTCATAGCTTCATTCTTTTTGGTTTAAGGTAGTCTTGACGTGGCCTTTCGATTAAATGTCCTCGATTTGGTCAAGAAACATCCGCCTAGGTTGTCCTCATTCCACATCTGCTTTGTATGCCTTTATGGTCAAACTCTCCTCACTCATTATATCTAAATGAGTAGGTACACTTTCTACATTCATCATCATCATCAACTCATTTTATGTCTCCACTGCTGGGACACGAGCCTACCCTATGGATAGATAAGGAGAACGGGCCATAAACCACTATGAGGGCCTCCGCGGATTAGTGGTTGTAAACGACTGCTAATGCAGCCGGGACCAACGGCTTTACGTGCCTTCCGGAGCACGGAGGAGCTCAAGATGAAACATTTTTGGTCACCCATCCGATGACCGGTCTTTGCGAAAGTTGCTTAACCTCAGCACTCGCAGACCGGGCGTGAACCACTGCGCCATCGAGCTCCCTTTTTACATCAATACTATGGGAAAACTGTTAGATTCAGGCCACTGAGATACAATAATGGTCGTTTTTAAAATAGCAGAATGAAGTAACAAAATCAGTATCAAAGCAATAGTTACAAATACGCTTATCCAAAATCGTTACAAACACAATGCCAAGTATAAATTGGAAAGAAATAATGACAGACAAACTTGTAAGATAGCTGTTATAAGTTTATGCGCAAATTAATAAAAATATTTATACGTATAAAAAAAGTTTACGCGAAAAAAGTACGCGTGGGTAAACAAGCAACGGAGTGAGGCTTTTTTCTATTTAAACGGAATTGAGCCTTATTTGCTACGGTTGCTACGGCGCTACGAGGCTTAGGGTCTCCGTAGACAGAGCAACTTCGATCTCCGTATTGCGGCAAAAGGCAACGGTCAAATAGCTGTTACCATATTTAAATTCAGAATGATTTATTCAGTTTAGACTATAAAAATTATCTCTTGTGAATGTCACTATGCCATCGGTTCGTAAGTTACACAGGGCGGGAGACCTTGTACTGAGAAGAACCGGCAAGAAACTTTTTCTCCCCCTTTTTTAAAAAAAACTAAAGAAACTGCGCAGGCATAGCAACTCTAGTTGCGAGTTTCGATGATCGACAACAGTTTTCAGTTAATAGTTATAATAGAATAGAATATTTAGTTAATAGAATCAGTTTCAAATTGCCGCAACTAGCAACTGTCAAAGTTGTACAAGTTGTGTCAAATTGCTAGTTTCCCCAACTGGCAAACACTGACTGTATCGCGGTAACCGTAAACTATAGGTATTTTTGTTGCTTCAACTGGCAACTTCAATAAAACTTTAAAAAAGTTAATGACAAAAGAGACTAATGAAAAAAAAGTCTATTTATATAAGTTGATAGTGTCTGCAACTAATGTTGCGCGTCTGCGGAGGGCCTTACTCTTGTACGAGTAGTCGTTATATTCCGTAGCAAGTTTAAACTTGGCGAGTTGTTCACAGTTATTTGGTATATTATACAATACGCCCCGGGTCGGAGTTAAGACTCTTTTAAACGCTTGCTACAGACGCAGCTACGAAGATTACTTTTTATCGAAAACAGTCGTAGCAGTTCGTAGTTAGTAGCTTATTTTTTAAACGAATCTCGGTGAATGACCCGGTGTAGGTAGCTATCGTTTAATTTAATATAGATACAAAATAAATGTTTAATGTTTATAAAATATACTTATTCAATATTTTTACTTTTATTTACGTGATTATGACATTAATTAAAAAATCTTTTACCTATAGTATAATTCCTGAAATTACTATAAAAGCACTTCAAACATTATAACTGCTTTCTCGAAAATCTATATTTAGATTATAGTTATGCTCTCATTAATGTAATTGATCAATACTAGGTCAATATCGGGTTATTTACTGGTACTGTTTTAAAAAAGATAGTTTTATCAGCTCTACGAGTGTAATTTTGGGCAGATTCAAAACCCTACCTATTCTATTACAGGTCATCCACCTCCCGATCACCCCTTACTACTTTCCCTTGACTCTTCGTTGATATTTTTGTAGGCAACACTTCAATGTTGCCATATCAAATATCTATAAAAACTACATTTTCTGAATTTTCTCAGTAGAGAGGAATGCGGACTTTCTCAACAAATAAAATATACTCGTATAAAGATAACCAGCATGGTCTCCAGTCTCCACAAAGCGATTAATCAAGCTCTCTCTTGTTACAGGTTAACGCGCGAGCCGAGTGACAGAGACAGACAACCGCACACCCTCTAAAACGCCTTATATGGAGGGAGACGGGTACACACCGCGAGCTCCGTCGCGTAGTAAAACAAACAAAGAGCGCGAATGTAGGTAATAGACTAGGAGACGGTAGAGTTTGGATACTGTTACCACTGCCTAATTTGACTGTCGCATTTCGAGTGTTGTAGTTATGGACTTGCCTTAACATATACCATGTGTGGTTGGTGATTGGCGGTGATTGGCGCTGGTTGGTGACGCGCGAGGGTGGGGCTGCTGTGATTGGTGGGGAGTGTGATGCGACGGCGGCCGCGGCGGCGGAGTGTACGGGCACAGAAGCAGTTCGCGTTGGTCTGACGAAACCATTAAGGTGAGCCGCTTTTCAATTACCTATGTAGGGTAGAGTGACACCAGTGTTCTTCCGGATTCTCCAGGAAAAGGCTGGTAGTTTTTGGTATCTCTCGGCACCAGGAACGCACCTAAAATATCACGGATTTCTCTCTATTAATCCAAGTCACCAACGCCGTCGCTGAGCGTGTTTTGAGCGTAGTAAATGAATTTTGGTCGTTCGAATCGACTAAATGACACATACATTTGTGCACAAAAAGAGCTTTACGATTTTATGTGCACCAATTAAAAGGTATGCTCGCAGTGTAAAAAAAAACTTTAAATAGAAACTATTTGATTTTAAATAACACCTTCCGGATTTCTGATCCGCTGTGTTAGCAACCCTACTCGACAGAAACCAGTTGAGTGATCGATAATTTTTTTTCGTTTTTTCATTTGAAATATGGGTCAGTTGATTTTTTACTATAGCAACAATTGAATACAGAGGGACCACCGGCTTTGTAGCTAGTACTAAAACTTCAATGAAATTCTGCTTAATTTTTGACGACGAAAACTTTTGTTGAACACTGGGTTACTAGATCGAACTGGTGGGTGCCACTACGATACGTACTTACAGAAGAGTCCAACACTATGGGACCCTGATCAAAGGGCTGCTGACGTGGCAGCTTTCTGATCAGAAAGAATATGACGGTGTCGATGTCACTGACACGAAAAAAGCAAGAAGAAGTATAGGACCTTGTCACTCTACTGTATTAATGGTTGCCATGGAATATAAGTTGACAGAAGTTACTTCGGCGAGGTACAAAAGTGCTTATACGAGTATATTAGTGGATTCGACTACAAAGGTACACTCACGTTTTTCTCCCAAAACTGGGAAGAGAGAGCATCGAAATCACCAATTTTGAGTAAACTGACGTGAGGAAGTGACTCCGAGACCTTATTTAGCTAGGACTGCGATGTGGAATTATTATCAGTGACAGATAGTTTTTTTTATACCTAGCTCGGCAAATTACTCCACTCCACCTGATGTTAAGTGCAAATGATTAATTAAAAATTTTTATTGGATGTATTTAAAAACTCGTAAAATTTTCTTGATCCCAAATGTGAAACTGATTTAGGCTATCTCGAATCCCACAGGGCTCTCGTTACATTAGTGTACCATAAACTTGCTTTAACATAAAAGACTGTACATTACCACCAACGTCAGTTTAATCTGAGCAATCTATCTCTGTCTATCGTTTCTACTAGTCGCGTGGCAGAGTGTGACAGAATTATTTTCGCCGCTCCGTAATCAAGTGATACGGTCAGCTATCATTAATCGTTCTAATGTCAATTCTCGGACTACATCGCACCAATCTTAAGGCTTACAAGTTACAAAAAAAGATTAAGCTTGGAAAATATGTTCCGTGTTTTGTTCCCGTCATGTAAACTTCATTTCAAGTTAGAGTCATCATCATCATCAGCTCATTTTATTTCATGTCCCCATTGCTGGGGCACGAGCCTTCCCTATGGATGGATGAAGAGAACGGGCCGTACGACTGCTAATGCAGCCGGGACCAACGACCTTACGTACCTTCCGGATCACGGAGGAGCTCGAGATGATACATTTTTGGTCACCCATCCGATGACCGGCCTTTGGGAAAGTTGCTTAACCTCAGTACTCGCAGACCAGGCGCGTTAACCACTGCGTCATCGAGCTCCTTAAAAGAAAGAAAATGACATACTTACATACGAGTATATAAGGCCCAAAAGCTGTGTGATGTTGATCGTTCAGAGGTTTGCCGATAGACCTTGAACGCTGCAAATTAGCAACCAGGTTCTTTTTATACGTAAGCTAGAAAGAAGACATTTTTCAATATTCCCTCGGGGTCACGAGATACAAGGTGAAGGTAATCTAGCTTTTTTTTTCTTTTTTTCTGACAACAATCTATTATATACGAAACAGTACCTGTAAGTAAAAAAGTTAGTATTTTGATTAGCCAATCACCTTAGGGTGATGATGATGAAGTTAGACTTAAGTTCTCAGATTTTAAAGTTTGCATATAAAAGTAAGTTTTTTTCATTAAATATATTTTTAAATCAACCCAAAAGGTTTTCAACAGCCTGTAACTTTGCATAAACCCGACGCCATTACAATCGGCCATTTGTCGAACGAACGTTGCTTATAAGTTCTGCAAGCGTCTGCACAGAATTAGCCCGCTTGCATACGACACAAACAAACTCGAGTTTGATCGTAAAAACGGATGATGGGTTACGGGTACCGGGGAACGGGAGGCAGTAAATCAATGAAAATTCAACAATAACTCTGCCTACGCTACGGTGGAGTAACTTCGAGTGTTCTTTTTTTGAAAATATTTTTTTGAAGTGAAAACTTCTTTAGCGGCGTTGTGCATGTGTGTTTGGAATGGGTAAAAAATGTTAAACTCGCGCCAGGACACGTGACCGTCAGGACACGTGACCTGATCGAAAATTCGTAAGACGGATGGAGAGTAGAGGAATGGGTAAAACATGTTAAAATCGCGTCAGGACACGTGACCTGATCGAAAATTCGTAAGACGGATGGAGAGTAGATAGCTGGCGCGTCGTAATATAAATTTTTAAAATAACTTAATATAACTTTTTAATGTAATATAAATTGTCATGTTTGTGTACGATAGCCCAATAAATAAATATTGTATTCTACCACATAAATGAGAGTACTTTTATACTGATAATTAAAGCAATTCGTGCAAAATTATTCCCTAACCATTCCAAAATATAAAAAATCAAGTTTTCACTTCTGCCGGCACTCCCAGAGTGCAACCCGTCGTTTTTTTTTTTGTTTTAATTACATTGAACCTTTTTTTGTAAACGGCCTTTTTTTAACCTAGTTGTAGTAGAGTTCTTGGCGGGAATGTGAAGAGTCATGTTTGCGGTTTTGTTTTATTTTCTGAAATTTGTGTTATATCGAATGTGAAATGATGGTGGATTATTAACCGTTAAGTGTTCGTGAGTGTGCATGAGTGTTGGCATATAAAACAAAACAGTGCAACGTCACTTTTCAAATTCTCTCAAGAAGTCCGCCCGAGGACATAATAAAGCCCCACATCTTTACTGAGATACTTGAGGGGTATATCATTTCTCACTTCTCATTTCTATTATCATTCATCATCATCATACAGGAAAGAAATATTGTTTACTTATGTATTACTTTACTTGTTAGAAAAATTACTTTGACACTGGCTAAATATGCTAATCGCACAAAGCCGTCAACTAAAAGAAAGTAGTTGTAATGAAGTTGTTCTTAATAATTTATTTTTTATTTTAACCTATAATCGTGATTGCATAAACAGTTTCTGTCACCAAAAAATCATACTAATATTATAAAGCTGAAGAGTTTGTTTGTTTTGTTGAACGCGCTAATCTCAAGAACTACTGGTTCGAATTGAAAATTATTTTTGTGTTGAATAGTCAATTTATTGAGGAAGGCTATTAGGCTCAATTTAAAAAAAAAATAAAAATGAAAGTACAACCCGCGCGAAGCCGGGGCGGGCCGCTAGTTACATAGAATTTCATTGAAATTTTGTTGGAAGCTAGGATTTGTTGCTAAAGTAAAAAATCAGCTATTGACCCGTATTTTTAAATGATTAGAGGGAAAAAACGTCGTATTACCCTAGTTTCTTGTTTGCATAATGAACAAATTATATCAATATATTTTTTTTATAAAATACACCTTTAATAGGTCAATTAATTCTTAAATGTTGAGAGAAAACTTAAGGAAATTGCGCGAGTTATTTCCTCTTTATGCCGCGACGTGTCGCCACAATCGCCGCTGGGCTAACGAACTCCCGCGGAAGCCATATTGAATTTGCGGTAGGTAGTACGCGCCAAATTATTACGCGCCGGGATTATGGCGGAAAAATTAGGCGAGATAATCCAGTTAAAACTCGTTGTTAATGCAACAGTTTTTAATAAATGAGTGAATCATTTATTTACTCGTTTTAAACTAAATATTAATCTGGTTTTGGTTGTAGCGTGCTAATTATCAAAGTCATCAAGTTACGCATCATCATTTAGTGCCATCTTCGTAAAACAAATTAATGACAAATAAATGAAATACATACACAATAATATTGGCAAAGAGTTCCATTTTCAAAATTTGAACTTATTTTTTTATTATATCGTATACAGTTCTAAAAACTTTCAGAGTCGCCCTCGTATATCTACATAATCTTCTACGATTCCTTAAAGCTTGTTTCAACTGGCAATAACTATTTCCAGTCCACTTTTTGATGTCGTCTTTTTTACGCGAACACTAGAAAACACATTGAGTACTAGTTACATTTTAAAATAAGCACTTTGTATCTTTGTATGGATCTACTTGCGTTTAATTTACATTTAATGTAATTTTTTTTATCGTTTCGAACCGTGTACGGAATCTGATGTCACACAGAGCACTTAGATTATATTATTTTGAGAATTTTTAAACAACAACTTTTAAAATATGCTACCGTTTTTTTAAGCAGATGCTTTTCTTATCTTAAATAAAATCATGATATTTTCTAGTTTTGGTTTAGCTAATTACTGGGATTTTTAAAAAGACAGGGTTAAAAATTAATACAACAATTTACCAAAAAAAAAAACAATGCACTTCTCGCCTGCATCCGCATCTTTTAACAAACAAAACAAATTACATTACCAAGACGATCGGTTAATAATCAAAAGAAGCTACATCACTTTCTATATACGGAAATACCGGGGTTTTTCTACAATACCAAATCTAAAGGGACCAACTACAGGTCACAATAATTAACCGATTTTCAAATTTTTTTCGCTATTTTGTAGCTAAACTTATACTCTAAGACGCTTTTTTCATTTTTTCTTAAGTCCGTTTTTTTATATTTATAATTTAGTATACAAACACCCCCCCAACAAAACCCGATTTTTTTACATTTTTCAAAATTTCTATCGTATCGTATCGATAAATTCCTCAACTCTTGGTACTATTTCCATCTAGATTCTCCCAAAATCCTCGGAGCTATGGCCAATAATACGTCTCAGGCGATTTGCATCTGATAACCATTTTCAATGGTAAAAGGACGTTTTTTTTAATAAAATAATTAATATATCGTTAATAGGTACCTAAAACTACAAAAGCTTGTATTTTATTAAAAACTGAGATAGCATCAGGAAATAGAATAGAACTCTCTATTGTACCTACACCAAAAAACAGAAATATACTCATCAAATGAAAATTAACAGTATATTAAATATCAACTCCTTAATTTATTTCGGAAGCTTAAATTATGTTCATTGACTCGCCATGTTATAAAATATATCCAATGTGTGCGACCAAACAAGAAATCGTAATAGAATTATGCGCGCGCATAATTCCTGTCCTGAAATAACAAATAGGAAGCTTGAAATAACAACTCCTTTGGGATGAATAATTTTGGGGAAAACCCACGTCTCACGGTCAGTTAACTTTATTTTTTTTAAATCTGTTATGTAGTTTTTATGTACTGGTAGGGCTTTGGTAAAGGAGAGATTTGAGCGAGGGCTTCGATCACGAATGTTAAGCTACTTTCGCAATTACGAATTAAGGGATCGGTGAACAAATATTACGGTTTTTACTAGGTTCCAGGTAGGAGCCAGGGTTCCATAAAATGTATAAGTACAAATAAATAAATAAATAAAAAACGAGCAAGCCTTACAGTAGTCGCATATGATGTGTAATATTTGACATATATTAGTAATAAGCCATTTTAACATTATATTCTGAAAAAAATGGGTCAGGTATTTCTCATTAGAAGACATTTGACATATCAAAATGACCTTTGATAGTCAAATGGTACAATATGTCACATATAATAATAATATGTCATGTTCATAATATCGATTTTAAATCTACAAAATGGCGCGCGCTTCCCTGACTTCCTGTTACACTGTTACACAACTTCCGTCCCATTTCACGAAATCACTCCCACAAATTGCTTATATAGAAAGCGAGCGGAAAGATGTTACACATCAAAAATAAAATAAACATCATGGAAATACTCATTGTAATCAAAAATATACGTGCTCAGGCCTTGCCACATAGCAATGTCACAAGAGTCGCAAGTCGCAACCATCCAGACTCAATACGGATTGCCGGGTTCTTACATAAAACTTGAAACTAGCAGTGTAAGCGCCAGAGTATTTTCAAAGCCTCCTACAAAAAGAAGGTTATTTTTCTCCAGAAGTGTGTCCCTTTGTTACTCGAACGCTCCATACAAAAGCGCGGCCGCTTCAGTGAACGCTACCTTTAGTTCGTTTAGACCAGTGGTTCCCAACAGATGGTCCGTGTGAGCATGGGTGGGTAATGGTCCGTGGAACAGAACATAATAAAATCCATTGAACTATTTTTTAAAAGGTAGTACAATTTTTTATTTTTTTATTTTGCTCTGTCACTTACTCTATCTATTTGCTTATTCTTAGGTCCCAGGATCCCAACAATCCCAACAATATGTATGATGGCGTTCCTAGAGGAGTGCCACTAGCTACTTTTTGGTAGCATGAAGTGTGTGAAGACAAACTGTCACTACTGAACTTACGCTACCAATACTTTTTGTAGCGTAAGTTACCTTTAAAGGTTTAAGGTTTGAATAAAGATAAAACTTTTTTAAGAACAGCTTATGTGGTCCTTGCTCACAAAAAAAATTGGCAAAGGGTCTATGGTAGGAGAAATGTTGGGAACCACTGGTTTAGACACAGATGGACAAAATGGCTGACGTCATTGCGGATAAGCGCTATGAGTGCGAGTTTTTTCTTTTAACTTTCTTTTTCGTTACGTTATCCTAATTGATGATAAGGCTGAAGGTAGAAACGCAAAGTTGAAGAACCGGAATCCTCAACTACTGAGGCAGTGGGGGCGAGGTGCTGTTTCAACGCCATACAAATTCCCGTTATCGTTAACGCGAAGGTGAATTAAACTCGCATAGTGCCTGCTGAGGAGCTCGATGGCGCAGCGAGGTGAGTACTGAGCTTAAGCAACTTTCGCAAAGGCCGGTCATCGGATGGGTGACCAAAAATCTATCATCTCGAGCTCCTCCGTGCTTCGGAACGCACCTAAAGCCGTTGGTCCCAGCTGAATTAGCCGTCGTTAACAACCACCAATCCGCACTGGGCCCGCGTGGTGGTATACGGCCCGATCTCTTTATACATCCATAGGGAAGGCTCGTGCCCCAGCAGTGGGGACATAAAAATGAGCTGATGATGATGATGATGAGTGCCGGCAGCTGCTGCAATGAATACCATCTCACCACCCTTCTCTCCGCCAGATCCTCAAAATGCCACCACACATTCACATGATACACTAAACATACACTCGTAATAGGCCCAAGACACCGAACTCGTAGAACAAGGGTACGATAAACCGGTTCATACGCGCTATAAACAGGTACAGCCATGTACCTAGCTTAGCCTCACCCCCACAACCCGGTCAAATTGTTCCAAGGTCCTAGCCTTTTAGAGGCTTGTTCCGTTTCCGATCCGGTTCGTTCCGGTTCGAATCGGTTCCATCTAGTAGGGAATGGGGACACGCGCTAACTAGTACGTGATGCCATTCCCTGTAGAAACCTATGATGGTGTTTCGTTTTGTACCGTTTTACACCCCTTAAGTTTCGCCGCCCCCAAAAAATCCGTTGACACTGAAAATGCCTCTTGACCAAAAAAAAACACCCCCTATTCTGCCGCCAAGCAGCAGAACTCTGCTGCACACATCCCTACGAATATTATAAATGTGAATGTGAGTTTGTTTGTTAAGCTTTCACGCAGAAACTACTCAACCGATCATCATGAAACTTTGTACACATATTCTCAAAGGTATTGGGAAGGATATAGGATACTTTTTATTAAAAAAAGTGAGTTTATTTTTTTGTTTGTTTGTTTGATACGCTTTCACACGTAAATATTTTAACGATTTGTTTGTTTTGTTGTCATGGAAACTGTCAAAGCGGTACGAAGTCCGCAGGGTCATCTAGCACTGTTATATATGTAGAGGTAAATAGGTAAATAGTGATATTTTTTTATTTTTTTTTAGTAACAACTTAAAATATGACATTAATTAAAAAAAATAAAAATCGGCGGGCTGTCGGATGCGGTGACGTCATCCGACATAAGCCGACTGCCATGCCAGCGAACTAAGCGTGTTATAAGCAAATTAATTATGTACAATAACTTTGTAAATACTTATCGTATCGAAGTGAAACAAAAACTATACGTTTTATACTACTGCGAGGTCGTTTCTCCCGAACTTTTTCCAAGACAAGTGGCAAACAATCGTTAGTGTACCACTCTGCAGTCTTAGATTAATAACGCCACTGACTGTTTTTCGATCCTCTAAAACAATTGTTGTTTAATTGACCTGTCCTTCCGAACCTGACCTTTTTCCAATTCCTCGGAAGGAAACACCCACTCAGCAGATTGTCTTTTAGTTTCAAGATTATAACAGTAAATTCAGCTTTCGTCACCCGTAAGTATGTCGAATCTGATCTGGAGTTATGACCTGACGCAGATGGTCCCTTGTGCTTGCGCAAGGATGTCTGACACCTACTTAACTTTATAATTTAACGGTTGGTGGGAGGTGTCAGTATAAATTTTAAAGTCGTGTGTAGCGAGGATGTCACTTAAGGATCGATAATAAGCCTACCGGTCAGTACGAGCCGAGGTCCTCTAGAAACCCTCTGACGGTGTTTCGATTACACGGCTCGAGAAACCCTTTAAGTTTCTCGCCGCCCTCAAAAAAGTCCGGCGATGCTAATAAGCTGTAGGAGGTACTTTCTTCACAAAAAAATCTCCTCGTATTCCACCAAGAAGTGCTGCTTCAATGTCATACAAATTTTAGTTTTCATTAATACGGATTGTAAACAGAACTCGCACTATAGGCACCCAGACCTAGAGCGATTTTTATTTGTTATTCGATCGCTTTAACGAAAACTAGGATTGTTCAAATTTTGCAGTACAAATTCTCGTTTTTGTCAATCGTTTGGCATATAAACTCGCATTAGGCACTGTAGGCGTCCTACTTAGCTACCATTCGAGTTTATTGATCTCTGATTATGTTAATTGATTAGCATATTTTCTTATTTTTCATATCATCTGATCTTTACCGTTCGGAGGCGTTCGAGCGGCCCGCCCGGCGGCGGTGACGTCACTGCCGGCGCGCGCAGCCGCCATCGATCCGCGCCAACCGTCTTTCAGCGCTTACAGCACCACCATCTCGTATGATCAACTCCTCCGCCCGCAAGGAAAGCGGTGAAAGCGCTTAACTCAAAGTTTTTAAAACGAAATTGGAACACGACAAAAGATCGTAAACGCCGTAACGTCACTGACAAATGTCGATGCTATATACAACACGCTTGGGAGCTTATTCGTAAAAACTGGAGTAGCGGTTTAGTTCAGTATCGCGTTAAGGTATTACACGTTTCCGTAATAGTTTCACTGACGATTTTCTCAGAAAAAATACTGTTTTTTGGACAACAAATGGACGGTAATTGGGGTGTTGTATCTAATTAGTGATTTACGATTAATATGGTGTAATAAATATTCGTGTATTATCGGAAACATTGTTGTTGGTATAAGCTCGTCGATTATCTTTGATATTTAGTTAAGAACAACTGATTGGATCGTAAAAAATCGTAAATTAATAAAAATTAACGGATGTCTAGAGTAGGCTTTTCTGAACATAGCGTAATAGGAATTTTGACAACAACAATAATTAATTCCATCACATTAAACGTATAAATGACGTCACGTAACAGTCCTTTAAAACAATAACCAATTTTTTTATTTGACTTAAGCATGTATTCATCATCATCATCATCCTCATCAGCTCATTTATGTCTCCACTGCTGGGGCATGAGCCTTCCCTATGGATGGATAAGGAGAACAGGCCATGAACCACCACGCGGGCCCATTGCGGATTGGTGGTTGTTAACGACTGCTAATGCAGCCGGGACCAACGGCTTAACGTGCCTTCACCACTGAGGAGGAGCTTGAGATGATAAATTTTTGGTCACCCATCCGATGACCGGCCTTTACGAAAGTTGCACAACCTCAGCACTCGCAGACCGGGCGCGTTAACCACTGCGCCATCGAGCTCCTCATGTATTCTGTAACCTAAAAAGTTATTAATAAACACCCAATTGACGGAACAAAATAGTGACGTCATAGTTTCCATTCCCATACCATTTCTATTGAAAAGAAACGTTTTGACATTTTCTTAAAAGTTTCTCTATTGACTCGATGTTGATCACTAGTTTCTTAGTTGGATTTTTAAATCGGTCAGAATGGGTGGATCCCACTTTAACCATTGCGTATATCCATTGATGGATAATCTGGGAATATTTGTCCCACTATATTCATTGCGACTTATCTCAATACAGAAACTGCATACTGGCCATGTTTTTATATAATACATAAAATATATTTCAAGTATCTATAAAGTGACAATCATTGACGCATCAGAAGCGTTATAAAAAATATGGAAATAATAACAAGAGGCAGAGGCATTGCATCTAGCACCAAAGTACTCGTCGCGACGAATCATACGAGCCCAAACTCGATGGGGTAGTGTTGTTTAACTACCCAGTTCCTACGGCCACCTTCCGGTTTCATCATCAGATCAGCTCCATGTCATAATAATTTTGCATTGTCATCCGATTTACACATGCATGCAAAGTTTCAGCTCAATCCGTCAACAGGAAGGGGGTCAAATTTCAATTACTAGATTTGACCCAAACAAACAAACAAACAAATAAATAAACAAATAAATAAATAAATTTGTTACGGGACCAGCTAAATAAAAGCTTGTAATAAGAAACGTAAGTGTGCAAGCAGCCGCGCGTAAGTAACGCGCTACTCGCTACAAAAAGTTGCAATGTATTTGTCGTCAGTGGATAAAGTGGGACATAATTAGAAAAAAAGCTTTGTCCCACTAAATCAACTTTTTATATCCATAGATAAAGTGGGATCGACCCCTCAGAATCACGTTCTAAGAATTAACCTTTAAAGGAAAGGCACGAACAAAAAAAAGATCTGATATAACCATACTTTTTTAACACTACAACTTATCAGATCACTCATTTTGGATTAAAAATTCAGTTAAAATACCACGATAACACTAAAGCAATACTGACGCATGCGAAGTCAGTTTGACGCACGCTCTAAGGAGTTGATTATGACAGATAAGATAAGATAAGTTTGTCGCATTGCACTGTTCTTGTTTTTTTGTAATGTTTGTGATAATAACGCAATCATGGGCTTGATATAAATTCTTGTCGATGGCCCAATGCATAGTGCGACTTTCAATCACCGTTTGATTTTTTTTCAGAAATTTCAGAATTCTTCATTTTGGAAACAATAACATTGTTGCAAATATAGTCATTTATAACATATATTTTTCTTGGCGTTGTATGTTGTACACTTTTTTTTTAAACCATGCATAAGTGAAGCGCATTTCTTGTCAGAGCGCCTTAAATAAAACGAAAATTTGTATGAAGCGTCCCTCCTGGTGGATAAAGAGAAGAGTTAGAATTTTGCTATACAAATGAATTCTCGTATTCGTTAACGTGATCATCATCATCATCAGCTCATTTTACGTCCCCACTGCTGGGACACGAGCCTTCCTATGGATGGATAGGGAGAACGTGCCATAAACTACCACGCGGGCCCAGTGTGTCAGTGTTTTAACGTGCCTTCCGAAGCACGTAGGAGCTCGAGGTTATAAATTTTTGATCACCCATCCAATGACCGGCTTATGCGAAAGTTGCTTCAGAAATCGCAGACCGAGCGCGTTAACCACTGCACCATCGAGCTCCTCACATGATCAACGTGATCGAATCGCGAATAATTCTTGCACTAGGCACCCTGTTCCAGCGCGGAATTTGAAAATTTACGTGTTTTTAAGCCACTGGTGCTAAGCGCTGAATAGGTCTTATACATTAAAAGGACTAGTATAGGTTAGCTTGATCCTTTCACAAGGTCATGGTTGTCTTGGAATTTGAAACAAATACCCAGAAACTGCATAAACTATACGTAAAATAATGATATCTAAAAACTTATTTCTTCAGAAACTTTGTAAATATAGCACAAATGAAACAATGATCCGACATCAAAATGTTTGTATTGATATTCCGCAGGTCACTGTTGTCTTATTTTTCAATAAAAAAACATGAATATGAAAATATTAAGACGTTTGGGTATTATTTTTTACCCAAACGCCTATGATTTTACGAAAGTAAACATTGCTCTAATTAAATCACCAGCCTACTCTGTACAGATATTAGTGTGCGTGCGTATTCGTAGTCGTGCGCCGTTGTCACACCACTCTGCCACGCGTCGCTCGCTCGCTATCATAAAGAAACTTGAAACTCGCAGTTTTGCGTCCGCGCTGCACCCCCTATAGGTATGACAAAATTGGAATTAAATAGCTAAGGACCGCAATGGGTGGAAGAAATGGAGGTAGACCTTTGCCCAGCAGTGGGACAGTGAGGGCAAAACTATACTAATATTATAAAGAGGAAACCTTTGTATGGTTGTATGTATGTATGTATGTTTGCAACGAATAAACTCAAAAACTACTGGACCGATTTAAAAAAATCTTTCACCATTAGAATGCTACATTAGCGTTGAGTAACATAGGCTATATTAAAAAAATTAAATAAAATACTAAAAACGACAATTTTAATTTCCAATACAAAATGATTTGTTTGTTTTGTTGTCATGGAAACCATTGATATATATTTAACTCAATGATGGAAACTGTCAAAGCGGTACGAAGTCCGCCGGGTCTGCTAGTAATAAATAAAAATATGACAAGGCACATAATTATACTCGTAATTAAGTTTATAAGCAATAATAAACTAAATAATAAAATAATAAATAATTAAGCGTGCATACAAGTAATTTATTAAGTATTCATATAATTCCAATTCCAATTCAATAATTCCAACAAATGACATTGTTAATGATATTATCTAGCAAACTGATAAGCATTTAATAAATAAATGCAATATCCTTAAAGATGACCGAAATTATTATATTAATTATAACCGCCTCTTTTGACCCAGAGGGATTCGACTCCCAGTACTTGATTGTATTAAGTTTGGTTGGTGGCTGGCTACCTACTTAATTAATTAATTTATAAAAATAACTATTCTAAACAGAATCTCGTCTATTTAAAAATACTACTAAGAACGGACTTACTTAAATAAATTATTTGAAAAAACCGGCCAAGTGCGAGTCAGACTCGCGCACGAAGGATCTATAAAAAATATTTCAAGTTTCTACCTGTAGTCGTTATTAAGACCGAGCAAAAAATTTGAAAAAATGACGTTTGTTCTATGGGAGCCTCCCTTAAATATTTGCTTTATTTTAATTTAATTATTTATTTTTAAAGTGAATAATATAACTAAATATTCTGTGAATATTTCAAGCGTCTACCTGTTGCCGTTATTAATATCGAGCAAAAACGAGCAAAAAAAAATCACGCTTGTTGTATGGGAGCCCCCCTTAAATATTTGTTTTATTTTAATTTAATTATTATTTTTTTATGTCCAGCAGTGGACTAGTTGATGATGATGATGATGATTTATTTTTAAAGTGAATAATATAACTAAATATCCTATGAATATTTCAAGCGTCTACCTGTTGCCGTAATCAATATCGAGCAAAAACGAGCAAAAAAAAATCACGTTTGCTGTATGGGAGCCCCCTTAAATATTTATTTTATTCTGTTTTAGTATTTGTTGTTATAGCGGCAACAGAAATACATTACCTGTGAAAATTTCAACTAACTCACGGTTCATGAGATACAGCCTGGTGACAGACGGACAGACAGACAGACAGGCGGACGGACGGCGGAGTCTTAGTAATAGGGTCCCGTTTTACCCTTTGGGTACGGAACCCTAAAAAAGACCTTTCAATGTCCTAAACTTTTATTTTGTATTCCTCTTATATTCGTTTTTTGGTGGGAATCTACTAATTAGCACCGGTGCCCGGTGTCCGGTGAAGCTGAAAATGCCGTCTGAGGCAATTGCCTTTTTTGGGGGCGGCGAGAGGAACCTTCGGTTCGAGAGGTTTTCTAGAGGGAACGGCATCACGCACTAGTGCGTGTCCCCAAGCCCTACTACATTCTCCGAGGGGTTCCGATCGGATCGGGAATATGTACCGTGCTCGAGCAACGCACACATACATAGTCGTTGCGAGCTGCCCTGCGTGTTGCGAGATTTCGTGTCCGTGAGAGGTTGTGTATGTGTGCGTTCAAAGAGATTTAATAAGTAGTTAAATGTCTTTGTATGCGTTGCTCGAGCGCATTTGTATGAAGGTTACCTTCTGCAGTCTCCTTATTTTGTGGTTAAAGGCCAGTCCCCAGATTTACTGTGATTGATATGTAGAACAGACAGTATGTAATGGATCGTTTGCAGATAATAAAACTGTTAATAGGAACTATTGTTTAGTCTGTGTATTGTCTGAGTATTGCTATTTCAGTTGAACCATTACCATAAAACTAGATAATGAATACATACCTACAATGTTTTAATATTTATTAGAAACTTGTTTAAAGATAATATAGATACTAGTTAATAATCTATCCAACGGTTACTGCAACCGTTGGCTATGCAGATTCATCTTTACAGATGAAATACCACAAATTTGATAGCACAACGCTATAGTAAATTTTACTTTTGATTTTTAAGTGCTGATTGCTGCTCTGAAGCTGATTTAAATATTATATTTATAAAATACAGTAAAAAAATTTAATGCCTACTCAACTCAGCCTGGAATCGAACCTGGGCCTTCCGCAATCCGGACGGCTACACTGACTACCTATATGCTACCGGGAAGACATTATTGTAGCCAAAACAATAATTTGTCATTTAATATATAAAATGCTTTTTCTTTAGATATTGCTGATTGTCTCAGACGGCATTTTCAGCTTCACCGAGCTTTTTTGGGGGCGGCGAGAAACTTAAAAGGTTCCTCAAGCCGTGTGAAACGAAGCACCTTCGAAGGTTTTCTAAAGGGAACCGAAAGGCATCACGCACTAGTATATTCTCCGAGGGGATCGAATCAGATCGGGTTATAAAATGCAATAAGATAAAATGTGTACAAACACATATGTTATTTTCTACGCTTTCATTCCGGATTTAAGCATCATAACTCGGTCCGAAGCAACACTCGGCGTCGCCGCCGTAACAATATTACATTGTTCAGCCACTTTGAAGAGTTTACCCACGGTTAGTTAACTGCAAATGCAAAAGTAGGTACAGTAAGTAAAATTAAACAGCCTATAGCTGTCCCACTGCTGGGCAAAGGCATCATTGAAATCAAGTCATCGCTACAATTGATGGGTAATGGCTTAATCACCACGCTTGCCAAATGCGGGTTGGTGATCACAAACCCGGGATATGCATCGAAATAATCCGAAACACACTTTGCCCGACCTGGGAATTGAACCTAAGACTTTTGGGTATCAGACCGAGCGCTTCGCCACTCTGCCACCGAGGCGTTAAAAAAAGCAAAAGTAGGTAACTACTTTAATTTTTCTTTCAGTTAAAACAGTCTCTCAATAATAAAGAATTAGTGAGTAACATACACACCTCTACATACTTTAAATTATAAAACGCGATAGACGTAGTAACTATTAACTAATCTGTGGCGATAGGCTCAAATGGTACGTATAGTCACAGATTAGTTAATAGGTATTTATTTATTTATTTATTTAAACGAGCACCAACATAGTATACACCAATACAATTTTAAATAAAATACGCACAGTACGACACAAATCAAATGTTACTACAATTATAGGTGTGGACAGCGTGCATTAAAAAAAATAAAAATAAAAATAGCGAGCAACAGAACATAACACAAAATTATACAAAATTGGGAATAAACAATAACAATAATCAATTTATAAACAAATTAAAATTTAAAATTTAAATCAAATGAAAAATAAATTAAATAAAAAACCAAAATTTACATTAAGATCAATACCTATCGGGAACAAAGTATAGTTTTCACCGCTTTATTACACTAATATTATAAATGCGAAAGTTTGTGTGTATGTGTGTATATTTGTTGCTTCTTCACGCTGCAACGGATGGATGGATTTGGATGAAATTCGGCATAAAGATAGTTTATAACCTGAATTAACACGTACTTTTTATCCTGATATTCCCACGGGAACGAGAACCACGCGGGTGAACTGCGGGCGGCCGCTAGTTTATAATATTAGTGTGATAAGCTAAAATGTGTAAAGACATGAACTTATTACCATCATTCATCATCAGCTCATTTTTATGTCCCCACTGCTGGGGTACGAGCCTTCCCTATAGATGGATAGGGAGAATGGGCCATAAACCATCACGCGGGCCCAGTGCAGATTAGTGGTTGTTAACGACTGCTAATGCAGCCGGGACCGACGGCTTTACGTGCCTTCTGAAGCACGACGAGCTCGACATGATAATTTTTTGGCCACCCATCCGATGACCGGCCTTTGCGAAAGTTGCTTAACCTCCACACTCGCAGACCAGGCGCGTTAACCACTGCGCCATCGAATTATTTTATCATTAACATTCCGAACTCAGCAATACAACTGGGTCCGAAGCAACACTCCGCGTCGCCGCCGTAACAATATTACTTATAATTCAGCCACTTTGAAGAGTTTACTCACGGTCAGTTAACTGCAAAAGCAAAAGTACTTACCTAATTTTACTTTGTCTTTCAGAAAAACAAAGAATCGGTTACTATTTCAATTTATAAAACTGAAATATACCAACTAAAGTTGTTTCCGTTGCTTCCACAACAGTCCGAAGCAAGCACTCGGACTCCCATTGTAACAACACATTTTTTTTTTCTATTACTTGTAATTTAAAGAGTGGATAGGACACACGCCTGTACGTCAGGCAACCACAACCTGTCAAATTTCCTCAATACACTTTGAACTTTATATATACGATATATGGTTGAACATTGATTGAAGAAATTTAAGTTTTTGATAAACAAGTGCATCTGCGTTGACGTTTGTATGTGCAAAAGCTGAAGTAATTTTTTTGGTTTGCTCCTGCAGGCAGAAACAAAATATTGCGATAAGCTAAAATTTTTTTTCCAACATTTACATTCCGAATCCAGCATCACAACTAACTCGGTCCTACCCTAAGTTGTACACAAGAAGTAGTGTATATTAAAATTTCCCTTTTCAATGATACAGGGGAAAAGAGCTTAAACGTTAAGTAAACTTCACGCCTCGTTTGAAGGACCCCTTGTCATAGGAAGAAGAAAAAACGTGTGCTCACTATTCCATCTTTTGCATGAAACAAGTCACCTATGCGCGATTTAATGTTCGAGACGGTGCAGCGGTAAAAAAACCGGCTAAGTGCTAGTCGAACTCGCGCACGAAGGGTTCCGTACTTTATGACGTATTAAAAAAAAACTACTTACTAGATCTCGTTTAAACTAATTTTCGGTGGAAGTTTGCATGGTAATGTACATCATAATTATATATTTTTTAGTTTTATCATTCTCTTATTTTAGAAGTTACAGGGGGGGGACACATTTTACCACTTTGGAAGTGTCTCTCGCGTAAACTATTCAGTTTAGAAAAAAATGATATTAGAAACCTCAAACAAACAAAACAAAAAAAAAATTTAGTTTCAGTTCTAAGTATGGGGAACCCCCAAAATTTATTGTTTTTTTTCTATTTTTGTGTGAAAATCTTAATACGGTTAATACTTACCAAGTTTCAACAGTATAGTTCTTATAGTTTCGGAAAAAAGTGGCTGTGACATACGGACGAACAGACAGACAGACAGACAGACATGACGAATCCATAAGGGTTCCGTTTTTTGCCATTTAGCTACGGAACCCTAAAAAAGGAAAAAGTATTTTGATTTATAAAATGCGATAAGCTAAAATGTTATTCCGCCTACAACTCGGCCCGAAGCAACCACTCTGTGTCGCATCGTAACAATATTATACATTGTTCAGCAACTTTGAAGAGTTTACTTACGGTTAGTTGACTGCCGCGCATTGCCTTTCATAATATGAAAAACTCCCAAAAAAATGAACGTATTATTTCAGTGGCTTACAATCTTGTAAAATAAGGAACTTTCGCATTGCAACTTCGAAGGTAACCGACAAAAAAAACATCATCTTTTCCTCTTTTTTCTGTTCTTTGTTGCACGAGTTTTCCCTATGGATGGATAGGGAGAACGTGCCATAATCCACAACGTGGGCCCAGTGCGGGTTGGTGGTTGATATTATGGTGTATTTACCTACACCATGGACTAATTTATTGGTCCATGTCTAAACTTCACGACGACACATTACATGGAGTTGTTAATTAATAATATATTGTGGTATTACCACCAGGAGGAGCTCGATGGCGCAGTGGTTAACGCGCCTGGTCTGCGAGTGCTGAGATTAAGCAACTTTCGCAAAGGCCGGTCATCGGATGGGTGATTAAAAATCTCGAGCTCCTTCGTGCTTCGAAAGGCACGTAAAGCCGTTGGTCTCGGCTGCATTAGCAGTCTTTAACAACCACCAATCCGCACTGGGCCCGCGTGGTGGTTTATGGCCCGTTCTTCCTATCCATCCATAGGCAAGGCTCGTGCCCCTGCAGTGAGGACATAAAATGAACTGTTGATGATGATGATTACCACCATGGTGATCGAATGAATTTCAAAAGTAAATAAAGCTCGCATTAGACACCCAGGTTATTTCGACGTTTCGACGCTGACTGTATAAGCGTATCTGGTATGTTCGGTTTGTGTTTTATCGCATAAATTTAACTTCCCGCAATTTCGTTTATTCGATAACGTGGCGTGATTTTGCCCACACAATGTGTTACGTCATCATCATTAACTGCCACTAGCACATAATGTGTAACGTGTTACATAATTTTACGAGTACTTTTTATTTCTGAGAGAAATTGCTGATTGCCACTGGGCATTTTCAGCCTTCACCGGGCTTTTTCAAGCCGTGTCAAACGAAGCACCGTCCGAGGTTTTCTAGAGGGAACGGCGTCAGGCACTAGTACGTGTCCCCGTGCCCTACTAGATTCTCCGAGGGGTTTGGATAGGATCGGGGGAAGGAACTGCAGAAGGTAGGCTTCATATATACCGCGCTCGGACTCTGCAGGTTTTTTTTTGTACCAATAAGTTGAACGGACGAAAATGAATGGAAATTGTTTATTTAAAACGCTCACGCTCATCTATACATCTATACATATAATAAAGCTAAAGAGGGTCGAAAGTCTGAACAAGGAAGATATTCGAAAAAAGTTGGCTGGGGATACTTAGAATCGATAACAGAACACGTTCCAATAGTTTTTAGAATTGTTGTCTGTTTGTCTGTTTATTTGACCGCGCATCACGTGAAAATAGCTGAACGGATTTGGATGAAACTTTGCACATAGACAGACCATAACCCGGACTAGAATATAGGATTTTTTATCCCGGTAACAGGCTCCTGTAGGATAAAGTAGTCTTTACGAACGAAGTCGCAGGCGACAACTAGTACAAAATAATACAGAACTATAGAAATAAACAAAAGGGATAATGTCAGTATCAGGCCATTGACACACAATTGTGGACATTCCAAATAATAAATTCAAATTCCAGAATATGTCTTCTTTTCTCAGCGTTTCCTTGTTATAACATGAAAATAAAACGAAAATATCAGAGGCTGTCTACAAAGTTACGCTTACGAACGTGCTACGGATATCAAATTAAAACGATCGATATTTTACTTTGTTTTACACTTTTTTATGATAAGAAATGAAAGCCACAGTCCATATAGCCTGTGATGAAAGAGCACTAACTCGCTAGTTGTAGACGAACGAGTTGAAGCCTCAGACCAAATAAAAACTTTTTATTTGGTCTGGGGTTGAAGCTAGTTGCTTATATATTTTGTTGCTTATTTATATGCAACCTACCTGGGTCTTAAATGTACTAATTCAATAGTGAGTGTGTCGATAGCCTGATTTTGACATTAGGACTATGGATATATTAAATGATTCATAAAAACCGGCCAAGTACGTGTCGGGCCACGCGCAGTGTAGGGTTCCGTAGCCATCTCAATAATGCGGACTCTGAGAAGAGGGCTTTTATGAACATTTATTTAACGATTGCTCATAAATTACAATAGTTATTTGTGCAAAGTCGTTTTTTGCTGCGAGTGCTGATTTTGAATCCTGAGCAAGCGAAGGATTCAAAGATTGAATCACGAGCGTAGCGAGTGATTCTAAAGTTGAATCCTGAGTGTGGCGAGGGATTTAAAGGCACGAGATGAAAAAAACTTTGCTCTCGTGTAACACACATAACTTTTCACTTCAGCAGCGAGAACACTTTAGTAGATAAAATATATTACGTAACATTATTGAAACTAGAAATAAATATTTACAGGTTAAATATCAGTTTTATTTGCAGTATATACTTATTTTCATTTAAATACAACAATAAGTTAAACATTCAATAAGTTACATTAAAAGACATAATTATCTTCTTTTTTTTTTTTTAATAGTTCGTTCCCTGAGGATCCGGCTAAGGTCATAGACCATGCTGCCACGTCATTAGTTTCATAATTTCATTAGTATTATAATCCTAAAGATGATGATGAATGATAATAGAAATGATAAATGATATACCCCCCAACCCCTCGAGTATCTCAGTAAAGATGTGGGGCTTTACTAAGTCCTCGGGTGGACTTCTTGAGAGAATTTGAAAAGTAACGTTGCACTGTTTTGTTTCATTTGCCAACACTCATGGACACTCACGAACACTTAACGGATAATAATCCACCATTATTTCACATTAATATTCGACATAACACAAATTTTAGAAAATAAAACAAAACCGCAGACATGACTCTTCACTTTCCCGCCAAGAAGTCCCATAATTATCTTTTTGCAAATTTTTTTTTTTCTTTTTGTTGATGGCTTTGTGCGATTAGCACATTTAGCCAGTGTCAAAGTAATTTTTCTAACAAGTAATACATAAATAAACAATATTTCTTTTCTGTATGATGATTATGAATGATAATAAAAATGAGAAGTGAGAAATAATATATCCCCAACCCTCGAGTATCTCAGTAAAGATATGGGGCTTTACTAAGTCCTCGGGCGGACTTCTTGAGAGAGTTTGAAAAGTGACGTTGCACTGTTTTGTTTCATTTGCCAACACTCATGCACACTCACGAACACTTAACGGTTAATAATCCACTATTATTTCACATTAATATTCGATATAACACAAATTTTCGAAAATAAAACAAAACCGTAGACATGACTCTTCACTTTCCCGCCAAGAAGTCTTTGCAAAATTTCTTTAGTTAGTACAAGATTCCGAACGTGTTTGTCTTTGAGGTCGAATTCAAAATTGGAACTTCGAAAGGGCTGGTCTTTGTCTCTTTCTCTCTTTCTAATAGCGGGAAAGAGATAGAGTGTGAATGTTTCGAATTGTATGATTAACCCAAGGCTGAATAAGATATTCGCGGCTTTCTGAAAAAAAATTATATTAAAAAGTTACTTTGTCTCACTCAGTGAGCAAAATCGCATTTTGCTCACTGATTTCAGGCAGCAAAACCTACATGTTTGAGCTACTGAAGTGAAAAGAAAATTACACCCCCACTTCACGTGTAGGGGTACCTCCCTAAAATAAAATATTTTCAAAATTTTACTTCACCACTTTGTCGGCGTGATTAATGTCAAATTACAGCTTTCTAGTACTAAGAGCTAGGCTGGGGACGGACAGACAGACAGACAGACAGACAGACATAGCGAAACTATAAGGGTTCCTTGTTGACTACCGAACCCTAAAAATCAAGCCGTCACCAGCTCATTTTGTCTCCTCGTGGCGGGCACGAGCCACAAACCACTGCGAACGCCCGGCGCAGTGTGGCTGTTGTCACAACTGCTTATGTAGTCGGGACCAACCGTTTTACGTGTCTCCCGAAGCACGGAGGAGCTCGAAAAAATACATTTTTTTATTCTTACGAGTACCACTTGGCTGAAGGTCTCACCTGATGTTAAGTGATGATAAGGCCAAAGATGGAAGCGCACTTCACCCGGGACCCTCAACTGGTGAGGCACTGTCCATCTTATCTCTAGCTGCCGGTACACCACAATGCTACAAACATTGATGTTATGGCGACATATTTAGATAAGATGGTGGTAGCTAGCCAGGCGGACAAACAAGCCCTTCCACCAACCAAACTGACTGCGTCTGTACTTATACAGGGTGTTTGGTAATATTATGTGTATAATCCATAACCATAGCCATGCAACCAAGTATAAATAACATCGTGGTAACAGCAAAATCATATTTTTGAAGATTTACTTTTCCACATAAAAACTAAAATTAATTTTACATACCAGAAAGCGCCATATGGCCAAGATGTTAAGGTTGCTTTTTTACTAAGTAAAATTGTAAAGTGACAACCCCAGGTCCAGCTGATACATTGTTCTGGTTCGTCAACCTCATGCTCAAAACAAAACAGGAGTCGAAACATGTTAGGGTTGAACAAATTAGTGAAGTAAAATTAATTTTAGGTAGCAAGAGTAGCCTACCAGGTCGAACCCCGGAAGATAGTAAACATTTACTATCTTCCGGGGTTCGACCTGGTAGGCTACTCTTGACGCAAACTCAATCTCAATACAATTAATATGTATCGATATTGGGATAAGTTTCGCAATTTCGGAACACCCCATCACGATAATAATTTGTTAACTCAATTTCCACGCAATTTAATTCCAATGTAGCGCTGTTATCGCTTTTAAGAGTGCCATTTGAATTTTTTAGATTTGGAATTGGAAATTGATTATTGCAATTGTGTTTCAAGAGTAACCCACCTGTGCCCTATCTGTCATATTCGGGATTATACCAAACACCCTGTATTGGGAATTTGGTAACTGTATCAAACCCTGCCGTCAAAAACAAAACTGTAAATGTTTTATATGGTCCTATTTCTCCGTACAGTGTTGACGCAAGAACTAACAAGAGATTAAGATAACACTGTTTGATCGCTAATCAGCACCAAGGACTGTCGTTAATAGATTATTTGACTGCGGAACTGTTGGTCGTTATCATATTCATTATCTTTGAGTGTGTTACATAAAGTCATTATTTATTTGTGATTTTTGTGTGGAGGGTGGCATTTTTCATACCTATATATATAAATAAGTATATAATTTGGAAGTGTTGGTTTTTTTTCTACACGAGCGGGAATTGATCCCGCATCCTCTGGCATAACTGAAATGCCGCACGCGGGTGCGTAGTAAAGTAGTTTTTTGTTTCTAAACTACTTCTAAAAAACTACTTTTCAACCCTTTTAACACAATCTATTCCAAATTGTAATTTGTTCGCAACAAAATTTGCGTAAATTAATTTAAACACATTAGTATAAGAATAAAAAATATAATTAAAAATCTGTAGTGTTAATTATACATATTATTTGAATTGCAGTAACTTAGTTTAAATTCATTTTTAATGCCGTATAGTAACGCCTAATTCCAACAATAAATGTGAGTGTTTTTAAAATTTGCGTTTAATTATACAAAACCTTTTCAGTGAGATACTTATATGAATATATTTTTGCCATCAATGATGAAGTTCGCCTGCCTGAACCGAGAATCGAAACAACCAAAGCAAAAGAACACTCTGTATTCAAATTATTCCGATCGAAACGATAAATCGTTCGATAAGGATCCTAAATCAAAGAAACACCTTGAAATTAAATATTTCAATTAAAATTGTAGAATTTTTAATTCAACTTAAACGATTTCATTTTGAAAATTTCTCAGATAGATTGTAAGCTGCTCTTTACCGGTGCTGTCCTTTGATTTGAAATAGTAATAGTTAATATTAAAGTCACAATTTGCTATATCTATCTTCTATTTGTAAATGAAACAATTGCCCTAGATCACACCATCAGGCAAACCCAGTTAGTTACTTAAATGTTACTTAAAAGTTTTTTCGATCGTATTTTTTCATATTTGGTAAGTTCGAAGCCAAACCGTGGGTGGTTCAGACTGGTATTTAATTCTTTTTTTATATCAATGAAATACAGTTCTATTTTATTTTTATTTTTTTAAAGAAGTGCTTTCCCGTTAACGTTAATTTTTCTGTGAAAAGGATTGCGCATATCCGAGAGGCATAGACGTAGCACGACCTCTCCATTTATTGCATTAATGTAAGAATGTTTCATTAGAGATGCAATGCAATGGTAAAATATTCTACTGGAATGCCATTTAGCTTGACAAGATCACACTAATATAATAGCTTCCAGTTTTAATAAGTTACCCTTGACGGTTTCTTCACAAAATAAGAAGACTGTAGAAGAAAAGCTTTATAAAATAATAAAGTAAATCTTCACACAAACGCACTCAAGCAGTGCACACATAGATAGACCAGGAGTGGCCAACTGGTTGATCGCGGCAAGGCAAAAAATATAATCAAATTCAAACAGCGTCTATGATAGTTGACATCGAAAAGAAAAAAAATCAACAATTTGTAAACATCAAGGATCATATTATGGAAAACATACTACCACCTAAAATTTCATTCCTGACAAGTACACGGCAGAAATTAAGGCAGTGGTATCAGACTTCAAATATCGCTTTAAAGATTTCAAAAAAATTTAGAAGTTGGTGGAATTCATCAGTTATCCGTTAAATAAAATAAGTACCTAGTCACTAAGAATAATTCTCAGTTTTATATTTTCTCTCTTAATAAAATAAAAATACCACATAATAGTGTACTGAACTATGCTGTTTCATTTAAGATTTCAAGAAGTATGTAATTGGTAGATCGCACAGGGTGTCATCAGTGAACGTGGCCAACTTGGGTGAAGACCCAAGTAGATCTAGGATCTAACCAACTGGGCCACTCTTGACATAGACAATCTCTCACGGACACGAAATCTCGCAACAGCTGCACTCGGATATTATTTATTTATTTATTTAGATAATATATACACCTTTCAACAAATAGTTTGTGTAGGGCATGTGGAGAGGAAACGGAGTCAATGCAGTACCTACTGTGTGACTGCGACTCTCTGGCTAGCAAAAGAATGGGACTCCTGGGGTCGGCCTATCCGAAACCGGAGGACTTCAGGCTCTTCGCTCTTAAGGACGTTGCCAAACTTATGGCATCTATCTTTACAGAGGAGGAAGAGTGAAAGGATGGGGTTGCACAAAAGATCCCGAAGTGTTACTGGGAAAGGAAAACCTCAGCAGGCCCCACTATTAAGATAAAATGAGATAGATAATATGTATTAAGCTAACCTTCTGGGGTCTAATTTTAGTGGTTTCTGTCTTTAAAAAAGGTATTTATTTAGCACTTGTAAACTTATCTTTGAAACTTTATCAAATTAAAAGAATCAAAAGGTTTTAAATTTACAAATTATTCTTCCGGCATCGTTCATGCTTCTTTTCCCAGTGGTGGTATGTCAATGTGTTATTATAAGTCCACTTGGCTAGCACCACTTATTTTGTATAAGTGCGTTGCCATCATTCTATCTTATCACCATTTACTATATTCGAAAAAAAATATTTTTAATACAAAATCAAAAATAAATAAATTTCATTGCCCTTCCTAATGTTCAAAAATAGGCCTAATACTTAAGCATGGACTAATCCTTAGGTATGTGAAAAATAGGCAAATTTTTACCGCAGTCAAATCATTACCAGCTCATTTTTTAATTCCAAATGCTAGGGCATGAGACTTTTCTATGGATGGAAACACCACATGGGAAACCCCGGTCAAATAGGGACAGTGTTACCATGTGCGATAAAAGTTTCGGGACATCGATATCGAATTTAACGTGGCAAACCCTATCGACATGAAACTTTTTTTTAAATTTTGGTTACAGCTCTGGAACTCTAGCTATACAGCCTACATACACAATGACGTTTCGAATCATGAAACTAGCGTCTGCTTGCGACTTCGCCTGCGTCCTTTTTTTTCTTCTTGATTTTAACATATGATATGCTACTTTTAGCATTTAATAAATAAAGGAACACTTAAAGGAATAATAATTCTTTTCGGGCCCTTCTATCTCTGTACAAATCGGTAGTTAGTCATCACGATCCGTTGTTCCGTTTTGATGTGAAAGAACAAAACAAACAATTTCGCTACTATGAGTAGTTAGGCTTGTGTGTTAGAGTAAACGCTCACGTGCAGCGAGTCGTACGATCCACTTTACATTAAACGTACAAAGTATAAAGGCAGTTTCTAATAGCACGCTTGAATATACTACAATTCTTTCGAAATCGATCGGTTAATACAAGCGCAGGGCTTGTCATTCACTGACGTCGGCCCAAGGCTCGACTGACGCATGCGCGTCTGGCTAACGTCTATCCCGTACGGATATAGATGAGTGTTGGCTTGTACGTATTTTCGTAGTCCGTAGAGATCTTTTCAACGTGGTTGCATTACTTATCGCCAGAATTCACGTTCGAACGGATACCTATATCATTTTGTCGCATCGCGATATAGATAACGCCGACGCTAGTAGATACAATATTTTGTCAATTATGCGATAGTGGGACTGTTGCTACTTATATTATATAAATGAAAATTAAAGTACGACAGAAGCATGCCGATAGCTTACCGTGCAGTTGGTCGTGTCGGGTGGTGTGAGGCGCACGACACGAACGTCGTGTAGGATCGTGTGTAGCGACCTTCGTCAGTCAGTTAAGCGGACTCGAACCGCGCGGTTGCGCGGCGCGTCGGTGCTCGTAGTTTTTTTAGTTTTGACAGTTGGCGGGTTTTTCGTTTTGTTTCAACTAGACATTACTTGTGAAAATCATAAATTTTAAGTTAGTGTAATCTGTGTTTTTTCTAATTTCCTTAGTGTAGTACGCCTAGTCGTTGTGAATTTTCCGCGCCGGCAGTGGCTGTGATAGTGATTGCACGCCCGTGTACTGTCGTGGTTTCAGTGCGGAATTTTGTGATTTCTCATTGGGATATTGTTTTGGGGACGTGAGTTTTTCTGCTGCCGGGAACGACAAAGGTATGGAACGTTGATTTACTACAAAGCGCGGCTTTATTTCTGTGCTAGACCGCTATTGAGGGCAGCCAATTTCTCTTGTGCGGGCTCTCTGCAAACGGGTTCCAAATATAGCGTAATCGTGGTTTTTGTACACGTTTCGGAATCTGTTACCTATTACATTGAGTTTGGTCGTTCGTACTGTGATTTGTATAGTGATTTTCCCTTGGCCGGGCAGTGATATACCAGACAGCTGCCGTGAACGCGTAACGGGTAAAAATAAACACGTCTTTATGGGCTAGTAGACAAACCGGCTTTGCTGTGGACAACGTGGTATTAATTGTGACTATTATACAATGTGCCGCGAGCTCCGTAAAACTTATTTGTTCGCCGAATTACGTACCTGTAAAAGCCTGGTAATATTTATTTTTTCCATTACGCGACATGTGAGGTAGATAAATGTCAAATAGGAATACGTCAAACGTTTCATTGTAATATTGCAATTTTGAAGCTTATGCGTTTGTGATAAGAGCTATTCTGCTATGGTAACTATTTGAACGATTATTTTTATTACTGGCTTAGGACAAATTGCATTTTTGGGATATTAAATGAATTTCAATTAAACATTAAAATAAGGATTTTTAATGATTGTGGCAGATATTTTAGAAATAATTCAAACCGTTAATAAATAATCAATAAACGAAATATTCACACATAATATCCTGTTTATAAATATATTTATTTATTGTCTTGTACAAAGTCCCTTAACATTTGTGCAACCTGCTTACTTCATATTGGGTTAATTTATATTTTATAATATTGAACTATATTTATATATAACTAGTATATTTTAAAGTTTCAAACATTAACCTAATGAAACATGTGCAAATATACTTCTTCCATTTGATAAACATAGTAAGTGTTTACATAGGTATTTTTTCATAGCTGTGTCTTGCTACTTGACATTTATTTAGTCTGAATTTACTACTTTAAACAATATATAAGATCAGTATCCAATAAGCTATATTAGACCCCATAATTAATAATTATAACTTAATACCTTTGATATAAGGTTAAATACCAAAAAAAAGGTTTTTGTGTTTATTTATTGTTAATTTTGTTTGACAAAACCTCTGTAAAGAAGTCGTTATGAATATTCTTAACATACTGACCACACAAAACTTAGACACTATAGAAATTCAATTGTTGGTTCATCACATGGGGCTAAAAGTGTTAAAAGCTATATTAAAACCTTAAGATGTTCGTAATGTACGAAATAACTTGTTACTGCTATAATTTATTGTGATTGATAAGATTACAGTAATTAATATCCACCAATTAGCACATCACAACTAAAGTTGTGGACTAATAACATGTGCTTATTATGTGAGAATGTCTGAAACTCTGAACCTAGTGACTTACCACCAAGACCATTTGCAGGATAATGGCTGTGTGTTTGACGTGAATGACATGTAAGGACAGAAAACCTGCAATATTTTTAACCTTAAAAAGTAATTTCCAAAAAACATATAAAAGTTCCAACCAGAATTTTTCTTATAAGCTTTTATCAAATAGGAAAACATTACGATAGCAAAACCATATCCATAGGAAAGGCTTGTGCCCCAGCAATGACCCACTGCTGGGGCACGAGCCTTTCCTATGGATATGGATTTGCTATCGTAATGTTTTCCTAAAAATAGCTGGTAATTTGGTCATGAATATTGATTCTGTTATCTATTTGTTATCCAATGCTATACCAGATTTTTTTATGAAACTGTTTGCTTATTTATTTTTACCTCTACAATTAGGGTGGCCACTGAAAATCTATCAGAACTATTACCGCCCACTTTTAAACTTTATGTGATCCCAAGCACTAAGCAGTGTTCTACATACCTAGCATGGCCTATTCAGTGTATAAGCTAAATAAAAAAGTAGATAAATTTAGGATATAAATTAAATTAATTGTGGACAAATTTAAGTTCGAGAAAAAGTGTTCATATGAAAATTTCAGTACCTTTTTGCAGTATAAGGTCCTGTAGGTATAATGACTGGGCATACATAGAGGCATAATGAAAAAGGCTCCAGTCAGCAACAACAACAATACTGAGAATATACCCATGATGCTGCGAGCATCTGGTTGTGGCAAAACAACCATACTAAGTAAAGTTTGTACCTTTGTATCAGTAATTGGACTTCTAGGTCTAACTTACTTACCACTACGCCATATTGGCCAATTTCCAATTAAAAGAAGTGCTGCCAGCATATTCTTTTTAATAAGTAAAACATGTAGCGACATCTCAAATATCTTACCATGTTACAGCCATCATAAAATTCCGTAGAAGAGCCGTAGCCGTAAAGCAATACAGCCGCTCGGGTTTTTATATGTAATTGTATTAATGTTTACTTGGCTACATTCCAACATGTAATATAGGACAGAGCTCCGCATGGAATTAAGTATTCATTCATTGCAATAAATCTTTTTCTATCTTATTCATAAATATGCTGGGGTGGCAAATTAGGTACAATCAGCCATTTAAGTAGATGAACCCTGTCATTACAATTGTCTATGACATATTGAGGTCAGATATTTTTGTTGGCTAAATGTACTATTATTGAATTTGTAACTTAAAGCTGAGTGATGCATTGTTTTCTCAGAAAGCAAGATAATTCAGAAAGTTATTTTATTTTAGTTGTTACTATGTATAATTACTGCTATGAGTACATAGAAAACATTGTCGTTGTTTTTAACAAGCATGGACTAAAGTGAGACATAGTTTAAAATGATGCTGCCTTATTTTTGTGTCTAGGGGCAGATAGTGACAATATTAATTTTAAACCAGGTCTGAAGTTAGACCTGGTTACTCTTAGGGTAAGAATTATTTGCGAAGATACATTGCATAAAGACTGGCCCAAATTGCTACCACCGACAACAGCGACGTCTCGCGAAATTCTGGTGATAAACTATACGGCATCCCGGCTGTATTGGCCGTATCATAGAAAACAGACCTCACTAGTGACACAAATCTCACAATATATGCACATTTCTTCTTATCACTCAAGTGCACTCATAATTCTATTTGCCGATTACTATTCCACTAAGAACATTACATTTTGAGCTGGTTTCATTTCTCCAGAGCAATAACGCACAAGTAATTTGGCAGTGGACCGTACGCCAGTGGGCTTGTGGTTTAAGGGGGGGGGGTGACCACTATCCAACTAAAATACGGGTGGGTACAGCGAACTCGCCTGCAACGCTCATACACTATGCCAGATGCATTTAATATGCGTAAATATTAAAATTTCGCGGATACAACTACTGGTGTGGCGGGCGACAAATGGCACACAGGGGATTAATGGGATACTTTAGAGCTTGGAAGTAACAGAATAACAAGATGTGAACAATAGAGCGAACTCCTTGGTTCGGCATAAGTGAAATCAGGAAATTTTAAAGATCTGCCTTCAAAGACATTGCCAAACTTATGACAGGCGTCTTTGACAAAACGCCCATTCACTATTACCAAAAGCATTTAATATGCCTTAATATTAAAATTTCGCGATACAACTGCTATAACAATCTACGTGAAACCAGAAGACGGCGAAGAGATTGGAACACTTCAAGTTCTTAACGCTCAAATTCATTGTCAAACTTATGGCAGTCATGGAGCCGTGGAGACAATGTCTTCTCAGTGGGAACTGAAGAGGAAGAGTGAAATGAAAGGGTTGCACGGAAGATCATGATTATCCCCGATACGATAAGGTAAGAAAATATGATATGATTACGTAACGGGGTCATCATTATCACTTGCGGACTAATACGAGTGTTTTTCAGTCTGGTCTAGACCAGCAGAAAAGTTAAGCTTTCTGGAGGGTGGAATGGACTATCATAAATGTGTCAACAGCACGTGACAGCACTGCTAAACTTATCCTTTAAAAAAGTGCTGTTTACGGATTCAAAGTTAGAACACTTGATATTTTGCTTTCCAATTTCTAACATTGCATTTCTATTCAAACGTGACGTGCGCTTGAATAACAAGTAGATGCCATGGCTGTGGCGTTCGCAGGCATGAAACCTTTTTACATATTGTTGTGTGTTTCCTGAAGATTAAATCTTGGGCTTGGACTTCGAGACTGAATGGATTTTCTTTTGAGTTCTCATATTGTATGCATTCCGCTTAAACGTCAAGTTATAGTGAACATTATTTATTGTCGACTACTAACTGACTAAAATAGTGTTATTCTTTTAACTGCCACGGACGGCTATTACCGACAAGCGATAGCGTGCCCAGCACGCCACCATCCGTACATAGGATTATTTTATAATGTTTACACGACAGTAGGTAAATAGCCTATTAATGACCCACTGCTGGGCAAAGCCTCCATCATTGAAATCATATCATCACTACAATGCGGGTAATGTTGGGTTGAAAAATCCAAAACACACGTTGCTTGACCTGGGAATTCAACCCGAGACCTTCGGGGATCGGGCCTAGCGCTTTCCCACTTTGCCACCAAGACGTTTACACGACAACTACAAGTTAAAATTAAACCGATTTGTATGATCTATGTATACTACATTTACCTACTTGCTAAAAACAAAGATTATGTAAAATATTTCTATGTGAAAGCTCCGAATTCACCAGACGGTGGTGACGCAGATGACTGCAGCCGGGAGCCGAATAGGAATCCGTAAAAAAAATTAATGTCTCCGTCCGTGCCCAGCGAGACATCCAGAAACTATAACATCCCGTCACTATGTATTTGAAGCGTGTAGCGTCGGTCGCGTCACCGGCGCGTGCGTCACTGCGACACGCGAATAGAAAACTGGTGACCCTAGATGCTGTGATGTCACGCCTGGCTCACGTTACTAACGTTACTAGAACGGGTGAAAGTGTTCCTGGAATCTGGGGTTGAACACGCTGGATTTAAGGTCCTATTTCGATTGCATTAGCCGTTTCGACTGACAGCTGTTTGAATAGCAATAAGTGAATAATAATGACGTTTACACATGCCCGAGATGACGTAATTTACGCGGCATCTCTTAGTTAGAGATTACGCTACAGAAGAAAGTAAAGATTAAAGATTTGGGCCTTGATGCTGCTATTTATTCTGCTAAAACGTATCGACTATCGATGGTCTAACTTTGTAAGTTTTTTAGTCATAATATCAAAAACACTTTTTTTCGAAACACATTTATAAAATAGGAAGGTTTTTGGCAGGTTTTTCGTTGATTACACTAAAAATGAAATTACGAATACATTTCAAATTATGCCTGAATCTTTTTTTCATCCATGGCCGTCTCCAAGGTTCAATTTTGATTGATATAGCAATTCTGCGCTAAACGCTCATCAGCTGTTTCAATAGACTATATCGAATTACAGCAGACGATCGGGACAGTTAACAAAACTTTTATTAAATTCATAATACGTCTTATTTGAAATATTTTATATGCTGAACGAAATCTTCGAAGGTCTCCGTTCGCTAGCTGACATATTTTTTGCTAGGCAGTCTGACAACTGCTATTTGTCGAAGTCGCAAACGCCTATTTTGAAACAAAGAGCAATGACGTCACTTAACCCTACTTTTGTCTATGATTTGTGCGTGACGACGTCATCGTTTGTCATAAATGATGAACAGCAGTTAAAGTGCCGGGTAGTATTAACAAAGAGAGTTGCTCGCAAGATTAATAACTGTCCTTGAATTCTAAGCAGCGCTTCGCATTGACAACACTATGTGTGACGTCACCGACGTATCATCGCGCCCGGAATTAGGTCAAGCGATCAAAGTGAAAGTCTCTTTGACATAACAAAGCCGGGAGAGCGATAAGGAATTAATATGGGGCGCAAGATAAAAGTTGCCCTTGAATATTTATATGCTATCGGCAATGCTGATAATATTTCTAATTCATTAGGAGGCACAGCACCAAACAACGTTTTGATTGCAAAACAGATTTTTGCATTTCACTGTACATTTTTTTCATCTAGGATCTAGGCAAATGCTACATCCTAGGCATCATCACTTACCATCGGGTGATATCGCGGTCAAATATTTGTCTATTAAAATTCGAAAAAAAAGAAAAAACTTTGTCAATTTCAATATTTAACGTTATTATATTAGCCGTAAACGAACTGTCAGCTTTTAAATTAAAGTACATTTGAGTTTGGCCGGGAAGAGGGCCTCAGAGATCTTCAAGTGTTCCATTCCTGTTGGACTCCTCCACTTTTTATATTAAACATTTTTAAACTTTTGCTCATTATACTATAATTTTGCAGTTGATAGGCTCTTATTATCAATTAATTTTCAAGCAAGAAAGTCATCTTTTGATGACCCTCATTACATTGCACAAGGATCGCGACATAATGCGATTCCCCCTTTACGCGCGTCCGAATTATGACCGATTAATTTTATTACGGTAACGTTCCGATAAAATCGAACGTTACAGAGCAATCTGAAAGATGGCTGCCCTTGGCCAATAGGGTTACCCAAAATTTCTATACAGAATTTATCAATCATCATCATCATCAGCTCATTTTATGTCCCCACTGCTGGGGCACGAGCCTTTCCTATGGATGGATAAGGATAACGGGCCATAAACGACCACGCGAGCCCAGTGCGGAGTGGTGGTTGTTAACGACTGCTAATGCATTTATCGATCGATACAATTAAAAATATATTCTGATATTTACTTACTTATTTTTATCTGCTCCGCGGCAATCTGTTTTATAAACAATAGGCCACTCTTTGATCTGATTTATCTGAGTCCACTAACCATCACCGGACGCCCAAGACGTTATACTTATAGGGCTCTTATTCTGTCAACTTATGGGAATTTACTAACTAACTAACCTATCAATTATCATCATACTCTACAACTACCGGTCTTGTGCTGCTCGCATCCAGCTATGCTTAACTTATCAATGCTTAGCCCAAAGCCCTTAATGTTGGCACGGAAAAATACAAGATTTTCCGAAATTCTGTACATGAAAAGTTGAAATTGAATATAGCTAGCTTATTGTTGTACAGCCTTAAGGTCTATCACTAGTACAAAAGGAACAAATGGGGGGAAAAAATGAGTTCAATTATTTCCTTTATACTTTTAATAATGCGGTTGGCAATGGCAACCCTATTGAGCACCCTAAGTGGATTTCCCGAATTCCCCATCAGAAAAGGACGATGACAAATGACATCTCTCATCCAAAAACACCTAAATCCGTCCGGGGAACGTTTGCGCCCGCTATTTATCACGCCGCTCGGCTTCGCTGTAACACAAAATTAGGAGACCCAGAAGGTAAGCTCTTTCAGGGTCAGAGGGATGTATATTCCCACCACATTTTGAACTTTATGTGATTGAGACAAGATTGAAAACCAAATGATATATGTGGTTAGTTTGCTAACCACTGACTTGAAAGAGTTAAGAGCGTTCACGACGCACACTAGCGCCGCCAATGAAAAAAAAACATATCTAGTAATTAAAGATAGAAAATCAAATTATGCTCAACAAACTATTTGAATGAAGTAATTTAGCATTTTGACGTCACCTAATGAACATCTGACATTTTATGGTATAGTTAAAAATTTTGGTTTATTTAACTAAACATAACATGTCATAACATAACATGTTTAGTTTATTTTTTTGGTTTATTTAACTAAACCATAACATGTCAGATGTTCATTAGGTGACGTAAAAATGCGAAATTACTTCATTCAAATAATTTGTTTTGAGCATAATTTGTTTTTTTTATCTCTAATTGCTAGATTTTTTTTTTTCATTGGCGGCGGCGCTAGTGTTCGGCGTAAACATACCGCGCTCAAGCAACTCACACACAGAACCCTCCCACCAACATCGACCATGTCAGACCAGTCCGAGCGCAGCAGCTGTTAGGAGGTTCCGTGTACATACGTGAGAGGTTGTTTATGTGTGCGTTGCTCGACCGCGTCTGTATGAAGCTTACCTTTTGCAGTCAACTTATTTTATGGCTGTAACGTCAATGGTTTGTTACTTTCACACCATTTGAGGGTTGAATCAATAGAAAAATGTTTTTTTAATTATTTTGCAACTGGAAGCGCTAGGCTTTTGTTTCGTCTGATGATAAGGGATGATAGTGAGGTCGAAGGTGGAAGCGCACTTCACTCTACTATAATAACATTGAGTTCACCTCAACTTTAGTGCCTCAGCACTGCAGCAACTAGAGTCAGATGAAGTCAGTGTTAAAGCGAAAGAAACCTTATTCTCCTGCACTAGGTCCTGTTTTTTAGGGTTCCGTAGTCAACAAGGAAGCCTTATAGTTTCGCCATGTCTGTCTGTCTGTCTATCCCCAGCCTAGGTCATAGACTCTTAGTACTAGAAAGCTGTAATTTGGCATGGATATACATATTAATCACGCCGACAAAGTGGTGAAGTAAAATTTTGAAAAATATTTGTTTTTACCTCCTATAAACGTGAAGTGGGGGTGTAATTTTTTTTCTTGTCTACCCCATCCCATAGTGTGGGATGTCGTTGGATAGCAATTTCAAAAATATTGCGGGCTTGTGGAAACAGTTTTTTGATTGAGGCATCCGTTTGTGAACTATTAAGCTTTAAATTGCAAAATTTTGGTGAAGTCCCGTCTTGCCAGCCAAATGGTTGTTTTAGGATGCGTGAAAAAATTTACGGTAGTTGTATATTGACGAAGTTGAAAGGAAAATTATCACAGCTAAGTAGGCTTTACAAGTTTACGAGTAACAGTCGACCAACCTATAAAATGTATGTATATTAGAAGTCAGAATCGGTATGTCAGAAGGGTGCAGGTTCAAATCCTCATCGTGGAAATTTTTTCAATATTTGTGTTTTTGTAATTTGTTCGCAACAAAATTTGCGTTAAAATTTGAACATTTTATAAAATGTACTTGGCGCAGTACAGATTCCTCATTGGGAACTACTTAAATAACGTTGTCAGGTGTGTGAAACCGGTAGTATCTGCATTTAAGTATATGAGCCATCGTTAAATAAATGTCCATAAAAGCCCTCTTCTCAGAGTCCGCATTATTGAGATGGGCTACGGAACCCTACAATGCGCGTGGCCCGACACGCACTTCTATAAGTAAGTATATAGCATAGAAGATATTATATAAAGATAGAAGATAATAGTACTAAGGCCGAGGGTACTTCAAGGCTGATGATGAATTGATGACAGTTGTTTTAAAGTGTTTAAATTCCTATACACTAAGCAATAAACCGTTTCATCATTATCATTACCATCATCGCAGCCGAAAGACGTCCACTGCTGAACAAAGGCCTCCTCCTAGATCCACCAATAAATTCGCCTCATCAGGTGAGATTAAGGCACTGTGGTTACCCGTAAAAAAATCTACAACGACCGGTTTTGTGCTGCTCGAATATTAAAATATATATTTCAAAGATATACATAGGTGTCTAATACAGCATATCTTATGCACAAAAATTTAAAATTACATCAGAATTCGCGGTGAAAGCTTTCTCCTCTGCCAGTGAAATAGCAAATATGGCACTTTCATCCAATAAAATGCGCTTAGTTGTTCTAGTCTGATAGCGATAGCGGCTGCCGACCTCGCTCTTAGGAATTTTACTTCTTACTCAGAAGAAGAGGTCGGTAGCGGCTATTGCAAAGATCATGATAACTAAGCTACCTTAGGCGCGGTCTGTACCGGGATGGGTTACCAAATGTTTGTTCGTTGGTCCCGTTATTAAACCTGCCCCGATAGACATGTGTCATCTCAGTCACGTTTTATTGACTTTATGTCAATTCCATACGATAATCTTTCTATGTCAAGAGGGATAATGAATTAAGGAGTGACGTTTAAGATATTTAACACCACGTTACCCTTACGGTTGATCACTCACTCACTCACTCACAGAATTGAAATAGAATTATTTTGAACAAATGCAATTTGTAACTATTTATATAAAATACAGTGAAAATATTAAATGCCCACCCGACCCAGCCAGGAATCGAACCTGGGTCTTCCGCAATCCGGGCGGCTGCACTGACAATTATGCTACCGGGAAGGCTGACGTAAGCGCTGAATCTTGTCACTGCTTTTTGATTTTTTGAAAATGCTTTAGAGCGACAATAGTGCCATCTATCCAAAGGTATTTGCAACCGATGGTTGGATGGCAATTAGTAACACTATTTCAGCCAGTGAACACTTAGGTTACTGCTGGGTATAAGCCTCCCCTTTCACACTATCAAAATTATTCCAAATGCTTTTTTCACATGCATGCTTTATCATCATCCGTCAATAAACGTCCCACAACTGGGCATTTCAGCAGCTATTGGGGAGGCTTAGTGCATATTAATTGGTGCTTTAAAAATGCATGATATTGAAGCGGAATAAAACATACAGTATAATAGTTACTGTATTGAATAAATAATTACTCGTGCAAAGTGTGCATCACGAATTTATGACTCACATTGAACATTCAGGTACACAAAAATAGCCTTATTTCAAACTGTATAAAGTTCAAATCACTTTGGTAAATTACCATGGTACCATAATTCATTAGGTAGTCTAAGAATGGTGTCACACTTATCAGAATCTAAATCATTTTGACCTAAGGTTAAAAGTCGCAGGTGGGTGTGCCAATGAGAAGGTCGTTATACTTGAGGAATTGGAACAGACGATGTGGAATGTCATGTAGGTTGGCTCTGTGGTGAATCAGTGGCATGATAGCATGATCTTTATACCTAAGAGTTTTTGAGGAGTCACTTTCATGTACCTATATACCTAGTATATTCGAAGACGTTGTATGTTCGACATACTTAATCATCGTTAGAAAATTTAAGACATATATGATGGTCTATTTCTCATTAAAAACACTAACCCCATATAGTTGTTCCGTGTTTTGTCTCTTTTACTCTTATTTGAAATGAAGTATACGTGACGGGAACAAAACGCATTATCTGTTCTAAGTTTATACTCAGGCACTTTATCATAGTTAATTTTGATGGTCTATTTTTCATTGAAAATACTAAATGTGTTTACCTACATCTTCAACAATTTTAAATTGTCAGTATTGCACTCACAATTCTCTATTTGTTTATTTATTTAAAACACTTGAAAAAATCAAATGAATCTGGTGGAAGTTGAACCTATGACCTTTCGCAATCCAAGCTCTTTCATAACGACACTTCAGCACTTATTATCATTAGCATCAGCTTATGTTGTCAATAACTACCTACGCTACAGTACTTCATCTTTATCATTAGCCGAATACCTATAAGTTCACTGTAGGACGTAGGCCTCTCTAAGTGCACGCCCTGAGCACAGCACCTTTAAGGCGAAGGGTAAGGCACACTAGCGCCGCTAATGGATTTAATTTGATAACTGCTAAACTGGATTTTTTTCAAACATTGCGGACCTTCCGACACATTTTAAGTTTATTTTTGTATTCATTCGCTAATACCAAAAGTGGCCATTATTTGTGAATAAATGCGATAGCCCGTTTTGTGAATAAACCACGCAACAAAAAGCTGTGCACAATCATTAAATAAATACTATGGATGCTTTCCTGTTGTCGGACGGTACGCAATGTTTAATAAAAGATCCGGACCGTTAGTAATTGTTAAATGATCAATTAGTGGCGCTAGTGTGCCTTACCCTTCGCCTTAAGCAGTTCCGTTTTAAAATAATTATATATTTATCATTATACACCTATATTCAGTTTGTCTTTAATTTGCTAAACACATTTACAGACACCTCAACATCTACCTCATTTCTAATTCAGAGATACCTAAAATTCATTAATATTTATCAGCATACAACAAAAGAAGGGTGAGCGAGCAGGACAAAACATAAAGGAAGGAAGCTGTTTCAGCATTCCTTCCACGTTTTTACAGTAGCACCGGATTTAATTACGAGATAGTTAATGGCGCGGAATGGGCATCAACGTGAACTTGTAAATGAAGATTAAGGAATAGAACATTTGTTATACAATTACGTTTAAATTAGATAGTTTATTTCGTTATTTAGGTAATAGTGTATGAAAAGATCTTCCGTGCTTCGAAAGGCACGTAAATGCGTTGGTTCTGGCTGCAGTAGCAGTCGTTAGCAACCACTGCACCGCACTGGGCCTGCTTAGTGGTTTATGGCCCGTACTCCCTGTGGTGTTAGGCCAGCAGTAGGGACGAAATGAGCTGGAGATGGTGATGATATGGAAAGCAAAGTTAATGAAACGTTAACCCTTGAATCTAAAAAGCAGAAGTTCTGCACATAGGGATTTTGATGTAGGCAAGATATAAGACGGGATGGTATTGGGGTTTCTATCTAGAGTATTTTTCCTCATCCCCGTCAAACTTTTCGAAGATGGGAAGCCTACCATGAACCACAGAAAAGCTTTTGATATTTTGATTAGGTCACCTTGGTATTGGTCACCGACAAATTGAGTCTTATTGCAGTACTTACTCATTCATAGACGTCAAATGTCACGTAAATTTAAAAGCTATGCAAGAATGTGGGTAGTGAAAATAATCTGGTTTCAGTTAGAAAGCACTCAAGGTGTTCAAGGTAAGCAAAACATAAAATTTAAATCAAACATAATATTTCTATAAAATAACATGACAGTAATATAAACTCACTAAGTACAAACTGAACGGTGGCGTCGGTGCGTCCATACGTCAGTCTGTATAATATATTTTGATATACTCGTATACCAACAGTGTCTGGTGAATGCAGTGTTGCGTAGGCGTCTGTGGTGAGTCACGCAAGATGGCCGACAATAGGTAATTATCGCTACTCCGTCGTCGGCGGTACCCGCGACACGACAGCGGTTCGCAGTTTGTATCAATGGGTTGTTCTCATGCGCTCCAAGATCGTTTCAAGGCTAAAATTAAAAGGAAATTAATCTTCCACCTTCAAAAATATTTGGAGCTTGTGGGAATTCATCTTCAGAATAACGAGTTTTGGAGAATAATAGATTTGTAGCGGATGGGAATAACCCGTTTTAATGTTATCTCGTGTCATTTGTTTGAATGATTACGTTGTTATTTCATAATGTCGTTATTATTACATCTGCATTACCGATGACTGGATTTTGAGCGTAATGTTTTGCGAAATCTTTTTTGTGTGAGCTCCTCCGTGCTTCGTAAGGCACACTAAACTGTTGTCGTCTCATTCCAAAACATGAGTTAGAAATATAGGTAGGTAGGTGCCTTGTTCAATATTAAAATCTCCATTTTGGTAATAAATTTAGAAAGACTCGAATCACATAACAGTGTCATTTTAAAAATCAAGTTCATTATTTTTCGAACGTTTTGGAATAACCTAGTTTTGGTGATAGCTGCTGTCGCTAGATGGCGTTAACAACTACTATTAAACAACATCGAGGCAGCAATTAGATGGGCTATGAGCTGATGACGAGGATGAAGAAGCAACTTGCGGGTCGGCATCGGCAAGGTGAGAGAGAACACCTAGTGAGACAAGCACAATCCTGCTCCTCTAGCAGTAGTCGCTGGATTCCACTTCTGCGTAATATCAGGTGGAGTAGAGCGCAATAATTTACCTTAGACTACGCTTCTGCTTTACATCAGGTAGAGCCGAGTCATTTGCGTACATACACATAAAAATAATCCTCATATTTTCGGCGGCAGATATACCTACCCAAAACTGTCAAATTTCTACAATCAATTTTGAACTTTATTGTTTAGTTATAAGGATCAATATTCATTGGAGAAATTTGACAGATTCGGGTAGGTTGAACTGCCGCCGTGTGTACAAAGTAGGCTGTGCTGTAGCTACAGTTTTATCGAGTGATTTCTGGGACTCTTTTCTGCCTGCACATTTAATCCATAACTTTCAAATTTCTTCAATAAATGTTCAACTATATGCCATAGACGTAAAGTTCAATGTCTTTTGAGGAAATTTGACAGTTTTAGTTAGTCTGATATGTAAGCGTGTGTACAAGATAAATAATTTGAGGTCACGCACTGCACCTATGGGAAATACACGCGAGTATACTTGATCGAATTATAGCAACCACTGTCACGATTCTCGTATTGATGTCGGTTTGCCCTCACGCATAGCAAATCTGACACACTCTGAACACTAGCACACTAACATAGGCCCAAGACATCGGACTCGTAGAACAAGAGTACGTAGAGGTAGACCCAGTTCACACGCGGTCTATTCCAGGTCAGGTACAGACAAGTAGGTACCTGGGCTTTTTTCCTCTCCACGACCCGGTCAACCTCACCCAAGGTCCTAACGTTTAGAAACGCCTTCGGGTTGTGCCACTCTTAATCCTATCCGAACTCCTCGGAGAATCTAGTAGGGAAAGAAGGCACCACCTCTGAGGATGTTTCAATCACATGGCTTCAGGAACCCTTTAAGTTTCTTGCCGCCAATAAAACACCCGGTTAAGTAAAAAGAGGCCAAAAGCAATCTATCTTAAAAAATAGCATAGTTAAACATGTGAGTTGAGTGTCTTTATGTCTTGGCTAGGGTTGCCAACTTTTATTAGAAGAAATAGAGTATATCTGTTTCCAAAGGAGGTAAATAAAGAGTACGGACTTACAAAAAAGAGTATAATTTATTTTATATTTTTAAAAAGGTATTTTTTGTACATTTTGCAGCACATGCCTAACAATTTTTCACGGTTTTTAAAAGAATTGCATGAGTCCAAACATTCTAACTCTAAATTTATATAGATCAAGAGCTTTTTTGGACTTTTTTGGTTCTGATAATGGGTTTGCCTAACGACTGGCACTAGAATAGTAAACATTGTGTAAAAAAGAGTATTTTAGCATACTCTATTAGTGTTATAGATTATAGAGTACGCCTACATGATATAGAGTACAATACTCTATTTTAGAGTACGGTTGGCAACCCTAGTCTTGGCTCCCACGTGATTGACTAGCTTCCACCTTTATGAGGCCGTGATGGCGTCATTTTTTTATATCAGTTTGAAATGAAATTTAATGAATTTGCGATCTCAGTCGCATTATAGGGTCATCTACTCGCAATATATAAAGTTACAAGTTAGTCTTAATGGCCAGAAGTTATTTTATGTGACAGAATTTCTATTTCTAAGTCTGAATGATACTTTTTGATTATTAACTTGAAATAATTCTTTACAATTGTTACCATTAATAGCCATTGGTGGTAACAAACCCGGGCTATGCATCCAAAGATATGAAACATATTGCCGTTTTAAATATAATATAATAGACCTTATATATTTTATATAGTGGACCCGGCGGACTTCGTACCGCTTTGACAGTTTCCATTCATTCCCGTGGGAATATCGGGATAAAAACTATCCTATGTGTTAATCCAGGTTATGAACTATCTGTATGCTGAATTTCATCCCAATCCATTCAGTAGTTTTAACGTGAAAAAGTAACAAAGATCCATCCATCCATACTTACAAACTTTCGCGTTTATAATGTTAGTAGGATTATTTTAGTTTTTACATTTACAATGCTATTGTAGTTACACGATAATAAATTAAAATTATTTTTTATTTTTTTATTTATTTAAATTTTAATTTACTAAAAAAAATGGATCTATTCCCATCGAATATCACAATCTAATACCATTGGTATTTCTTTTTATTCATATTTATTTTGTATTTCCAACGAGTACCATTTTTTAAAACTAGTAATACCAAAACATGAAATTACTGTCAGCAGAAAATTTAAAAAATTGTATGTGTTAGTCACTATTAAAAAAATCAAGGTTGTAGTTATTCATTACTAGACTTATAGACTGTAAGTAATTTATTCATACTACTAGCGACCCGCCTCCGGCTTCGCACGGTTGCAATGCTGATATTATCAGTGTTGCTCTACTATATGCATGTATTATACATATAAACCTTCCTCTTGAATCACTCTATCTATTAAAAAAAACCGCATCAAAATCCGTTGCGTAGTTTTAAAGATCTAAGCACACAAAGGGACATAGGGACAGAGAAAGCGACTTTGTTTTTATACTATGTAGTGATGTGATTTAACCTGGATTTAACAATAGAACTGATTATTACTAAGTGCTTAACTGTCTATTAGTTATTCAAAGTCAAAGTGAAATCATTTATTCAACGTAAGACTTACGTGACAGGCACTTATTGACGACAAAACTATAAAATTAAAATAATAATAAAAAACTAAAAAAAAATGTTATACCAAACTACTGAATCTACCATACCGGTTCGGATTTTGGGAGAGCCTTCGACTGAGAAGAGCTAGCTGGCAAACTCAGGAGGCTTGTTTTTTTTCTCCATCTTTTCATAAAAATTACAATCATGTAATTTATACAAATTTTGTACAATTTTGTACTCATTAAGAATAATAATCAAGCCAATACAACCGACTTATTTCCAAACGCATTTTTCTGCAATATAGTCATCTACCTTATAATAAGCTTTCTTAATTAAAATATGTTTAACATGCGTTTTGAATTGAATATCTGTCAACACAGTTATATCATCAGGTATTTTATTATAAAATCGAATTGAGTTACCTAATAAAGGATTTACTACTCTTGCTGCGTCTGAGCTTCGGTGCACATAATTTACTCTAATTTCTTATATTAAATCCGTGAACCTCGTTTTTCTTGGTATAAAGGTGTAGGTTTTTACGTGCATACATAATATTTACAAAGATATAAGTACAATAAAGGTAAAGTTAAAATATCTATATTTATATACCGGTTGACTTTTTTATCGCCGTCCAAACCTTCTGAGATGACTTCCGTGATACAAACGAACAACTCTTACTATTGGACCAACTCCCTAACTCTAAAATAAAATTCAGCTGTTCCATACATTTTGGTCGAATGAATATTGATGTTTTGTTAAAGATATATCTTTAAATAAATAATTTAAGGAATCACGTGGCTTTAACTGGTATATAAATCGGACTGCCCTTTCCTGGAGAATAAAAATTCTACCTATGTCTGCTGCTGGTGATATGGAAGTAAACAAAATAAACCAGCCTAGTAATGGCTTGATTAGTTATTTTCCTAAATTTTTTAACAGCAAAGGCAGCTGAACTAAGCCTTTTTGCTAGTAGACCCTCAATATGAGAACACCACTGAAGTCTAGATTCTATATTTATACCAAGAAAATAAGTTTTATTAACGATTTCTAAGTTTTTCGCATCCAACTCAATATTCAACGGAGAAAGCCGTGTGGTGGTGAAAATCTAAGAAATTTTGTTTTTTTGGCATTAAGTACTAAGTTATTAACCGAAAACCATTGAAATACTCTCCTAAGTGTATCGTTAATTTTTTCTTCACTAGTCTTAGAGAAATATTAAAGAAAATATTAAAGAAGTGTCAGCGAATAATGCTAATTCCGACATTTCTTTAACCATGAAAGGAAAATCATTAATATAAACAAGAAACGGTCCCAGAATAGATCCCTGAGGCACACCCATCTTTACAATCGAACCTCCCGAGACATTATCATTAATACCTACATTTTTGATTTTTATTGGACAGATAAGATTTTATTAAATCTATTGCAGTCCCACGAACGCCATATTGAAACAACTAGTCAATTATATTTTATATTTGAACTAAATTATTACTAAGTACTTACTTATGTTGAATTTCTTTGATATTTTATGCAATATAGTAAATAAGTGCATAATTATATTTAATGTTTTTTTAATTTTATTTTAATAATTTTTGTGAAAATACAACACTATAAATACAACTAAAAGCATTTTAACTGACTCTACCTAATTCTTATTAAACTTGTTTTAGTATTAGTTTTAAAAAGTGGTATTCGTTGGGAATCTATCTACATATACATATAATAAAGCTAAAGAGGGTCGAAAGTCTGTACATGGGAGATATTCGAAAAAAATGTTGGCTGGGGATACTTAGAATCGATAACAGAACACGTTCCAACAGTTTTTAGAATTTTTGTCTGTTTATCTGTTTATCTGTTTATTTGACCGCGAATCACGTGAAAATGGCTGAACGGATTTGGATGAACCTTTGCACATAGACAGACCATGACCCGGACTAGAATATAGGATACTTTTTTATCCCGGTAACAGGTTTCTGTGGGGTAGTGTATCTTCGCGAACAAAGTCGCGCGCGACAACTAGTACAAAATAAATATGAATAAAAAGAAATACCAATCAATGGTATTAGAATGTGGTATTCGATGAGAATAGATCATCGTGATGATACTATGTTTGCACACTTCGTCATACACCTTAGTTTATACAGATTTTGCAACAATACCCCTTAGCCCTTCGTGCAGTCGTAACTTTTATTATCATTAAACTTTGATCGAAACTTCATGCATCATTTTCCACAACAGAAAATAGTGTAGGCTAAATATGTCTACTACACACACCGGCATATTTAGCGGAACACAAAAAAAAAGTCCATAATTAAAAGAATATGGTTTTATTTTAAAATCTACTTACTACACTTCTTTTGTTATTAAAAGTTTCATTTGTTTTAATTAAAATGAGATCACATTAAGAACAGATTTTGCGAGTAAAGGCTATTTGTGAAAAATGGTACATTTTGGAACTTTTCATGTAACCGGGAAAAGTGAAAATTAATATTAAAATAACAATTAAATAAATTAGAAAAATGGTGATTAATATCGCGTATTTCCTCCACGTGCTCTTATTAAAGTTTCTACCCGTCTAGGCATACTGAGAATGATGTTATCGATGGTCTCCTGGGATAGTCTCCGCCATTCCTCAACTACGGCGATTCGCAGTTCACCCACGTTGGCAGGAGCTGGAATTCTGGACTTAACTTTTCTTTTCAGCAAGTCCCAAAGGTGCTCTATTGGGTTCATATCCGGTGATCTCGCCGGCCACTCCATAACAATGATATTCATATCATTAAGATATGCTTGAGTTACCCGAGCGGTATGCGGCCGAGCATTATCCTGCATAAAAACAAAATCGTCACCGATATATGGGGCAAACGGTACGACATTTTCTTCTAAAACTTCTCTGATATAGCGGTCTGCAGTCAGACTCCCTCTGTCAATCACTACCAAGTCTGTGCGAGCTCCCAAACAAATGCCCGCCCAAACCATTATTGCTCCACCACCGTATGCAACTGTAGTTTCAAAATTTGTCTGAATGTATCGTTCTCCTTTGCGTCTGTATATTCTTTGCCTGCCGTCAATTTGATTTAAGAGAATTCTGCACTCATCACTAAACAATACCTTACTCCATTGGTTCGCGTTCCAAAGTCGATGTTCCTGAGCAAAAGTTAACCTGTTTCTACGATGATTTACCTCGAGCCTTGGAGCCTTGGCGGGCACAAATGAACCCATACCAGCTTCTTCGAACCTTCTTCGTACCGTACGCTCACTTACGGTTATACCCCGCACTGCTTCTAACTCATGTCGGGCTTGGACGGCCGTCAAACGGGGGTTCCTACGTACACGAAGCCGAATGAAACGATCATTCCTACTCGAAGTGCGTCTTTTTCTGCCTTGTTCTGCTTTTCTCACATAAGTACCGGTCTCCCTGAACCGTTGGATACTACGACGGATCGTTGAAACTGGTCGACGAAGATCTCTGGATATCACTCTGTAAGTTTGACCATTTCTTCGCATTTCGAGTGCCCTGGCAATTTCCGTTGGGGCTAAGTCAGGCATAATTCAGTCCATAACTCCAAAAAGTTACGCGATTAAAAAAAAATTAACAAAAAACAGTATTTCAATGAGATTTTAAATCAAACTCAGAAGGAAGAAATACTCGAAGTTCGCTCCAGATAAGGTGTATTTGAATAAAATTAAAACAATTGCATAAAATGTGATGTTCAGTTGTTTTCTTAATTTGAAATTATTTCTTTTTAAATTAAATGACGTATAAACCAGCCAGCAACCTTATATATTACTGATATCAAACCTTTTTTTTATGTTCCGCTAAATATGCCGGTGTGTGTATCTGTCTACTATATGCATACTAGCAATTAAAATCAAACCGAAGAGCGATGAATTTTCACCTGAATAAAGAAGGTTGCATGTTTTTTTAATAAATAGAATGTTAAAACATGAAGTGAATGGAGCTATCGAGGTGTGAAAAGCATTGAAGCCGTGTTTGAGGTATGCTGTAAAGTGTATTAATGACCTAATCTTAGCCTTTCTATTTTCAATGGCACTCTTTACGTTACCAATGAAGGAGATTCAAACAGACAAAGCGGTAGACAAACTTCAATTAGTGAAAAAGTTATCTTATCTTCATCACCACATCATCACCAGCTCATTTTTAGGGTTCCGCACCCAAAGGGTAAAACGGGACCCTTTTACTAAGACTCCGCCGTCCGTCTGCCTGTCTGTCTGTCCGTCTGTCACCAAGCTGTATCTCATGAACCGTGATAGTTAGACAGTTGAAATTTTCACAGATGATGTATTTCTGTTGCCGCTATAACAACAAATTGATATTGATAACGGCAACAGGTTGACGCTTGAAATATTTACAGAATATTTAGTTATATATTCACTTTAAAAATAAATGATTAAATTAAAATAAAACAAATTTTTAAGGGGGGCTCCCATACAACAAACGTGATATTTTTCCAATTTCTTTCTCGGTCTTAATAACGATAACAGCTAGAAACTTGAAATATTTTCATAGATAATGGTACGGAACCCTTCGTGCGCGAGTCCGACTCGCACTTGGCCGGTTTTTTTATTCAGCCGCAGCTGGGCACAAGCCTTCCCTGTAGATGGAAACCATACATGCCTTAAACCACCACGCGGGCCCAATGCGGTGCGGTGGTTGTTAACGACTGCTAATATAATAATACTTACTGCAAAGAAAACGCTAGAAATTTTGTTTTTTTACCTACGAATCTTGTATAATCATTGTGACATACTCATTATGACTACAGTGTTAAAATCCAAGAACAAAGTCAAAGCAAGCCCACTTCAAAACGAGCTAAGTGAATTTCGTTAAATTATCATCTTATGCCGTATATTTTAGCACAAATTGGTGAAGACATTAAGTGAAACAGAAGTACAGAAAACATTGCAGACAGTTCAAACTTCAGACCAACTAACGTGCCATAAATAAAACGACTACCTATCTTATTCAACACTTTTTACTTTGTAAGCCAAAGGCGCCCATTCACGGTACGGTAGTTGTTGACATTGAATGGGCGCCTTTGGCTTACAAAGTAAAAAGTGTTGAATAATTTCGGCGGGCTGGTTAGAACCACGATAGCTCAATTGGAAGAGCACCTGACCCGGAATGTCAGAAGGGTGCAGGTTCAAATCCTGCTCGTGGAAATTTTTTCAACATTTGTGTTTTTGTAATTTGTTCGCAACAAAATTTGCTTTAAAAATCATTTTAAACATTTTATAAAATAGCTTGCTTATTTCTTAACTGATCTTTAATATTTGTAAAAATATTATGATCGGATGTTAATGACGGTAGTTGTTGACATTGAATGGGCGCCTTTGGCTTACAAAGTAAAAAGTGTTGAATAATTTCGGCGGGCTGGTTAGAACCACGATAGCTCAATTGGAAGAGCATCTGACCCGGAATGTCAGAAGGGTGCAGGTTCAAATCCTGCTCGTGGAAATTTTTTCAACATTTGTGTTTATGTATCACTGAAGTCGAGCGAAAAAGCCACACAAGACACTTGTCTAGAGTCTAGGGAGTCTAGGAAGCATTTTGAACAAATTTAATTATACTGCACAAAAAATACCAGTTTTGCAATTTTATATCAGAAACTACATACTTCAAACTAGTTAAGTGGTAGGTACGACTGAATAACGTAAATTATCACACAAAATGATAAACCGATTTAAAAAAAATGTGATGAATTATACAAGCGGTGATGTCAAAAGCAGTATTTCGTTATTATTCGATTCACCGACAACGAATAATGATCAAGGTCAATTTATAGTTCAATGAACAAATTATAGCCAACTTACATTCATTTTACATTTATTTACAATGAGAGAAGATGTATATTTAGGTAAACAGAAAAGAATATGCTACTACAGCTCACTAGTTCGGAAATCGTTTAAATATCTTAGCGAATTTTCTAAATTCGAAACTTTTAAACTTTCATCAATTTGTTTTTGCGGTTCAATTTTTTTCTTGTCAAAGTAAATTGTTCTTCATCGTGAGTTGTTATTCAGAATTCATAAACGTTTGAACAAACCGACTAATTCTGAAAAGTTCCGCCACAGATATCGTCAAATAAATCTTATGCCATCAAAAACAAACTTGTAAAAAAACCAAGTCTCGCAACTCAGTTCTTCTACCGCAAAAAGTTTTGAGATCCATGTAATAGCAAGTCGGTTAATTTATTCAGTCCCTACTTAAGGGACCTTCTGTCTAAAGTTATTACGTAATTAGCTAACCTAACAACATCTTATAGTGACCATATCAATATTAAAAATCTTTTATGTGTGAAAACACAATGTATCTCACAAATAATACATATATTATATTTTAGATTGTTTAGTGCAATTGCCAAGTCAATCTATTTATTTAAAACATAAAAGATGTTTTATATTGGTATGGTCACTATAAGATGTTGTTATGTTAGCTAATTACGTAATAACTTAAGACAGAAGGTCCCATAAGTAGGGACTGAATAAATTAACCGACTTGGTATTACATGGATCTCACAACTTTTTACACTAGAAGAACTGAGTTGCGAGACTTGGTTTTTTTTCCTTTCCGGTACCATCTAGGTACCTAACTACACCTAGGACTTCTTGGCGGGAAAGTGAAGAGTCATGTCTGCGGTTTTGTTTTATTTTCGAAAATTTGTGTTATGTCGAATATTAATGTGAAATAATGGTGGATTATTAACCGTTAAGTGTTCGTGAGTGTGCACGAGTGTTGGCAAATAAAACAAAACAGTGCAACGTCACTTTTCAAATTCTCTCAAGACGTCCGCCCGAGGACTTAGTAAAGCCCCACATCTTTACTGAGATACTCGAGGGGTTGGGGGTATATCATTTCTCACTTCTCATTTCTATTATCATTCATCATCATCATACAGAAAAGAAATATTGTTTATTTATGTATTACTAATAATAAAAAATACTTGAAATTGGCTAAATGCTAAACGCGAAGCCATTAATTAAGATTAAAAAAAAAAAAAAAAAACTACACCTATTATTCCATTATATTATACATTTATATGGGATTACAAAGTTATTTATGGAGTTGGTGTATCTAGAAAACTGGAACGAAATTGCAAAATATTTTAGTTTGATTTATATACTAAACACTAATTGTATTCTGCCTTAGAGTTTTGATGATCGGTCAGTCAGTCAGCCAGTCAGTGAGTGACAAAATAAGAAACTTTGATTAGTTATAATTCTTAAACTACTGGTTCAAATTAAATGAAATTTGAAATATACCGTGTTTATACAATTCCTGCTTGGTTACTGAAAATTCAGGCTTCTAGTTTTATCCACAACGAAGTTATAGGGAGTCGAAAATGACCCGAACTGTTTCGAGAAAAGGATGGTACGTACGGCCGTGCCGCGTTTTTGCTCGACTTGGCGACTCGACTTGACTTTGATTCATTGCTGACTTTGTTAGGTTCTTTGTCAATACCAGATATAGTTATATCGTAAATATTGTGATAGGTTGATAACATTTCAGCGGAAACTTCTAATGCATCCGATTATTTAGATCGATGTTTCCCAGCATCTTATTGTTCAACAGTTTCAACGTTTTCTAGTTCAAGCAATTGATATTGTGTATCCATGTTGTCTACTATCTGCTTCCGTTTCATGCAACACACTATTGCTACAATATTTACATTATGTCTTACTAGTATCTATGTTATTCAGAAGATGCGAAAGATAATATGTAATGTGTTTCATAAAAAAACTTCGAAGTTAAATACAAAATGCGGATGATTTAAATCTGACAATGTCCAACCATTGTCCAACACATTTAATCCGTTTTTAAAAATTTTGGTGGCCATAAGTACAACCCCTTTAGCCGAAATATTTGACCACTGGGCGACCAATACTTCCTTTTTAATGTTAGAAGAGGTTCAAGGCTTTGCTGTTACTTGGTCTAAGTCTTTTTGTCTTTGAATATTGTATGTCAATTTGTTAAACTGTGTCTTTATTGTCTCAATAAGCTTTGGTCATTACTATCATATTATGATAATGGTAGTCGGTCACCTAACACGTGTATTTTACAAATTTTTAAACTACTTTCAAAAACGTACATACTTTAAATATTCAGAACATGTTACGCAAGTAAACACCAGCTGATTGATTTGAATGCAAGCACCGTATAGCTTTTGAAACAGGATAGTAGATTAGCCGCCGCCCAGTAAAATCCGTAAACATTACTAAAACATTCGCGCCAAAACATCAGTTGGCTTGTCCAAACACTAGAGTTAAATAAAACAAGTTACTGTCGAGTCGACGAGAAATTTCAACGGGCTCATGACATGAGTTATACAATGTCGTACCTAATACCACGTAGGTGGGCCGTAATGAGACAGCGATTAGAAGAGACTAAAGATTGTCTTGTGGAAACCCAAGAGCGCCAGGATAATCGCCTTGATTATATTTAATTAGAATTTCGTCTGCAGCATTCTTGTGAATTCATTGTGAATTCTCGAAAAATTATGTCTCGACAAAGTATTGTTAATCAGCAGTTGTGAATTAACCTTGTCTTTTAAAAATGTCTTGTAGTATGTTCATTATCTTGTTATATCATTGCCAGAATTTGCTTTATATGATCAGTCTGCGAGTAATGTAACTACGATAGACGAATAAGGGTTTACTTTAAAACAGAACCATGAAAACAAAAGAATGCCACTGACCACGACTCGGAATTGTTAGAATTCTCAACGGACCATTAGCATAATTAAGAACTTATTCAAACACACTATAGCACGCGCGCTTTCGTTTTAAAAACACCGAAGAGATATGGTTATTTTCAGCTGATCCGCGTCTGGCGGAGTGCTATTCGAATTTCAAGACGTGTCGCTTCGAATTATTGTGTGGCATTAGCTTTATGAAACGTTCCAGACCCGAGCGGTGGACGTGCTACGGAAAATTCAGCTGTTTGATATTGTTAGTGACATTTTTGATGCCGCAAAATGGTTTCATCAGCCGAAGTGGCTATCAAACCTAATAATTTATTCGTGACTTCTGGTACCTCCAACTTTAGATGGAAGATAACATCAGTTATGAATAGATTGGATAGTTAAACTGCCTCTAAAGAATGTTCAGTTATTAAACCACATAGTTATAACAACACCATAACAATTCAACTTCCATAATAAGCAGTCCTAATTTTGGTTAGCCAATCAATTAGCTTAGTCATATTCACACCAGGCTGGTAAATTAAATCGATACATGCAACTGTTATGTAGGTAATCCGATTATCCGATTGTGGCACCGGCAATCCCTAATTTGCATAGGCAAATATTCGACAGCACTGCAAACGTTATTGTATTAGCATTAGCCATCTTTTGTATATTTTAAACCAGAATGGCGCAATTGTTTTTCATGGAAACAATATATTTTTGCTAGTACTTAATGGTAGTATCATTTTGAAACGTAAATTTTTTTGCCTTATTGAAATCATGCTGTAATTATCATCAACTTCGAATGTGATAAAAGGGAATCTATATATTAATACGTGAAGCAAAAACTTTGTATTCGTTTTTACGAAAATTGCGCCGACGGAGGAGTATGAAATTTCGCGCACTTATAGTTTATATAGAGAAGGTTATCCGAATGTTAATATATTTTTTTTAAATATGCACAAAAATACATTAAATCAACAAAAACAACATTACATACACTACCATGTATTTGACACACACGTATTGTTTGTCTTTAATGCGGCCGACATCTGTCAATGCCAATCCAAACTCACATTCTATCTTTTTTAATTTTTAATTGCTTAGAATACAATCCGTACAGCCTTAACAAAATTGCGGTTGAATTTCGACCACTGGGCGACCACTAGTTTTAATAATTATCCAGTCCGCAGTTAAAGAAAGAAGATGAGATTCTAACAAAATATAAAATCATGTCAATGTATGATTCTAGCCAAAGGAACTGAAGCTGGTGCAATAGTCGTTTTGTGGTTGCGGTCAGTCATTACACAAATCTTCAAAATCTTTTAAATCGCAGATATTAAATTTCGTATGCGCAATCAAGCTTTTAAAACACCCTACTGACTAAAACTATTTCTCTACTAACCATGGAGAATACAAACTATTGTAAATAAATTGATTGATGTTCTATGTTGTTGTACAGATGTAGCTATAGCAAATGGAACAATGTTATCGCATCGTGAAGACAAGGTTTGAGCTGATTATAAACTCACGTCAGAAATAGAATTGAAGGTCGCAAGAGTATATAAAGATAACGCCACTTTACTGCCGGTACTAGGAGTTGTAGCAGAAATAAGATGATCAGACCATGCTTGATACAAGGTGGTTAAGGACAGACTAGTCAAAACGATTGAGATCAAGCCGCTTAACAGAAAAGACAATTTCTTATAATAATATAAACACACTAAAGTTTATAGTAAAATAAAACACAATCCTTTTATAATACTCGTATAAAGAGCATTAAATCTCTCGAACTGGTCGAAAATGTCCTTGACATAGAAGAAAAAAAGACATCACTTTTGATTTAAGCAAACTTTCAAACTCTTTCTCCGATATTAATAAAAGTGGAATGCAGTGGAATCGTGTTTAATTAAACGGATGCTGTTTCATTTTGTTAATAAAGGCAGACACAGAAAGCGTCAGTTTTAAACCAGATACAATTTTTGGGAAAATAGGGTAAAGTTTTTGGAATGTGCCGTTTTTACATCGTTACGGATTATGTTTTTGTCTATTTTGTACGCATCAATTTAACTGATGCTGATAGTACAAATATAATTGCGTGGGTATACGAAAGTATAACGTCACTGACTATAATAACGTTTCATCAATTGAGCGTTCAGTTATCACTTGTTAGATTAATTACTAGGATTCGGGCTTCGTCCAACCAAATAAATTTTTTTTAATGTTTGGAAAACTGTAAGATGCTTAGATATAGTTTTACTGGATGATCTTGAGAATGTGTGACAGTGTCGCCTTTAAGTACAAAGACATCGATAGGGTGCTCACCTAGCTTATTAATGTTATTACAATACTAATTCATTGAATTATTTGTTCCAGGTATGCGTTTATCATCTTAGCCCGTTTCATCACCAATCCAAATCGTAAGTTAACGAGAAATAAAGAATTACTACAAGCAATTATTGGCTTCAACAAAATATAACAAGCTACGAGTATAATATCAAACAGCAAAAAAAGAACAAAAAGGACGATCAATATATAGCTGTGCCCCGCGGTTTCACCCGCGTTAATTAGTCATAACGTGATGTAATATAGTCTATAGCCTTCCTCAATAAATGGACTATTTAACACTAAAATAATTTTTCAATTCGAAGCGGCAGTTCCTGAGATCAGCGCGTTCAACCGAACAAACTCATCAGCTTTATAATATTAGTATAGATTTCACCCGCGTTATTTCCCGTTTTCGCAACATTTTTCATTGCTGCTCCACTTCTATTAATCATGGCGTGATGTAATAAAGCCTATAGCCTTCCTCAATAAATGGACTATTCAAGACAAAAATAATTTTTCAATTCGAACCTGAAGTTCCTGAGATTAGCGCGTTCAACCAAACAAACAAACTCTTCAGCATTATAATATTAGTATAGATTAGATAGCACTGTCCCATAAATACCTTAACAGTTAACACGTAAAGACGGCAACGTGTGACGCAGCTTGGTGGCCGGTAGCCGGAACCGCTGGAACCGCCGGAACATGAAACCTGCCGGCCAAAACTCCGCTTTCATGAAGGTCAAAACGAACTGCAGAAGGTAAGCTTCGTACAAACTTGCTCGAGCAACGCACACCTCTAACGGACACAGAATTTCGCAACGACCGCTCTCGGACTGGTTAGAAATGGTCAAGGCAGGGTTTGATACCGTTGCCAACTTCCCACTATCATCAGCATCATCATTATCAGCTCATTTTTATGTCCCCACTGCTGGGGCACGAGCCTTCCCTAGGGACGGATAGGGAGAACGGGTCATAAACCACCACGCGGGCCCAGTGCGGATTGGTGGTTGTTAACGACTGCTAATGCAGCCGGTACCAACGGCTTTACGTGCTACCTTTGCCAAAGTTGCTTAACTTCAGTCGCGGACTGGGCGCGTTATCCACTGCGCCATCGAGCTCCTCATTATAAGTACCGGTAAGTAACGTTATTTCTGTAAAGGTAATTTGGTACCGGTAATGCAGGTAACGTTATATAGAAAAGTATCGCTACTTTTTTCGTTACATATTGCGCTTTAGCTAATCCGCGTAGAGCGGTTAGTTAATTTCGCGGTAAAAATGCAACCTAGGTAACGATACCAAACATACCGGTTTTTTTTACCGGTATCTTCGTTTGACAGAAGTATCGACACCAATTTTTTGACTGTATTCAAAGCCCTGGTGGGAGGGTCTATGTGTGCGTTGCTGCGCGGTGTGTATTAAGCTGACCTTCTGGGGTCTCCATATTTTGTGACACGGTGCTCATTACCACAAACGAAACAAACGAATTAAAATTCACATTGTGGCGGGACTCCAACCGCTCGACCGTCTCGGTAAATTTGGGTTTGATCCGCATGTACTCTACGATCTCGTCTGACTCTGTTGAGTTGTGGTTTTTAATTTCGTTTGACCTTTAGAAATTTCGCAGACTGAGCAACGTTGGTCTCCGTATTGCGGCAATAAGCAACTCGCAACTAGATTTTCCTTTTGTTTATCCTATTTACTGTATCCCAATTATTATTCACGATTCTGAAGGCCTTCTTTAAAAAATGAATATTTGATCGTTATGTTTGTACTCGTAAATAGAACAGAGCTAGCTGTCAGCTGTTACAAACTTTTCAGTGACAGCATCAGATTAATTATACTCGCGTCTTCAATGGCATCATGAGTGTTGAAAAAATATCGATATTATCGTTAGTTAGTTTTCTAGTTTCTTTTTTGTTATTTTTCCATGGCTCTAGCAGCGCCTATACTTCCTATTGGTTCCGCGGAAAACTATAGCAAAGGCATATCAATTTCTGTATTATATACACAAAGAAACGTTAGCTCCGTATAAATGTTATTCAACAATTGATTCTTGCAAATGTAATATTAATTAATTTTAAATTAACATAAAAACATGATATTTTTACTAATTATATCAATAATTTCAACTCTAACATTAAAAGTAACAAATCAACTATTACTAAAACGATCTGTTGAAGTCGATCTGTTTGGACACATCAAAATGGCCCAACTCAATCTGATAGGGAGCAGACCAATTGTGCTCCATTGTAGTACTCTATCATTGATATCCTGACCGGCCACAATCTAATCCACTTCATGTAACTTATTGAATTGTGTGACACGCAAACTTGCATTATACAGAGTGACCTAGCATCATCCACTTTATTAGCTTGTCCCGCAATCCGTTTGAGAACTCCCATTGTGCTTTGATATTAAACTTCTTCAATGGCATCCTTATAAATGTCACGGAATAAATTTCATTAAGTCCATAAAGTACGAAGCGAACGTATTAGATCCTTATTGTACTTCCGTTGTGCCTTGAATTATGTGTAATGGATTTCAAGTTTATTATGTTAGCTATGGCTCCTTGGGAAGTGATAATGTCCTCGCAGTTACAGAATTTTGTTCTGGTAGCCTTGTAGATTGTGTTTATAATAATCATCGTCATTAGTCTGATGGCATTCCACTTCTGAATTATGAATTAAACACCACGTGCAACCAAGGACGAGTAACCCAAATCAAATAGGCATTCTACAACTGACAATCCTGCGTTTCCTTCTCCCCGCACGACACGCGCAACAACGCTAGGATCGCCAAGTGACATCGACAAACCAACACTAAAGCAACGCCAAAGAGTATGTATGGTAATGTTATCTTATGTTCTATTGGAGGTGAGGTTTCCTTCTCCCAACAGCACTTCGACCCATCGGGATCTTCTGTGTAATACCATCCTCTCGCTCTTCTACCTCTGTAAATATAGATGCTATAAGTTTGGTAGCGTCTTTGAGAGCAGAAAGCCAAGGTAGTTGTTGTTGTTCTGGTTTCGGTTAGGCCGTATGTATTAATTTTATTTCTGAATCAAAATAACCTTGTAAGTTTATAACTGTATTGTTGTATGTTCCATCAAAGATTGATATAGCTCCACCGATTACTTAATTGCGTCCGTTAATAATATTATTGATACAATGAAGTGCCTCGTTAGCTGTGTTAGCGAGTACGTTGTATCAGCTCCGAGAAGCAGTTAGATCTGGTTATACCGAAGCCAAATGTGAAGCCACTGTTATTTTTAGTGATAGTTACTGCACTGTTTCTGTTTAATGATCGGTCAGTATAGGGCTTATTCGGATTCGAGAAATTTCGAAAACTCTGTTTTGTTTTAAATATTTATAAAATACAGTAAAAAAAATTAAATGCCAGCCAGGAATCGAACCTGGGTCTTCCGCAATCCGGGCGGCTGCACTGACCATTATGCTACCGGGAAGGCTGACGTAAGCACTGAATTTTTTCACTGCTTCGATGTTTGACTGCTTTTTAGCGGCAGAGTGCCATCTATCCAACGGTTATTACAACCGATGGCTACGCAGATTTATCTTTACAGATGAAATACCACAAATTTGATAACACAACGTTATACTTAGTAAATTTTTACTTTTTTTATTTTTAAGTGCTAATTGCTACACTTAAGCTGAATTAAATATTTATAAAATACAGTGAAAAAATTAAATGCATATCTGTTTGGCCGGTTATCGGACGGGTGACCAAAAATTTATCATCTTGAGCTCCTCCGTGCTTCGGAAGGCACGTAAAGCCGTTGGTCCCGGCTGCATTCGCAGTCGTTAACAACAAGCGTGGTGGTTTATGGCCCGTTCTCCCTATTCATCCATATGGAAGGCTCGTCGTGCCCCAGCAGTGGAGATATATATATGAGCTGATGATGATGATGATGATGATGATAGTAAATTTTTGCTTTTTATTTTTTTTTGCTACACTTAAGCTGAATTAAATATTTATAAAATACAGTGAAAAACTTAACTGTTTTGTCGTTTACAAATATTGGTTTTATGAGTAGGAATCTTCTTTTAGGTAATTATATCGATTTATCGTACATGTATCAAAATCGTGCCTTGCAGTGCCATGAAAATATCATGAAATTTTTGTCTAATTATAGACTTAAGCAGCTACTTTGTCACGCAGTACCACTTTAGCGGCTAAAACTAAACGCCACGCATTTTTAAAGAGCAAACTTGTTGCCATTGTAATTTCGACTTTGTTACTAAGTGTTTTACAAATAATTTTCCCATTAGGGATTGTTTCGCCATTTTCACGGTGATTTCGGTCAAGGAATGTTACACTTAATTTGATATATTTACAGCTCTTTAAATTTTGATATATTGCCATATATGTCGCTTCAGTTCCATTGTTAAAGTCATGTGATGTTATGTCACTAGGGAAATTGTTATGTAAAACTTATATAAAGTTACAATTGGGCCTTTAATAATGCCTAGTTTTTCGTTGAAATTGTTCAATGCACTCTAACGTCGCCTCTTTTTTATCTGGGTATCTGAGTACCGTTTTTTTTTACTATTCGGTTAAGTTAAAGTGTACAACAATTTGTATAGGACCGTGATAGCGGCATCTAGTGACAAGTTGGTGTCACAACTTTTTTAATGGCCAAAAAAGCACACACCCATAGCTATGAAAGCGCTCAAAAAGCGCTTAAGATCTTGGAAACCTCGGAAAAAGGTCTGAAGTTTTTCACGTCGTACGAGAATTGAACCCGTTCTGAATATCAGTCACTGATTCTATTATCAACACCAACGTATATATCAGGTTTATAATTAACATGGATAGGTAACAACCCACCTACTATTGAATGATTCACTGATTCAACTAAACAACATTCGTCCTTACTTTGGGTGGCCAAATTTAATTATCTCGAGCTCCTCTGCGCTTTGGAAGGCACGTTGAGCCGTTATTCCTTGGCGTCGTCGTAAAATGCTGCCATTTCCCTCGTTTCGTTGCCACCTACCAGTTGGGTCGTATGATGAGTTAGTCTTAGTAGTCTTACGTAGGGCTGTCAAACGTCTTTTAATATTACGTATTCTACTGTATTTCTGCCACGGCTTTCAATACCGTTAAAAAAATTGGTATCGATACTTCTGTCAAACGAAAATACCGGTAAAAAAAACCGGTATGCTTGGTATCGTTACCTGGGTGGCATTTTTACCGGTAAGTTTGCTAACCGCTCTACGTGGATTAGCCAAAGCGCAATATGTAAAAAAAATATTAGCGATACTTTTCATACCGATAACTATTCCTGTATTACCGAATTACCTTTATAGAATTAACGTTACTTACCGGTACTTATACTGGGTACTTATATTAATTTTTTCACTTTATTTTGTAAGTATTTAATTCAGCTTCAGTGCAGCAATTAGCACTTAAAATAAAAAAGTAAAATTTACTATAGCGTTGTGTTATCAAATTTGTTTTTTCATCTGTAAAGAAGAATCTACATGGCCATCGGTTCGGTTGCAATGACCGTTGGATAGATGGCACTCTGCTGCTATAAAAGCATTAAAAAAAATAAAAAGCAGTGACAAAATTCAGCGCTTACTTCCCGGTAGCATAGCGGTCAGTGCGGCCGCCCGGATTGCGGTTCGATTCCTGGCTGGGTCGGGTAGGCGTTTAATTTTTTCACTGTATTTTATAAGTATTTAATATCTTGTTAGCATTGGTTGATAGGTACACAGGTAATAATTATTTAAACTGGCCAAATATTCAGTTCAACTTCATTTAGCACGCACAAACAGTATGGCCCATCACTAAGCCGTTAAACATAACAGCCGTTTTGTTAGTAAATAGTTTTGTAATTATCGTAAACTCTGTAGACTGCACCATGTTTATGATTTGTGTTATTAAATTATTATCATGAACGTTCTTGATCTTGTTTTTAAATTGTCAGAGAATAACAAAACTTCTAAATTGCTGTGGATCGGGGAGCGGAACAACCCGAGGGCGCCTCGGGTTAACTAGTGTGCCTATTTAGAGTATTCTGTGTGTAGTGGCATTCAGAGGATCGGGCGGGGCAACATGCACATAAACAGACACGAATTTTTTTTATTTTTTTGAGAGAGATTGCTGATTGCCTCCGACTTCATTTTCAGCTTCACCGGGCTTTTTTGGGGGCGGCGAGGAACGTAAAGGGTCCCTCAAGCCGTGTGAAACGAATCACCTTCGGAGGTTTTCTAGAGGGAACGGCATCGCGCACTAGTGCGCGTCCCCGTGCCCTACTAGATTCTCCGAAGGGTTCGGAACGGATCGGGGAGCGGAACCACCCGAGGACGCCTCTAAAGGCTCGGACCTCGGCTCGGGTAGACCGGGCCGTGGAGAAGAGAAGCGCCCAGGTACATGTCTGTACCTGGTATAGAGTGCGTGTGAACCGGTTCTTCGTACCCTTGTTCTACGAGAACGGTGGACCTAAGCTAGTGTGCATGTTTAGTGTATTCTGTAAATGTGTAGTGACATTTAGAGGATCGGACGGGGGGATGAGTCAAATCGCGACTGTTGCCAGATTCCGTGTCCATGAGAGATTGTCTATTGTGTGCGTTGCCCGAGAGTGTTTGTATCTTACTATCTGCAGTCACCTTATTTTGAGTACGGTCTGTACAGTACGGGTGAGTGCACTCCATAAAAAGAGCCTCCTGACTATGAAAGGTTCGTTCCCAGACCCCCATGAATTTATTTACCACCACATCCAAAGCTACTCTGTTGTGGTCGAGAACAATATAGCCTTTGGAGGTCTTGAACGGAATTGGTTATTCGTTTGAAGGCCCTCCCTGATTCTGAACAGGTTGTGGTAGATCCAGTAGTTCATTTGAGAATTTTTATCGTTTTGACGTCAATTATTATACCTATATATTGTTTTTTTATTATTATATAATAAAGGTAATCCAAATAAACGTGTCAGTTATAATATAAAACAACAAAATCATCAGAAATTAAGATTTATCAACCAAAGAGTTATTTTATTACGTCATCGATGACAAGAGGGTCAAGAGTTTGACATGGAAGTACCAATCAAAATGGATGAAGGGCTTAGCGGAGGCACTCTTGGACTGACCTCTGACATTTCAGCTCGCCTTGAAGAGCTGGTCCGATCTAACCGTTTGATCAAACGGAAGCTTGCTGCCAAACTGTAGGTTCATTATAATTATAATTATATTTAAGGGGGTGCAGCGCGGAAGTTCGAAAATTTACGTGTTTTTAAGTCACTGGTGCTAGGCGCTGAATAGTTCATATACATTAAACGGACTAGTGTAGATTAGCTTGATCCTTTCCCAAGGGCATGGTTGTCTTGGAATTTGAAACAAATACCCAGAACCTGCATTAAGAATACGTAAAAGTAATGATATATAAAAACTTATTTCTTCAGAAACTTTGTAAATACAGCACAAATGAAACAATGATCCGACATCAAAATGTTTGTATTGATATTCCGCAGGGCACTGTTGTCTTATTTTTCAATTAAAAAATATGAATATGAAAATATTAAAACTTTTATAATTTTTTACCCAAACGCCTATGATTTTACGAAAGTAAACATTGCTCTAATTAAATCACCAGCCTTCTCTGTACAGATATTAGTGTGCGTGCGTGTTCGTAGTCGTGCGCCGTTGTCACACCACTGCCACGCGCCGCTCGCTATCATAAAGAAACTAGAAACTCGCAGTTTTGCGTCCGCGCTGCACCCCCTTAACGGGAATTAACGCAAACTAATTAGTTAAGGTATTCCTTTTTACGTGCCTTCCGAAGCACATGGTCAAGCCGTTGGTCCCGGCTGCATTAGCAGTCGTTAACAACAGCCAATCCGCGCTGGGCCCGCGTGGTGGTTTATGGCCCGTTCTCCCTATCCATCTATAGGGAAGGCTCGTGCCCCAGCAGTGGGGCCATAAAAAGAGCTGATGATGATGACGATGATACCTTTTTAGGGTTTCGCAGAAGAATCAAAACCTGTAGGCCTAGAATTATGAAATTTGGAAAGAAGGAAGAAATTGAAATTGGTTAATTAGTTGCTCTATCACAAAAAAACCTTTTTTTTATTACAAACTTATTAGCAGTTAGTTGACTAATCGCGACCTATGTCGATTTATGAAGACACTCGATCTGTCTTACTAGGCACTCTGGCGTAATTTGCAATAGGTATATAACTTAATAGTACTCGTCTGCCACCAACCCCTCGCTGTGCGCGCGTGTGATTCCCGTATAGCGCACATGACCCTCTCGATTGGCTTAGGGTAAGGTGGTGTAAGAGTGCGCAGTCGATAAGAGTGCGCATCAAACGTCACGCCGGCTCTGTGCGAGGTCTGCGGCTAACTTCAGTTGTGTTTTGGTTCATTAGAGATAAGGGGTGCGCTGCCGAAAAAAAATTGAAATTGGTTAAAAAACGGAGATACTACGTAAGTCAATAGATTTTTACTCATTTTGATCTAATTTTCTTGCGTTTTGCAAAGATATCTGTTCCGAAACTGTTAGTTTTACAAGAATATTCATTTATTATCCAAATAACGTATTTACTTTGCTAACCGATTCGTTCGAAAAACTTTGCTCATCTTTCAATAGATTGCGCCAGTGGTTTAATATGTATGTGAAGGGTGAGGTGTACAAGAGTGCGCACGGTATGTGCGTATAAGATTGCGCGCGCACTCTTAAACGACATTTATTTTTCCCTAATGTAGTGTGTAAGATAAAGTCTAATTTTACAAACTAGGTAAGTATTTTTTTTTGTGCACTTACAGCATGTCTCGAAGAACTACTCAGCGACAAAATTGTTTGCTAAAGGTTCTTGATGAAGCTCGAAAGCTAATCGAAAAAGGACAGTAGAAGCGTTCTGAATCTTTTGGAATGGCGGAGTCTACTTTGAGGAAGCGGATGAAAAATTCTACCCTTGCAAAACTGGATACAAAGAAAATCCGTCAACAAAGAGAACAGTCTAAGCCGTTAAAAATCCCTAAAACTACCCCAAAAGAGATAATATGGAGGTGTGGTGGGTGTCCAAAAATATACAAAGAGCCTATTACTGAAAACTGGATCGAATGTTCGGTGTGCCAACAATGGTGGCATGAAAACTGCACTGCCTATTAAGGTCATGGACTATATAAGTGCGATTGTACACTGAGAATTAATGCGCGCACTCTTGTACAACTCGCCGCGCACTCTTGTACACCCAAGCGTATAAGAGTGCGCAATTTTAGTTTTTTATATTTCTTCAGTTCCTACTTTAATTAATGACATTAGTGTAATTCGTTGTTCTATAATTTGTTAACAAATATATAAAGACTATAAATAAATAATGTTGATTTTTCTAAATATGATATTTTATTTTTTATGGGGCCTCAAAGTTAAAATGCGCACACTTACACCACCTTACCCTAAACCATGATTGATAGCCCTTTAATAATTACGCAAATCGGTGCGCTTCTATGAAAAGAGTTGAGGGAACTGACAACTCTTTTTAACCGACTTCAAAAAAGGAAAGTGGTACCTACTTACTCAACTCATTTCGTCTGTAGGTACTTACTGTATATTTTTTTATGCATACTATACTATATACTACTACTACTATATACTATATACTATACTATAATATATGTTTGCGCATAACTTATGAACCGATTTGGTTGATTCGTTTTTAGATCAAAAGAGATTTATCCCGAGATGGTCATATTTAAACTTGGTAAAGATCTGATGAAGATAATAAAACTTCTCAATACGAATACAACACGTATTGTGATATGGTTGTACAGGGTGCCTAGTGAGAGTTTTATTCGCCATACGGTCACGTTAACGAAAACGAGAATTTGTATAGCAAATTTTTCATTCTTCTCGTATGCCGCCAGGAGGCGCTGCTTCAACGCCATACTAATGGTAAGTTAGGTACTGGGCATCCAGTACCTAACCTACACATGTTGTGATAATGCTTGTTGAACTGGAGATCAACAAAGGTAGACGGTTAGGTACGTGGTCAACTGATCGTGGACTTCGTAGAATAAAAAAAATATATTAGACAACATCACATATTGTTCTGATCCCAGGTTAAGTAGCTAAAGCACTCGTTTTTATTGAAATCGGAATCATCGACGACGGTACCACAACCACCCAGACCCGACACAATATCGAATAGTTCGTTTTCGACATTGACCCGACCGGGAATAGAACCTGGGACCTCAGAGTTAGCGCCGCCCAAAGTCCGGAGTGCAAGCCACTCGGCTACGTAGGTCGCCGAAAGATAATCCATGACACTCTTTAAGAGGGTGCCGCGCGGAATTTCGAAAATTTACGTGTTTTTAAGTCACTGATGCTAGGCGCTGAATAGGTCATATACATTTAAAGGACTAGTGTAGGTTAGCTTGATCCTTTCACAAGGCCATGGTTGTCTTGGAATTTGAAACAAATACCCGGAAACTGCATAAACAATACGTAAAAGTAATGATACCTAAAAACTTATTTCCTCAGAAACTTTGTAAATATAGCACAAATGAAACAATGATCCGACATCAAAATGTTTGTATTGATATTCCGCAGGCCACTGTTGTCTTATTTTTCAATTAAAAAACATGAATATGAAAATATTAAGACTTTTTTTTTTTTACCCAAACGCCTATGATTTTACAAAAGTAAACATTGCTCTAATTAAATCACCAGCCTACTCTGTACAGATATTAGTGTGCGAGCGTATTCGTAGTCGTGCGCCGTTGTCACACCACTGCTACGCGCCGCTCGCTCGCTATCATAAAGAAACTTGAAACTCGCAGTTTTGCGTCCGAGCTGCACCCCCTTAACAAGTTCAGTGGTCATCTTTTATTTTATTTTATGTTCTTATTTCGAGCGTCCATGTAAACCAACCACGACTAGCACGTACACACAAACACGTACACGGCACGTTATCATGCGGCTAATTTTGTTTTAATTTGTTATTTTATTGATTGGTAGAGAAAAAATAACTACCTGCGTTAATATAGTTAATATTATTAAGGCGAAGGGTAAGGCACACTAGCGCCGCTAATGGATTTAATTTGATAACTGCTAAACTAGATTTTTTTTTCAGACATTGCAGACCTTCCGACACTAGGCAAACATTACTCTTAGGTGTGTTTTTGTATTCATTCGCTAACACCAACAGTGGCCATTGTTTGTTGGCCCGTTTTGTGAATAAACCATGCAACAAAAAGTAGTGCACAATTATTAAATAAATACTATGGATGCTTTCCTGTTGTCGGACGGTACGCAATGTTTAAAAAAAGATCCGGTCCGTTAGTCAAATTATCAATTGGTGGCGCTAGTGTGCCTTACCCTTCGCCTTAAGTAGCATAGTGTGTTTCATTAATTGGCTTATGTTTAGGTAAAATTTAATTTCTGTGTTTTCTGTACCATTAAAGCTGTTGAAACATTGTTCAAAAATAAATAAATAAATAAATAAAACAATTGAACAGATCACAACAATTGATTGATCCAAGGGTCGTGTTTCCTGAGACTTGTTGTTTTTTTATACTTAAATTTTATATTGTAACCTACCTTCATATAGCATAGTAATAATTCAAACATTAAAAAAAATAGAAATATAAATTGAACATAGCTACCTACCGTGACATTGACCCTATCTTGAATTCTTCACACAGAACTAGCGAAATATTTTTTGAATGTATTCCGGAAACAATAGCATTTTAACACTGAAACAATTCTTTAGAAGCGTGCACGTAACACTTTTGACTAGTTTTGACTCTTATTCCATTGTGTTAAGAGTTACAGTGTTTACATGTTAATGCTTGATACTCTACATACATAACCCACAGTCCACGCCTTACACATAGCGTAATAATAACGGAGGTGTGGCGCGGTCACAAAATAAAAAGATTACAGAAGGTACTGTAGTGTTGCCACTACTTAGGGAATCCTACTAGGATATATAATATGAACAGCATTTGCACTTAAGTTTTTGTATTATATTAAAGACATTACATTAGGTTAAACCGATCTCGGAGCACCTCGGCTCTTGAGCCGGGCTGTCTCGTTCCTGTCTATCGACTGTGCCAAACCGTTGCAAACCTTTTTAATTTCCATGTTCGATAATCCGAGGGGTCTATGTGTGCGTTGCTCGAGCGCGGTATGTATAAGCTTACCTTCTGTAGTCTCCTTACATTGTGACCGCGTTTGTGGCGCGGTGAAATCATTGTAATCAGCGTAATTATATGCACTGTAGGCATGCAACGCGCATTAATATCCCACGGCTATTTACCATAAGCGAACTCAACAAGTGTTGACTTGACTAACTGATATACGACTAGGATACGACTTAATCAAATATAAGCCTGGATGTAGCAAGTATTTTGGGTGTTGGCAACATTCAAAGTAAAATAATGTTGCTATTTTTTGTTCATGGCAATTTTCTCTCTATCTCTCTCTCTCATCCGGTGTGTGTAATGAACAGTCCTATTTTGTGTATTAATAAATTCAATATTTGAACAAGCGTTATTTTTATTTGGAAATACTACATGCTGGCCCATGGGGCTTCGAGCCGGCTTTGAGCCAGCTACCTATGGATTGGATATGGATGAAATCGCTCCCTCTGATTTACCGGGGTCAAGTGAAACTTTCAGATTTTTCGACACATATCCAAATAGTTAGTTATTTTTTAAGACTTATCCATGTCTTATGGACTTTACATATTACTTTTGAATGTTTATCCCGACGTTTCGAATCCTTTTAGCCGAGTAGATCCGTAAAAGTTGTTTCATTTCAATGTGTAGTGTTCGTTCGCGTAAACTTTATAAAACAATATCTTATCCATATATTTAGTAATTTTTTGACACTTTCTCTTTAATTTTTCTTACTTCCTTTTTCTTACTTCCTTTTTCTTACTTCCTTTTTCTTCTTTCTTTATGTTCTGTCTGCTTAGTGCGACTTTAGCCCCGCTTCAAACGAGGAAAATTCAACTTTTACAAAATTTCGTTTTCGTTAATGTGATCGAATGGCAATTAAAACTCGTACTCAGCAGTCAAATACTCGGTTAATTGTACACACGACGGCAGACCAAGCTACCCAAATCTGTCAAATCTCTCCAATGAATATTCATCCTTATAACCAAACAATAAAGTTCAAAATTGATTGTAGAAATTTGACAGTTTTGGATAGGTTGATCTGCCGCCGACTGTACATAGTGCTACTTTGTTTACTCTCATTTATAAAATGGATTCCGCTTAAGCAATTTTCCAAGGATTAAATTTCTATTTTGTGTTGTGCAATATTGTCCGTGGAGGGATTCGTTTATTCTTTACCATTGTTGGTTCCAAGAATAAAGCTTTTACTTTGAATAAAACTTTTTATGATACTATTAGTTCAACACCAACTGTTGTATGAAGGTTTTATGTTTCTACAATGGTATAAAAATAAGTTTTTAGTGTTACTTGGTAAGAGAGGACGGTATAGAAACGAGTAGGAAGATTTTATTACACTATGTAAGTTGCTATAAATAGTTTTGTACTATACAACGTTATATATAAGGTCACTTTTTATCAACTGCAAATATTTTGACAAAACATCTAATTATATCAGAGAAATAGGCCCTAGCATTTAAAAAAAAAATCAGGCTAGTTTTTTTTATTATTTTGTTGCTTTGCCCGACCTGCTAGGCTACTCTTGACGCAAACTCAATCTCAATACAATTCCAATGCGATTATTATGTATCGATATTGGGATAAGTTTCGCAATTTCGGAACGCCCCATCTCGATAATAATTTGTTTACTCAATTTCCACGCAATTTAATTCCAATGTAGCGCTATTATCGCTTTTAAGAGTGCCATTTGAATTTTTTAGATTTGAGATTGAAAATTGATTATTGCAATTGTGTTTCAAGAGTAACCCACCTGAGAATTCAATTCAAGACCACGCGCTTTCCTATTTGGTCACAGCGTCATAGCTTAAAGCAGTGCTCATTTATGTCCCCACTGCTGGGGCACGAGCCTTCCCTAGGGACGGATAGGGAGAACGGGCCATAAACCACCACGCGGGCCCAGTGCGGATTGGTGGTTGTTAACGACTGCTAATGCAGCCGGGACCAACGGCTTAACGTGCCTTCCGAAGCACGGAGGAGCTCGAGATAATAAATTTTTGGTCACCCATCCGATGACCGGCCTTTGCGAATGTTGCTTAATCTCAGCACTCGCAGACCGGGCGCGTTAACCACTGCTCCATCGAGCTCCTAAAGCAGTGTATAGTATTGTTAATATCAAAAGCTGATTAAGTGGCTTGCACGGATCGACGTCGTCGGGGTAGCGCAGTGTGGGTCGCCTTGACCCGTAGCTATTTTCGCTTCGCATGTGAGGGGGCCGCTATAAGATTAGGGTTAACTAACGACATGCATTTCGTTAAGGAAACACAAAGTTGTTCGAGTTTGGAACCAGACGTTTGGGAGTTAAGTATGTATGTATAATTTTACCTTTTTGTGGCAACTGCAACCTACTTACAGTTTCTGCTTTCTGTAGAGTTTGTCATGGGAAGTATACTTCATTATATTGGAATTGGCATTGGAATTATTTAATGCTTTTAAAGAGTTTTTTTTTTAATTAGTTTTAATAAAAAAAACAAAATTCTTTTATGATCTAGGTAGGTACTAACCGGTTCTTCTCAAGACAAGGTTTGCCTTGTATCATATAACGAGGACGAGTAAAAAGACTGCCCAATTCGGAACAGTTTTTCAACACTGTTTGGTGGGTTTAAATTAGCCCTACCTCATCTGATTACTGATTACAACACTATAACAAAATGTGGGTTTCAAAGTATTAAATTCATTTTAAATTTCTGTTAATTGAAGAACCAACTGATATTTAGTTTGTTAATTCAAATAGATACCATCTTTATTATATCAGCCCTAACTGTCCCACTCCTGGGCAAAGGCCTCCCCACACTTTTTCCACACCTTCCGATCCCCTGCAACGACATACCTCTTCGTCTTGGTCTACTTGCTCTATAATGTCTTTTTTTATGTAGGTATTAGCTGTTCTACCATCCTATCGGGATAAAAATCGGGTAAGTGTATCCTATGCTCTAGTGCGGGTCATGGTCTGTCTATGTGCAAAATTTCATCCAAATCCGGCTGAACGTTCTTCAGTGATGCGCTTACCAACAAACAGCATTTTGATTTTTAATTAAAAACATATTTAAAAAATTCTACACGATTTTATTAGGTATATGAAAATGTCAAAGGTGCCCACCCGCTTCACGTGACATCGGATATTGTGTGTTCACGAACGCCTAATTGTATTCGAAGTCGAAGATCGTTTGTGAACCGCAGATGTCAACTTTCTTTGTGCAGAACATTTACCCGACCGTCAGAAATCGACGCTATACGAGTTGTAACAACAGCGTTTGTTTTACCGGGGATGCCTAATTAATCAATTAATAATTACATGTGAATCAATATGGTATGAGACTTCAATAGAACAGCTCTTTGTTTTTAAACGTGTGGTGGTAATAACAGCTCCTGGTTTTGAACTGTGGGTGTTGAGTAGCGATTAAGTGTCTGTGGAATGTGTCAAGAATGTATTGGAGCTGGATGTCATGTTTTGACAGACTTCCTTCCAAGCTGTATGCAGTTAAGATTTCTCAATTTTTTGAATTAATTACAAGCTTTGCTGTAGATCTTACCATATTGTGATTGACAATAAGGCTGAACGTGAAAGCGCACTTTATCCGGAATCTTTGACAGAGGAATCAAAATCAGAATTTATGTTTGCATTGAAAGAAACTGGCTCTTTAACTTCCTGATCACCAAACCAACGTTGCTATGACGAAGATAGACGAAGTGGTAGCTAGTCAGGCGAAGTTATATCAAGTCCAAACTCAAGCTAAACTGTTACAATACAATACATACAATAGTGAATCTAACCCAGGAACTCCTGGTCTAAGAACGAAGCTTTAACCATTGCTCATCAGGAGCGTTTCAATAGTTAAATCAACTCCATATATTAAGTAGTTAAGTAAGTTAAGTAGTATGGTAGTTAAGATTTGTAATCTATGTCTGACTACCTCTACTGGGATACAGACGTAAGCGTATCAGAAATATAAAAAAAAAAAAAAAGTGTCTAAAGTGTCCAAATAAAAGTTTTATTATTATTATTATTATTATTAAATATAGAACGAAAACAAAAACTTTAGCATCATTTTCTTTCCCTCTATGTATTTGTGCGAATGTAAAAGCCCCATATTTATACTTCAAAGCTAAATATAAAAAGGTACACGAAATCTGAAATAAGCCTTTAATGATCGCATAACCTTGGACCGAGTGGCTGTTACGTAACTTTACACCGCGTTAGCGTACACCTATAATGCTACAATACAACCACTAGTTTATTCACTATACTACTACACCGATCAATTTTCTACAGTTAATAAGCAGTTTATCTCAACCCGAAGCAGGAGCTTGTCACCAATAGAGTTTCCATTAATGAAAAGTTTTTAGAAGTACAACCCATACGGAAAATGGTGGCCTTACATAACCCGCCGGAAATCCGACCCGCAGCCATTTAAAAGAGAACAAGGTACCCGCTAATCGCGCCAGTCTCGACACACGTAAACTTTTCTTTTTTTTTCTCCCCAAAAAAATCCGTACGACTCTAATTAAAATGAAAAGTTCTGTGACGAGTGTCGTAACTATTCAAGCCGGTTATTCTTTCGCCTCCTCTCTTTCATTTCTGCTAAAGTCCTTTTCTGGCAACCTACATAGTTTCCGTGCCAAGTCCGTACATATCGAACCGAAAAGGCCAGCTAGCTGTATAGATTTTCATATCAAATACGTTTAAGTCCTCAGAAGTTTTTAGTGGAATAGAAAGCAGCGCAGGGCTACTACCAACGTTTTCTAGGAATAATCTCGTAGTAATGGGAAGGGAAAGTGCATAAGTAGTAAGTACGTAGGGATAACCTTGATGGTGCAACTGAGCCGGCTTCCCGCCGCGTCTGCCCGGGCCGGCGTTCGATTTTCACTTGGAGCATCAGCGCGCTCGTGTCTCGCCCGGGTGGGCGTGGTATACAGGCCGGTCAATAGCACGGCAACCGCTGTCTCGCTCGCACGCGCCACAAAAGTATATTTACATCCCTGTCCCCCGGGGGATGATTGAAACGTCTGATGCCGCAGGCGCCCCGCGCGCCCCCGCGCCAAGGACGTTCAGTGAATCCGTCCCTCTCTGCCTCGAAAGCACGTGTCTCCGTTACTATTTCTTATAATGTGTGCCCCCTTGGTACCGCGCGAAAATTCACAATCAATTATGAGTCAAGTGCCTGATAAATTTGGTGAAAAACTCGATGCCTGAAAGGAATCTAAAAATCGCTTTTAGCGATGAGTGAGGAGCGCCGTTTTCGTGGACTTTTTGGTGCCCCCCTAAAGTGATATGGAGATAAGAAGATTTTCCGGGAACATCACCTCTTCGTGCTTTCCGTCCTGTGTACTTTCTTGCCTTATTACTGTGCTCGTTATATCTTCAGGTACGTAATATCCCGCCACCGCTGCCTGAAACACGACCGCGTTATCGTGTAGGCCGCTGCCTAAAATTATTCTCAATCTTGGAAGCGTTCCTACGTTTTTATTGATACCAGTAAATATGTTCTAGTATCGTTATATTTCCATAGACGACGCCTAGCTGTCGCCGGGAGTCTAGACACATAATAATTATACATCGAGCCAGCAAGGGCGGTTCTGGAGATGTGACTCACCCGAATTTGTCTTCGGTATCGATCGTATCTCTTCTATTTGTCGAAAGGTCAGTGAGTATTCTTATATGGTCTATTGTTTTACATATGTCATTGTAAGACGATCAATCGTTTCAGTTATTATATAATTACCAACAGTGACCGAAGCTATTCGGTACACTTCAATAGCGTCAAGTAACCAATTATTCAGATTGATAAAATTGAGAAAATTTACCAGTGCTCTTGTAAGGACAGTTAGCCATGACACCGTCCAGCTACATAATAAGGTAACGTTTCGATGACATCACCGGCCCTTGCTAGCTTATTGCCTCTGCATTCTGATTCACGTCTGCGAGTAGGTTTGTACGCCCAACGACCGCCATTCGGCACAATCTTAGCCGGGTTCGTAATTTACGCAACCGACACAAACACATGCGCCAGAACGCCTACAATTGTGGCAATTTAGAAATAACTAGGTACAATACGGTTTTGTAAACTGCTTTTTGATGGAACCATTTGGGTTATTTAACTATGGTAGTAAAACTTCTCACGGAACAGTGTAATATTTCCAAATGTGTACACTGATCTGTTAGTGTCACATTTTTTTATTATGTTTATTTTTTACAAAATAATGTAATATGTTTGCAGGGAAATAGAGCAGTTTTTTTTAATGACACGATGTCGTCATCGTGTCATTAAAGCGATCGTCGCTTTTAGTGTAATAAAATATTACTTTGCCTTTAAAAATGGCAAAAATATAAATATTTTTATACGCACCGATTTTCATTCTTGAGCCTTAAAACGTTCCATTGCTGGCCAGATGTAATAAAAGATCAGACCACAATCCTTCTCGTTAACCCACCGCGTGGTAACCAAAGTGGCTATTTTTAAATCACAGTCATTTAAACAGTGAAGTCATCACAATAAGTCACAGTTGCAATACAGAATTATCATCCGTATGAATCATTTCCTCCTCCACACACGATTGCCGGTCGTTAAGCCGGCAAAGGCACATTTAAAAAACTACTAACACTCATTCATAAGGCTGAACTATGACTGGAACAACATGGAATGATCCCGGCAGACTTATTCAAGCCTTGAAACATTACATTGTTTATTTCATACATTATTATCATCTTAATTATAATGTCTTCATAAATACAAATGTACATGAACTAATATTTGTACATATGTATATTATACGAGTATTTAATTTCACAAACACACATATGTCTCTGTCTATCTGCGAGCCATCTTTACTAAATGTTTTGAGTCAATAATTACATCATCGAGGTAAGTTGAGTTCGTACGAGTTTAGCCTGCTTTTTTTGCACAGCGCAGTCTTTCGGTTCACGTATATTGTTTGAGGTCAATACCATGTTCGATTGATGTAATGACATCACTCTTTTAGCATTTTACTATCGTTATGTAACAGAGTCTGATGCCAAATCATTCGATACGTAGGTGGGTCGTAATCGCGTTCATGTCGAATTGACATATCTGTTTTAATTTGTTGTTTTGTTAGTGTATAAATAAGCAGAAAACGACAGTTTAAAAGATGTTATATTTTTACGAATTCTGCTATTTTATTAGCTCGCAAATGTCCCACTGCTGGGCTCAGACTACAGCGGGATTACAACACACAGAAAGATCGGCGGTCGTCCAATGCAGTAGGGCAATGGCGGGTTTTTTGAAACGACTGTCATCTAACGACAACAACCTGTGTTAACGGCTAACGTGACTTTTAAGGACGAAACCGATCCAGATAAGTTAACCAGGAGTCCCGGATTTGCGAAGTAACTTAACTTGTACTAGAGTTTTAAGTACTGGTTATAAACGAGGGGAGTTAAAATTTATGGCATAAAATTCTCGTTTTCTCTTAACGTGATCGAATCGCACATGAAACTAGCACTAGGCCTTCTAAACGCGCTAGCCACTGCGCCAACTAGTTCCGCATTTACTATCAATATTAATATTTACATACGCTAATCTTTAAACAAAGTACTATTGTTAGTTTTTCTTACTCACTCATTTGCAACAAATTGCCAGACTGATACCGCAATTGCGGCTATAATTTTTTAGCATAATGTTTATATGAGATTTGTCGTAATGCGATAGCCGGTGACGTGACAGTGCACACTATCACCGTAGATCTTATGTGTGGTATGTGCACATGCTATCTTATTTGTCTACGGTTTTATTTAGAGAACAGTAGGAAGGTTACCTACTATCACCGGGTGTCATATCCATCACACCGCGACAGTACACTGTGCAGGTGACACCGTTAACTGTGACTTGTGAAGTTAAAAAAACCCTCGACTGTAACATAGCCTAAATCGTTTAAATTACTTAAGTTTGACCTCGGCTAACTATTTTAATTTAGTAGATATCTCGAGATCGACACGTTTGCTGTAATTAAGTCCACACGTTTATCAGTAAGCTACTTTAATTCAATTCATTTAAATTACTGAACTATAACACTTGCATAATAATAATAATAGTGTGATATTCCCCCGTTTGTAACGTCATATCGCCAATTCATAGAAGATATATCGTTAATCTTAAACGTTACATTATAATGTGCTTCTAATGCACTTACGTTCGCCACTTCGAATATTTTCGCAAATATTAGGTTTACCAGGCCCAACCTCTTTTGTATCTAGCTATATCCAGACACGTATCGAATCGGCGACCGGTGATCAACGACGAAGTGCGTCCAACGTAAATATCGTGTACCTGACTAATGCGTCACTATAAGACGCTTCTCAAATATTTGCAAGTCCACCCCGACCAAAGTCTGACCTTAATTGGTTATTTGTCCTTCCTCCTTGGACCCTTAGCCCTCTCCTATTGTGTACACTGCTCCCGAGATATTGAGTTCTTAGGGTGTTAAGATAAGATCTACGTCTACGAGGGCTTACTTCCAACGTTCCAACGTTTCGAGGTCAGGGAAGTGGTCTTGTGTTTGATAAAACTGTCTGATAAGTCTAAGTTTTGTATAGAATCAGGCTCTTTGACAATAACTCTGTGGGTGTTTATTTTGACATTATGCGGTATTAAGTTGGAAATCCTTTTATCATTTGTAGCATAAAAACAACTGTGTAAAAACTTATCATTGAAATAATTTTATAGCTTTAATTAACATAAGCGGCGTCGCAGGTTACGTGTTTCTGTACATTAACTCCTTCATCTATTTTGCTTAATGCGGTCCCTTAACTTCAATTTATAGTAGGGACTTTAATATCCGACCGCATTCGTGGCAACACAATAATTAATTCGAACAACACGTACACGTAAGCCAATACGGCGCGCCCTAAATAGAATCGGGCCCAGTAAACCCTCGGTCTCAACTCAAGCAAATGGCTCCACAGTCTCTCGGATTCCAGTTAAACGACGCTACCCAGAACTGCATCCTGTGCGATTTCGATCTGCTCTGAATGCAGACAATTTAAGCTTCATAATTACTCATTGGTTGCCTAATGGACTAACTGTTTGGAACGCGGAAACAGGCACCTACTTGGTATAATTGCTAAAGTACACCTTCTTTGTCGTTTCTTGTTTATGTTTGGACATTTATTTAGCTTTCCTTAACTTGGAGAAATAAAATTGCAAAATGTTGTCTTTTAATGGTTTCCTTGTTTGTGCGACTTACTGTTTTTTGCTTGTTTCAGGTCGCCACCTGCAGCATAATAGGGAGCCATACGCCGCGGCGGAAAGACGGGTGCGACACGCACTCGTGGTATGTACTTTGTTTTGTATTTTAGTCGTCATCATCATCATCATCTCAGCCAAAAGACGTCCACTGCTTGACAAAGGCCTCCCCCAAGGATTTCCCACAACGACCGGTTTTGTGCTGCTCGCATCCAGCGGCTTTCCGCGACCTTCACCAGATCGTCGGTCCACCTTGTTGCCTACCTGTATTTTAGTACCTAAACTTAATTTTGGAGTTACTGCCTCAGTTCTTTTTAAGGCGTCATGGTACTCAAAAAAGACCTTGATGAAAAGCATGGATAATGCAATCACTAAAAGAAAACAGTTAATGTGACATGAAAATTTTACAATAATTCGAGATAAGTGAGATAAGTACTCTGTTATGTTCAAAATGTTCAAATTTAAATACTGCCTAATAAACAAATGTAAAGTATTCTTTATCACGATCTCGAATGAAATAAATTGAATAATAACATTTGTAGATCGGAACAGGCATAGAAACGGACTTATAGAATGTTACCTAAATATACCGGCTCTCAAGAGCGGAATTGTTGAAGACCCTCTCGAGCGCCTCCTTTGGAAGTTGAAAGTTCCCGGCACGCTCATTCCTAAGTATTCTTACAATTATAATCAGTTGCTTCCTTTGCGTTGGTATTTTCATGTGGTGGCGTGCATTGAATTAAATATTACGGAATTATTTCAAATGCTTCTTAGGGTATTATAAGGATCATCAACAATTTCTTATCTTTTTTGAGTTGAGGTTAGGTTTGAATAGCGTTAGCGCACTTATTATGACAGGAAGTAAATTTTATAACTACGTTCGTATGGATATCTTATTATTCCCAGTTATATATTCAGAAGCAATTTCAATAGTATTGTATCTGTACTTGAACCGTCGCTTTAATTGCAATTCCAATAAATAAAAAATGCTTCTTTAAAGGTATTTGCTCGTCTATAAAAGTATTTTTGTCAAATAGCACTTTAGTAAGTGCTATACGACAAAAATACTTTTCGAATACATTCGAAATTCGAGTGACTACACTGTCCGCATTTCGAATGTCGATATGCCACTCGTTTTTATCAACTGCGATTCGACGATACTTTCCAACGCTTTTTTAGTAAAATCGATTCAGGCGCTTCACTGGAAACCAATATTTTTACCGATATATTTTTAATGGTACATGTTTTCTAAATTTTATTTATATCAATTGAGTGAATATGGTTATCTATCACCCATTTTGCGGGGAACTTTTTTGGATTAAAAAGTGTTCTAATGACTACCCAAAGTCACTATACTTATAATAAAAGTCATTTTATTTTGAAATTTGTCTATTGGTTTCTGTTTGCCCAGACAAGCAAGACAATTCAAGACAAGACATTGGTCCCTTGCATTCTTTTACCTAATTGTCTTAAAGCCCACAAATCAGTATATTTTTCAATTCCAATGTCATTGTAAGTTGTCAACAATTGCTTATAAGTTATCGTTAGATTCATAAGCATTAAATCATCAGTAAATATGACAAGTTCAGCAATAGTAGAAGGATTTTCTCCTAACCGTTCTTGATTTACATTATGATATTCTTCTATCGTGTCAAGAGTAGGCAAAAGCCTTGCATTATTCTCACGTCCGTGGCCAGAGTGTGGCGAGGTTCACGCAAATCGAATTACGTGTACTCTAGATAGTGTTTAGAGTACATTCCATTTGAGTAAAGTCTCTGAAATGTCAATGCCGGGGGTACCCTTTACCCATTTAAATGGATGTCCTGGTTCCGTAATGCAATGAAATATTCACTAGCGTCTGTTCAAATTACATTTCTCTCTTTTTTACTTTCCGTTATCTCTTAAGATTTTTTTCTAATTGCTCGAAGCAAAATGTTTGTACTTTATCAAATGTATCTTAGAAGAATAAATTAAAATCTATCATTCTTAAATCAGCAATTAGTTTGCAATGCGTATAATGCGATAAATATTATAAATAATCAAATCTGCTTCTAACCAAGATTTGGCTATTACTAAGCCTTTTTATTTATCAGCATTTATCAATTCTTACCTATTTACTAGCTGACCGGCGGACTTCGTACCGCTTTGACAGTTTCCATGACAACAAAACAAACAAATCATTCGTCCGCTTAAGGACACCCGTATCACATGATGGACCCCTGTAGCAGCGCCACCTACCGGGTCCAATTGTAAATCTAAACCATTCTCGAATCCACATGAACTCACACAGAAAATGAAATCCGAATCGGTCCAGCCGTTTAAAGGAGTTCAATAACATAAGATTATCTAAAGCAACTGAGGAAACTTAAAAGGTAACCAGCTGTTCTAGATTTTGAGAGAACACTGGATTTGATGGTATGATTTTATACATTACCATTAGATTAATTCACATGACTAGTTCCCAGAGGACGGAAATAACAGACCGCTACTAAAACATATATGTTTAAAATATTTCATTTTTAAATAGTGTTACTTCAAATACTTTTTATTGTAGGTATTATGTGAACAACAATTAGTTTAATAAGTGCAGAATCGTGAACGTCTTATCGGTTAACATTACATATTATCTCGAACGCATATCGTTAATACTAAGTAAAGAGTTTAACGACATTTTGGAAAATGCTAGCAGAGTTTGTATGAATAGTGACACTGTTGCCAATACCAATTTCAGAACAAGAAATATATCTGAGTACAAATCACAACAGCATAATTCCATAGGATTTTGTGAACCAGTTTTCGCGATTCAACACATCCTATTGTTGGATAATCAATTTTATAACTCGAGCACAACAGCGGACTGTTGTTCACAACTCCCATATTGAAACTATAACTGGAACAAGAGATACTATGAATGACGTTGCGAACAATATTTGCTACGAAACCGACAAGTTTGTGCGCAGGCCAAGAGAATGCAGACTAACAAATGAGGTTACTGAAATTGAGGTAAATATGAATATGAAATATTTGCGCATGAAATATTTACGAACACCGAATAAAGTTGAGCGATACTTTTAAAATTCCACAACGGTAAAGCTTTTGGCCTTCGTCTCATCTTATGGAAAGCTATGATAGGGCCAAGGGAGGTAGCTGACTTCAACTGGAGTATTCAACTACTGAGGAAATTTATTTCTTAGCTCTAACTGTCGGAACACAACAATGCTGCTTATAATTATTGGTTCTTCGACAGTATTAGATGAGATAGTGTGACTAGTCAAGCGGATTCGTAACACCAATCTACCAACTACCACTAACTAAAGAGGCGATTTAAAATTAGATCCAGACAACGTCACATTGAGAAAAAAAGGTCATGATTCGCGAACTAACAGCTTTGCAGACATCGTCCAATCGTTAGTGTGTAACAGAGAACGAGTTTAACAAACCAAGCCTCCATCCATGAATCATCATTGAAAACAAGTTTTCACAATAGATGTATATTATTATGTTCTCTCGTTTATTCTTATTATTTTTGAATCTTTGTTATTTAATTTTTTATGGGGAGCATAAAATTATGAGCAGTAATTTTTAAGGGACTTTGGAAATAGAATACACGCTCGTATTATTTTTAGATTAGTTTCTATTTGTCTCACTGATAAAAATACAAGTTAGAAAAAGGGTTATTTTATTATTATGCCCAAAATAAATTATTGTCGTAAATATAATTTTCTTAACGTTAAATGTGATAAGACTGCCATCTTATAACAACATCCAAGATCAACGGCTTAACATGTCTTCCGAAGCGTGGGAGCTCCATAAACTTTCAAACTGGTCACCCATGTGGTGACCTGACATTGCGAAAGTTACTTAACTTGAAAGATCGTAACTGCGCTGTACCGTCAAAACTTAGTCGTTCACTACTGTATCTCCTGTAGTGACTCGGGCGCAAATGTGAGATCTGCCCCCTTTTTATTGTTACGACTCTGACCCATACTTTACCCGTCAGCCATTTTGGCTGCGCTTACAATTCGCGCGGGCCGCAAGCATCACTATTAAATCAGCCTTAGTGCTAGTTATTTTCTTAAGGCTGTCGAGAGAAAGCAGCTTAACTTGAACCCACGCCAGTCTCGTCCGTGAAAGGCGATCTGTAGCCAAACTAGTCCTGTCTTGGCTATACGGGACATCAGATTGTTACAAAATTAAGGCTATCTCTGATCTGACCGGTTACACTACGAGTCTGTATAGCGACTATCTTTAAGTACTTCAGGCTACTACAAACTGACATATTTCCTTAATTGACATTGAACTTTATGTATATGGCTTAAGGTTGAACATTTATTGAAGAATTTGACAGATTTGGATAGGTTGATGTGCAGGCGTCTGTACTTTTTGTCAAATTGCTCTTTAACTACTTATTGTTATACCAAAAAAATGTTATGGTTGTGACTTGTCTAAAGACTGTGATGATAGTATTATAATAAAAACACAAACTTCCGATTTCGAAACTACATTATGAGTCCCAAAGATTAAAAATGTTTTTGGTAGAAATTCTAAGTTAAATAACGCCTCGAACACCACAATAGCAAAGAGACGGACCATTATTCTGGAAAGTTCGTTGAACTCAGTTTTTATGGTTGTCTCAGATTTTTTCTGTTGAGTTCCGAGCCATTAGCAGCACGTACCTAAAAGGCAGCAACGATATTACACTTTTTCTATCATCTTTTGCTTTGAATATTATCAACATGTTCTTGTACTATTCTGAAATCCTAAAACTGCGTCCGGATTGCTTTTATCACCCCGTTGTTTAAAATATTAAAGACATAATCTTGCAAGTTAAGTAACTTTCGCAATTGGCAAGGTAGTCCAATTAAAATATCTCAAACTCCTCCGTGCTGCACATCCCCTTGCCTTTATTATTTACAGAATTAGGGCTTCAAGGTCAAATGTAGCTTGATGTGCGCTCGTACTCCTGAACCATAATATAGAAATGAATAAGAATAGCCATTGATAGTCGAATGAAAAGCCGCGTTATAAATAAGGTTGTCGATAAAAAGGCAAAGTAAACACCTTGTGAATGCAATTAACGCTCCTGAATTGGCTCCAAAAGCCCTCTTAACGGGCAATTTAATCAGGATTTAATATAATTCAAACGCAACCATTTTTGTTTTAACTATCGCCGGTTAATTAAACGGCTGGTAGACTTGTAGATTAAACTTTTTCATATTATTCCTGCTTTTAAACGTCGATCAACTTTTAATGAAGCCCCTCGCGTTAAAACGAGGGAACAGTGACTTTAATTGAAAGCTTAACTTCATCAGTTTGTTTTGGAGATAATAAGTTGAGGAATCATACTTCTGTGTCAACCTTTTTAGACTTTAAAAGCATTAACGATGCTCTTTAAATGGCTAGCAGTTTGTGGAGGGAACTTGATAGCGGCAACACAAACACTGGAGTACCGCAAGCAACCAACGCAACGGCGCCGCTGGCGTAAGTCGGCGGCAAGTCCTGATTAGTTCTAGACAGTTCGAATGCCAGGACGTGCGCTGAATACTTGCTGGTATATTTACCTGAGCCGTGTCAGTTGGAGGAACGAGTAAGTTGCTCACACACGAAAGAACTTTAGAACTCTAGAATCCGAATAGTAAATGATTCAGTTGCATTTTTAAACTGTACTAGCTGTCACGTATATTTCCGTGTCCCGTGATCCTGAGGCAATTTTGGAAAATCTTGTTTTATTTTTTGCGTAGGTCATAAAAAAGAACTGCCTGCAAAATTTCGGATTTTGACGTTCATCGTTTTAAAGGCTCAAGACTCTCTTTTTATTTATGAAGATAACTACTTTATTCATACTATTAATGGTTCACGGTCGGCTTCTAATCTTGTCAACTTAACTTTTTGCCCTTGGTAGGGTTTCTCATCTCCATGGCATCTTCAATAATTTATTGCTCTCCATATCTCCATACCTACCATTCTCATACCTATTTCTGATGCCGCAGCTTTGTCCTGCATTGACGTGTTTCGAGTTGAGGGATGTTAAATCCAGAATAATTTCATTATAATTTTATATATTATAAATAAATTCGATGTGTGTAATTGTTCAGTATTTGTACATAGAGCCATTTCCAGCCATAATATCACCTTGACTGTGTCTGCATAGTTAAGTGATTCCTTTGTCTTCAAAGTTATTTTATATTCTCTAATATTTTAAATGAAGATGATTTAATTAACATTATATATAAATGATGATGATGATGATGATGATATATAAATCATGTAAACTAAATACCACATGTCTATTAGCCAAAATCCCAACCGTAACTGCTAAATATAGGACTTTAGCTTTTGCCACTGACACAGAAATGTTATTTTACTGCGGCAGACAGGTAACGAAAGATTTTTTCCTGGACAAAGTAAAAGCTTTTCCAAAAGCCTCTCTCCATTTTAGCCGTTGTTCCCGTACACATCCTGATCGCGGTCACGAGATAGTCTAATTAGTGGCAACACTATATGGCAGTGCCATCGCGCGTGCATTGAATACACGAGTAGCTCCATTTTAGCTATTGATTGCTGCCACAATGCTGCTCCTATATTACTAGAATTACTAAGTGCATGCATGCAGGTGCATGTCATTTTGGGGCAAAAAGTTAATCATCATCATCATCATTAGCTTTATCAACATATTGCTAGACTCACTCCTTCCTTCATGAATAGCACAAAGGTGATTGTGCTATTACTGGGTTGGGTGGATAACCAGCAGAATTGGAGTTGGTGTTAACGACTGACATCTCACGGCAACAACCGAGACCAAAACTGTTTAACGTGCCTTCCAAAGCGCTGAGGAGCTAATATTTTGGTCAGTCAGGAATTCTCTTTTTATAGATATAGATTTCCATAGCTTATTACAACTCTGTGAACCATATGTACCCCCCGCTGGGAATCTCACCATATAGCATTTACTAATACTTTTAAAGTGTTATTCTAAGGGTGACTCATATTTTGTGTAAAGGAATTTATGTTCGAATGTCATTTAATGGAAATAAATAATAACGAACAATCTTCAACTTCTGTTGTGGTAGTTACACTACTTATATACTTCTTATTTGTCTTTTACCTGAAACTAGGTGGTCATGTAGAACATGCCCTAACACCAACCATGCCGTACAATAATTACAGAGAATCGACTAGTAAGTAGAAGAGACCACTGCGCCATCGAGGAGCTCGATGGTGCAGTGGTTAACGTGCCTGGTCTGCGAGTGCTGAGGTTAAGCAACTTCCGCAAAGGCCGGTCATCGGATAGGTAACCAAAAAATTTATCATCTCGAGCTCCTTCGGAAGGCACGTAAAGCCATTGGTCCCGGCTGCATTAGCAGTCGTTAATAACCACCAATCCTAACTGGGCCCGCGTGGTGGTTTATAGCCTGTTCTCCCTATCCATCCATAGGGAAGGCTCGTGTCCCAACAATGGGGTTATAAAAATGAGCTGATGATGATGACTAGTAGCAGTATCAGTACCCAGTAGTAGCAGTACCCAGCAGTGGGTTGATACGGGCTGAAAATGTATGAATGAAAACAGAACTATAGCATTTGCTGATGCTTTTAAAATGAGGTGTTCTAAAGATTATTCATCCTTTAAATATAGGTATATAAAAATTCAATTGCCGTTTTATGGAAATTAACAATGACTAACAATTTCAACTTAACCATGTGTTACAACAAATGTGTAACATCTATCCTTTTCTTTTTTTTTATAAGCTTGGCAATCCTTTTTCTTATTGTGTTATGTTATATTTGTTAGCAATCGAACCTATTTGGTAGTACTTTTTATTGTAAATTGACAGACTTTTCCTTTTTGACATTTTCTTTTATTTTAATATAATTATTTTCCTTAAATTTTGATTTGATTTTAATACAGTCCACAACAATATTTATCTTACTATATATTGCAAAATTTTGTATCTCTGAACAAATATAATGTATAATTTCTTGATCTTTCAATTATTTTCACCCAACGTGGCAGACATATTTTCTCTCTTATCTCGCTTGTTAGCAGCAAGGCCGCCTGTTTTGTAATAAGCCTCTGTGTTAATTTATATGTATGTATATTCTTGTGTGCAATGAAAGTATATTGTTACTGTTGTTGTTGTTGTTAAAACACTTAGGTTTAATGGCTGCAACAAAGAGTATTTCTTCTCTCTCCAAGTACATAGTGGTATTAAGGCTACCAAGTGCAGTTACCCAAGAGTAAGTGGCCATTATAAGTCCGCAGATGCCTCCCGCTGTGAATGCACAAGCCACAAATTGTGGACGTATTGACTTGCTGGTTCGTGATCGAGTTTAAAATGTGACTGTTGTGGGTGTGGTCCAAAAATCTATTGAAATTATAGAAGTTGTAAATAAAAGACAAGTCATCGCTACAATTGATAGGTATTAACTTACCACGTTGCCAAATGCAGGTTGGTGTTTACAAACCCGAGCTATGCATCGAAAAATACGAAACATACTTTGTCCTTACTTGGATACCAGGTGTGTTTTGTGACAAATTCAACAGTTTTGATTCAGACGAAATATTGAAATAGACTTAGTAGTTATTCTAGTTGGGTAAATGTAAATGTCTCCATCATGTAATCAAATCATCGCTGCAACAACGTAAACTTAAGGAAGGTATGCTAACCAGCGTCTAGTGCCCCGACGGTGAAACACAATTCTGTTAAAATTGTTAATAAGGCAAGAGACTCATATAAGTGGTTGGGAACTATTAACTATCCCGGCGGAATTAAAGAAGCCCGAACACAAAGAAATTCAGGACAAGTACCCCCACTGGGAAAAGAGTCCAAAAACTAAACTTGTCCTACTACAGAATCGGTAAAACACACCATAAAGTGATAAAGATGGGCTATTACTTCAACACTTCTCTAAGTCGCCCACTCATTGATATTCATACCACACCACATGCTACTGTGTGCTCTCTCGCTAAAAGACTTCTAATATTTTCTAATATTTATAAGACGTAAGAGACATTATTTTTTATTTCCTCCTTTATATAGTGCTGTGTAAAGTTTACATTGGTCCGCAACTATTTCTCAGGATAAAGTGTTGGGGGGTACGTGATTGGAATAATGAACGTAGTGGAAGACGTTTTGGTTTAGACTTTACATCCACCAGTACAGGTGCTGGTTTCAAGATAGAAATTGGGTTTAAAAATGGTGTTTGAGATAGGTACTGATTGTTTAGGGCTTATAGCGATAGGTTTTGTACTACGAGTATGGCAGTTAACGAATAGAACATAAAGCACATTGATTGCCCAGTCTGTAAACAGAAAAGCAATAACGTAATGTGTAAAGTAAAGTAATGTCAAATGGAAAAATGTATATGACAAGAATTCTGTTTTTACGTAACTATGCTAGTGGCACATAAATAGGAGTGATATAACATTTTTTTTGAGGATACGGACTTTAAAATGTATCTTTTTAGAATAAAAGCTTTTTTGTGAAGCTACAAAGCACTTTTTGATTAGTTAAAACTCGTTGTAGTTACCAGATACTAGAATAAAATCTCTTGATTGTGATAATCAAAATCAAACAACATTACACCGCAATTGATGTGAATAATTGTCGAGTTGCAGCAGAAATGCTTACATTTTATACAGATAGACTTATACAATGTGTATGTTAACATCCTTACCTGTATTATAAACTTTAAATACTAACGCTTATGGACCAAAAAAATATAAAAAAATGAGATGATGATGATGATGAAGGACCAAAAATTGGCTCCTTGTTGTATCCTAACCTACGACTATGAATTTCCCACTTATGTTCGCTCACCGATAGACCAACGTCTATTCGTTATCTAAGTAAACCATTTTTCTTCTGGCAAATCCTGTAGTATGTTAAAACCTAAAGTCCTAAAGGTATATAAAAGTAAGCGCACTGCCACTTCAATTTTAACGACCACCCAGAAAAGCGACAGTGCAAAACGTCGGTACTTTTGAATTGTGACAGTCGCCATTGTGCAGTGTAACGTGAAGTTAGCATCAGCGTTGACCGCGTCACTTATTTAAACTTTCCCACGTTTCCTGTTAAGCCGCCTCGCTCGCCGGACGTGACGTCACCGATCCCGTCGATACTGCAGTCCGCAGTCACGCCGACTTGCAATTTAATAATTCAGGTCGCCACCACACCAGCCTTTTCTTTTTTAGATGACTCGCCCATTTGTTGTGCCAGTTTAGATTTTGAGGTTCCATAAATTACGTTACGAACTTTTCGGCTTTCCGCCTTTTCAGAGCATCGATTAATTACCACCAAATTCGCAACAACGAATGTTGCTACAATGAACGTTGATTTAGTAGCTTCAGCTTATTTTTTAAAAGCAGTCTTCGCCCTGGGCTTTATATGGATAATTTCAACTGGAATAGGCGAGGCAGCGTTAAAAGCTTGCAAAATAATTGCGGATAGCTTTTCTGCGACCAATAAGTCGAGCCGAAACACCAGGTGTGGCTAGATAGTGGCTCACGCGAACCGACCGTAAATCACAACTGTATTGGATACAGGTATTTATTGATAGAAATTGATCTTCGTTATTTAATGAAGCTCAAAACTAGCGTCTCTTTTGTTCATTTTAGAGGTGAAGGTAAGGTTGAAAATGGAAATGCTCTTTACCCTCAACTTGAGGTTTAAAACTATAGGCTATCTAGCTACCCCCAGCGGACAGAAAAAAACATTATTGTTAAATTACTTAGACATACAAAGATGGTTATAGCTAGCCATGTGGACTTAAGAAAAAAGTAAGTTGGTAAATCGAGCAAACCGAGCACAATATGTACCTGAACTTCGGGTTTGAGACTTTCCTTACCACCAAACGAAAAAGGCGGTTATTTGTTGTTCATTATAAAAACGTAGTTAGTTTTTTGGGAAATGCCTTAAAATAATTTAATTATAAAGATTAGCTTGACGAAAGACAGTTCACTGTTAAAATTGCAATTACAAAAACATATGTACCTTAAAGCACTAGGTATGTAACAACATTATTTACATCCTTTCGAAACTTCCAACTATGTGTTTACCATTTACCCCCGTACCATGTCATCAATAACACCTTTGTTCCCGAAAGATCATCGTCGTAATTACGTACGCAAAACTCGGCTTTAATATATCAGGGACTATGAGTCATTAATCAATCCAGCCACCAGGCAGGCAGTTCGGCACACATCGATTAATACCGCTCACTGTAGTATTAGGGGTACTTTCAATCAAGATTGTTTGCTCTGTTGTGCCAAGTTTGCTCTGAAACGCGATGATTGACCGACTTTGCTTGCTGGATGCTAGTTTTATGAGAAATGAAATACTAAAGTAGGTGCACCGACATCTGTAGAAGATAAGCAATTTGCCGAATGTAATATCGACTGATCGATCTGCATCGGACTTTGTAAGGTTCAGCTTCCTCTTTCGTTTTAGTTTAAGCAAGATACAATGTGACTTGACTCAGACGTCACTAGAACTGTTGTCTCCAGTATCCATGGGTAGGTCTTATATCTATTCTTGTTAAGATTATTGAATATCCTCATTTTTTACTGTATTTTTATCCCTGAAAATCAAGGGACTTTAGGGATCCCTCTTTAATAAAATTCTCACATTCTAAGTTGTGGTCGGATATGTCATCCTATTTTGAATGGTATGTACGCAATGTAGTAAGCATTTAAAGTAGCTTCATAAATTCACTACTTGAAGCCTTTTTATGTATATTATCTTACTTCTAAAGTACTATGGATTCATGGAATGATCCATCATCTATAATTGATACTCTTACTCTCGATGTCTACTGTTATATTTATTTTTTGTAAATAATGTTCTATTTTATAGCAACAAATACACCATGAAAATTACTGCATCGTCATTAGCGCTCGTCTATTATTATCATTATCTTTTGTTTTCTTTATCTTTTGTCTATTTAACTAAATTGTAAAAATCATCTTCAAATAAAGACAAGCCCTTTATGATAACAGACTGTCTCACTTAGGAAGTTTCCATCGCTTCCTGAAACATTTTTATTTACGGCATATTTACTAGATATCGTTGGTCTAAAAATTCCAGTTGCAAAAGCAAAGTAAACTTATAGGCAGCCCTGTAATCGGAAAACTGTTTCGGAAAGCGGAAGATTCCTTTGGCAACTGCAAGGCGGGCAGATCCGAACATAGATGGCCACTCGGCCGACCTAATTGCCGGCCGTTCAACGGCACTCAACCCGGATGCTGCGGCCCTCGGGGACAATCCACCCCCCCCACTCTCTGAAGGGTTAAGACACGTATTCGAGTTTATTTTATTGGTGTTAAGTTCGTTGAGCGCGCGTTCGGATTCACCGTGTACGTTAATCTATTTTCTTTCTTTTTTTTTCCTTCGTTCGCTTCGATTCCAATTTTACAACGATCTTCCATTTGTTTTACGACATCTGCCCCTATTTATAGGAAGGCCTCTTCTCCCTTGGTACCGATAGGTGGGTATGCCAGCTGTTCTGTAGCTTTTTGTATTGTTTCTCCTCTTACTCTCGTCCTTTAAAGTGTTAGTTTTTTTGCTTCTCTTTCGGCTGTTTGTAAGTTTGTTGCACGTACACATTTTTATCATGTTAATTAAGTGTTATTTCTTACTTTAGTTTTCAGATTTGACTTAAATGTCAAGTTTTTTTTACACAGAAACAAAGTTTACAATACCATTTCTAAAGAAAAACTATAACTTATTTAAAGTTCCCAAATACTACTTACAAATACTTGTGTTGCAAAACCCTATGATAATAGGCTTTTCATAATATGTTGGCGGCAGTTACGTCATCATCTAGTTTAATGTCTTACAATTACTTAGCTGGACTAGTAAAACAAGTGAGCGTTCTGTTAATTGCAAACTTGGAATAAAGGACTCAGCCCCCAAGCGTGGTCGATCGGCTCATCGCGTTACGTCAGTATTCATTACGGCTAACCCATTACAGCGCTGAAGGTCAAAGCATTGCTTCTGACAGCCAATAATTTAATTGTTCACGGAACACGCCAAGTTCCAACACAGCAAGTCAACATTTAAAGTATGCATATTTTCCGCTTGGGTTGCTTGTAACGCTCGAGTCGGTCGTAAAGCACGACCCCCTTCTTTTTAACCCCCTTTCCCGTTGTGTATTCTGTACGGTTTATGAGGTGCTTAACCCTTGCTTTTGGCAACTCCTTGTAGGTACTTGTGACACAGACACAGAGGGGGAGATATGTACGTTTTATGAAGATGTTGCGTATGAACGACAGTCGCTTTACTTATATCGTCTATTGGTCATTAAACATTTCTTTTTGGTTTTTTACAGTTATTGTGCCTTACAATTGTACAATATTATGCTGACGTTCAAGTGGATATGCTTTGCCTATTTATAAACAGATATTCGTTGGATGTTTCTTATATCCAAACTAAAAGCTTTAGTTTGAGATTAGATCATATGATGTTGCTGGTCCAGAATGCGTTGTGGTATTTTCTCATTACCACGACACGAAGCGTTGTGGTCCAATATTAAAACAACCACTACAAGAATTTTCCTTTGTGGCCCACTCTTGTTTAACATTTTGCGGTCCCCAACAGGGTTCATAATGATGTAATTATAATGGTGAAACATCTACTTGTGCACATTATGGTTAACTACATAGTATTTAACAACAGACGATAGGTTAAGTGAGTACCAACTACCAAGGCTTATTCGGAAAGCTTTTTCCTATGCCTTTAAAAAAGATCGTGAATCCTCAGTATGCGTACAAGTAGCTCTATTCACCACGTAAATTTACGGACCTATCTGTAGGCAGTAAGCGTACCCGTTGTCCCCGACATATTTGCATAGAAATAAGGCGTAAACCGTGGTCACCTAATTCCCGAACCTCAGACCTTAACGATATAATTAAGCTCTTGAGATATACCACCGATCCAACAAATTGTCTTGGACCCCTCTAAGGTTGTATGTAGGCTTTATAGTTTCTAAGATTGGGTGATTAATCAGACTGATATTTTGGTTTTCTGGGGGCACGGCAGTACTATCCTTTTCTCGAAGTAGTTCAGGCCATTTTAACTCCCTATAACTTCGTTGGTGATAAAACTAGAAGCCTGAATTTTCAGTAACCAAGCAGGCATTGTATAAATACGGTATATTTCTAATTTCATTCAATTTAAACCAGTAGTTTAAGAATTATAACTAGTCAAAGTTTCTTAATTTTGTCACTGACTGACTGACCGACCATCAAAACTCTAAGGTACTTCTAGCAGACATAGAAGCTTCATATTTAGAATACAATGAGTGTTTAGTGTATAAATCAAGGAAAAACTAAAATATTTTGCAGTTTTGGTCCAGCACGAAACAATCTAATTTAATGACATATATTTATTAGTTGTGAGATACATTGTGTTTTCATGCGATGGCCAAGTCAATCTATTTATTTAAAACATACAAGATTTTTAATATTGAAAACTTGGTATTACATGGATCTCACAACTTTTTACGGTAGAAGAACTGAGTTGCGAGACTTGGTTTTTTTGTAAGTTTGTTTTTAATGGTATTAGAGCATTGAAGAGAGCAGATTATTTTTGGATTTCAGTATCGAATTATTTTTAATGGACATTATAATAATTATGATTATAATTTTACACGTATTTGTTGAGAATAAATAAGAGATTTTAAACAAACATTTATGACGTATCTAAGCTGTGTAGACACCACAGTGTTTCTAGGCATTACGTTGGATGCAAAGCTACAGTGGGGCCCACATATAGATAAATTGTCGAGTAGACTGAGCTCTGCGGCTTATGCAGTAATGAAAATTCGTCAGATCACTAACATTGAAACAGCTAGACTTGTTTACTTTAGTTATTTCCATAGCGTAATGTCGTACGGCATTTTACTGTGGGGCAATGCTGCCGACATTCAAACTATCTTTGTGGTGCAGAAGCGGGCTATTCGAGCAATTCATAACCTAAAAGCTGGTAATTCTCTCAGGGAGAGAGATATTTAAAGCTATTAATAGAATGACAGTTGCATCACAATATATTTACGAGAACTTAATGTATGTTTATAAAAATATTTATTATATATACCTTATACTAGGTTCCACAAGCTCCAAAGCTGAGGAGTTTCTTGTGCCCATTCTTCTCCACAGCTAAAAAATAGACGTCCTGAATGGGTAGTAGGCAAAAAATGTTTGGACGATTCATAAGCACTTTTCTGGTAAATTGATTTAACGCTTACTCGTGTCTTGTTATTATTCAATTGAAACAAATGTTTTATAACTATTTAGCTATGAACAGGACAAACAACCTCGACAAACCATTTTAATAGGTATTACTAAAACATATTTCCTTCCTTATTATTATTGTCCATTGTACATATTGTATCACTTCCTCCTTATAAAGGAACACTAATTAATAAACGTCAGCAATATTCGATGTTCCAATTTAACGCTAGCTGTGCCGTGAACCGTACAATTACAAGCTTACATCAGCTCTCAAAACTCTATCAGTTCATACAAACAAGCTCATGACGACCCATTTTATTACACCTAAGGCCCTTTAAATTATGCATGGCTCCGAAATGAGGCGTCAGATCATTTTATAGCGTTGTTAAAGATGTTATAGCCACTGCAGGTGTATACTTGCCATGCCATCCAGACGCCACTCTTTTGATATTTAATGAAGTATCGTCTTAACTCAGACATACAAATAATGAAGACACCGACATTAAGAAATAGGTCGAGCGAAAATCTTTTAAGTTCCTTTTGTAGTAGTAGTAACGTTTTCAACATACTTGAGGCAGTTTACTTTAGCTTAACTCTTAGAGAAACTTACACCTTAACCTTCGGTTACTGAACTAAAACTAATAGCGGAGTTGAAAGTTCATGAACAAACTTTAAAATGCCTCTAAAGTTTAAAGTTACGTTTGCGAAACCAGTGACATGCGATGCGACATGGTCTTAACTTAATGTGGTGATCACTCACTTTAATCTACTATAGCGTATTCGGGTACGGTTTAAATTGAACTGATTTAGTTTAATTTAATATTCACAAAGTTCGCTATACAGTTTCTTGTCCCAGGAAACATTTTCAACTAGTGAGCTGTTTTCGAGAAGTTTTAGTCTTATTAAGTCCCCTGGAATCGTTAGTCTTCAAAGCTAATACAAATATAATCAACGAGAACTTCACACAAAGCCTACTTCAATGCGATAAGGAACAATAGTGACAACAACGCCTTTTAAATCAAAGAATCTTATATTGCAAAGATATTCCTTTTGCTCGTGGTGTTTTATTACAATCGCGTTCTTCCGGTTAATAACTCCTATGTTACAGATGTTCATGATAAAACGTTTACAAGCCTCGCTTTATGATTAAAATAACGTTGTCATAGTCTTTATTGTCTACTTTGCAACGAATACTTTTTTTGATTACTTTACTACCCAAACTGGCTTTTCCTCTTTTATATGCAAAGTGCCAGGCCCTTTCCGTAAAGTTCTCACATCTCACACTCTCTAGAACATCCGTATACCAATTCGTGGGCTTTATGAATGTCAAATGCATCGCCCTGCTCGCTCTTTAAATGTTTGCAAGAAATGTACAGTGAAATCGAGTAATGTGGATGTTTTAAAGCCTCCAACAATTATGTAGGACACGTCGCTCCGTATAGGCTTGAATCCCGCATTTAATTATGCACTGCTAACGGCAAAGTGCATCCGGCAGGAAACTTTATAGTCCTATGAATAGCACAGTTTGTCGGTGTGTGCAGCAATATTTCAAGAGTTAGAAAAGCTCTGCTATCTACTCGTATTTATAACCGCTAAATGTCTGTTAGTCTTACGGTTACTGAACAAAGTAATGAACAATTGTGTTTTAATAGAAACACGCTAATTAACGTAACTGATATTGAACCAAATGCAAAAAAACCAATTGCTTTCGTTAAAAAGTTTTTGATTAGGTTTTCACTGCCAGTGCCGTTATTAAAAAATTAGCTTTGTATGAAGTTAACCGCAAGGGTTCTCGCCAGCAAACCGTTCGTTCATTCGCTGTTAAAGGGTACGAGCCTGGCATGACACGAACAACTTCATTCATCATTTGCTTGCGTGCTGCAGACCTCTTTACGAGTGCTATTACTGAGATAGAGTTTGTAATTTACAAAGTTACTATTATCATTGTTGTGGCTTGTGGTCTTACCACTCTCGTGGCACTTTTCACCTAATTAAAAAGTGATACGGTAATAAAGGTTTTAAGGTTTTCAAGTTTTGGTTACATGATTCCGGTTTGAAAAGTAGAATTTGAAGTAGTTATAAAACTACTACTACTATAAAGTAGTAATTTGATATAGGCGTAATCATAATAGAGGTACTTGATAACAATATTTGGAAAAGTTTTTTCCTTTGGGGTCGAAAGAAACTACCAGACCAGATTGCCACTTTTTCTAACCTTGGTGGTTGAAGCCAGGTCTCAAGGACCCTTGTATTATCCTCTCTTAAAGCTTGGTTTGAGCATTTGTATTTCGACGTCTCTTTAATATGTTGAGGTTATATGATGCATATCGAGGTGAAATACTTTTATAAGATGTCAACTGCACGTAAATTCACCTATTTTGACGCAGCCGCGTAAATATTTTATATATTTTTTTTTTATTTCTATTTCCTATTGTCTCTTGTCTGTGTTAAAGTAAATGTTTTTTCTTCTTCTTCTTCTTCTTCTTCTTCTAAATGTAGGTATGTCTATAAATCCTTTGACTTGACGCCGCTGCCTTTTTGCCACTATCATTGGACTCCTTCTTGTGAGTTGTGACTGATGATGATTTCTTTTGTTGCAGATCTAGAGGGTTGTCGGGCGTGGTGCGGGCGGCGGCCGCGGCCCCGGCACCATGGCTACCGTGGAGGGGCGGCCGGCGCAGTATGGCGTCTCCCTGCGACAGCTCCGCGAGCTGATGGAGTCGCGGGGCGCCGAGGGTTTAGCCAAGATCAACGCGCTCGGCGGACCGCAGGAGCTCTGCAAAAAGCTTTACACATCACCCACAGATGGTATGTACATTTTTATTTTATTCTCGGAAGCTCTGCAGGCGTTTTTTCAACGTAATGGACATGACGGACTATGGAACTTCACTACACCTGGTATTTTCATTCACTAAAGAACTGATTTTTATCTTTCTTCTCACTTTTCGACTTCTAAAATGAGAATTCTATTGCCCGTTGATTGTTCCATTAAGCGAGGATTGCTTTCATAAGCATTAAACAACCATGTCGATATAGACTTTTGGGAGTGCTAAGTCTAAAGTAAACTTTAAAAAACTTATTTTTTCTTATATATAGATCTAACTCCATAAATCGAGAAAACACTATATATTATCTATTATATATTATAACATTATATATATTATCTAAAAACCTAATAAATAAATAACATTCATTCAGCTTCCGATGCCATCCAAGGAGGATTTAGAAAAAAGGAAATTTCTAGACCATATTTCCTTTATGATATAGTTAGACATCAAGGCAAGGCAGCATACATATCACGTCATATACATACATACCATATCACAATATAAAGTGCTTTCGCAAAAGGGTTCCATTTCTTAGTAACCTACATTGCAAACTGGTATTGAGCTTTCGAATCAATAATGCACAAGCTCTGCCGTTCAGAATGCTATTTTCGATTTGACATTCAAAAGAATATATAACGTGGCCACCTTTGACAATTGCACTGGAGAAGTAGCCTCTAATAATGCACTACATGTGACATACAACAGAAAGACGTAATATGTAGGACGTAAATTTAATATGTACATATGAAGCCTTGACTTAAAGACTTTAACTCCATAATACTCTGATATGACCTGACCTGGTATGTCAGAGGGTGCAGGTTCAAATCCTGCTCGTGGAAATATTTTTCAACATTTGTGTTTTTGTACTCTGATAATCTTGTCGAAATAGTCTCATGTTTGACAGGTGGGTTCATGATCCGTATAATGGCATTACAGGGTGTGTCACAAAATAAATGGTTCAAGGCATGGCTTGGTCGGTTACCATAAGCTTTTAAAGAAGTAGATATTCTAGCTGTGTTATTACGGTTATAAAACGAGCATTAAGCTTCGGATAAAAAATATAAGAAAATAAAAAATTCAACAAATTAATTTATTTTTATATTTGGAGACTCCGCTTTTCCCTTACATATATCATAGTCAATTATATACAGGCGTCTCTTTAAAACACTGGATTTTTTCAAGTGATATGTTTTTGTTATGATTATGATGCGATGTCCTTGGTGTGGCTTAATCTTCTTTGTTACAAACTTTTACATTGTGCCAAAGTACTGTGGGGTTACGAAGCTGTAATATTTGAAAATATTTATAGGTATAACGACGTTATGATTAATAAACACGGTTGAACTACCTTACTTAGGTTATAGCTCTTCAAAGGTCATTGTATCGAAATACTTTATGGTTTTTCTTTGCGTCAACGCGTAATTAGGATATTTCATTTGGCAAATAACACTTCTGACCCATAGGTTATTTCAAGTTCGTTTGCTAAAGACTGCTAACCCCTCGACTTTTTGACCGCTTCTCCGCTGCGCAGTCGAAACAATTTTAGCTTTAAACACAAGTAGTTAGAGCACTTATTGAATATAATCTATAATGCATAATCATTATTGATTAAACAGAACTATTTATAAAAGCTTGCTACTACCGTACGATAAAACGCAAATCTAGGCTTGTGGAAGAAAGAGATTGTACAAATTCTTTGCCACACACCTTAGTGAAACAACACAAAATGAAAAAGTTACAATAGATACTTCTGTGTGAAAAGAACGAAAATCATATTTAAACGGCTCATCAAAAATAGCTCAAGGGCTTTGACCGGTCACACAACCTCTTCGTATAACCTTACAGACCACAAGTTCGTAAGGTTTTTGTCCCACGACCACATAACGATTTGCCTTCGATGGAAATGAGCCACATAACTCTACGCCACGTAGGCCAATTGAATTTTCCGGTTCGTTCGACTCCGTTATGTCATTTATAATTCATCGCGTTGTACGAACGATGTCCCTATTGGGAACAATGAAGACGTGGAACGCTTTGGTTGTCTGTCACACCACTCGCACAGGGTGTTCAACTTTCGTAGACGTTGTCATATCACGTCAATTTGGTAACGCAAAATTGTTTTAAATGTTGCCCATAGTTTTAATGAAAATCCGTCCTGAGGTGTTGATTATTAATGTTATATTATGTGTTAATACCGTTAACGACTAATTTCCTGTTATTTGGAATGTTCAAATCTATTAGTTTAAATATTTCAAGTGAATACCTGATTCATATTAAATCTTAAGTGAGACCTTTTACAAGTTCACCAAACACATGAAATAGTTGTCCTGAAAGTAAAGTACTTCACGCTAGTGAATGCGTTGAATACTTTACTTTCAGAAGTGAATGGGACATGGACAAAGTCGTATATTTGATGAGCTATCGACAATACGTATCTTAATTAACGACGTAAGACTTTGTGCTGAACTTCACGGTAATAACTCAAAGGGGTTTAAACTTAATACTAGATCCCAAATATGCCTGCTTGGATATGTGATTATATAACGTTTCATTACAACTTCTGGGATGTTCGAGCATTTACTGGATAATATGTCTTGAAACAATGCTAGACCTTTTCTAGGATGTTGCTATGCATTTCAAGATACCTACAGTTTGATCAGTGAAGCTCCTTGATCGGCAAAAATCTCTGTTATAACAAAATGTAGACTTACGTTAAACCCGGATTAAAACAAATGTTTCCCCCATCTGTCTTTATTAACAAAAACGAGATAGGGATATGTATCCCTGTCAAATTGACCTACTAATCCAACATTGACCTTAGTCATAGCGATGCTATCGTAAACACCGGCGACGAGATCCATATCTCTGATCGGCAAGGCTCATTGTTCCCCACAGCCTTCTTACGATAACAAATTGGATACGCCCAACGCCGCCGTACGGTGACAGAGATTATAGGCATTTGTTTGTTTCACCGTATAATGCAAGTACTTCCATTCCAAATAGGATGTAAAAGTAGCTATTAACAATTTTAATATAAGATTTAACAAGAAGTTTTTATTTAGTATACTTCTACAGTATACAAACTTATGAAGATGGCACTATCATCTTAGCCAAAAAAACGTTCACTGCTGGACAAAGACCTCCCTCAAGGATAAATAATTTTGAGGGGAATTTGTCATAATCGCCACGCTTGGCAGGCGGGTTGGCGATCGCAGTAAGGTGAGAATATTCACAGAGAGATGCTGCTGCCCATCCTCTGGAATGGTCCCATAGTCGGCCTCTACGACACCCACGGGAAGAGATGGGGTGGTGCAATTCTTTATCCCCGGCACCACACGGGGAGATGGCACTAAATTATGATGATTATACAAACTTATGAGTTTTTTGAAATGATGAAAATGCAAATGTTTTAGAAATTACGAAACTTGGGATACACGCAACCTTTTAAAAAATAATATGTAAAATAAACGTTAGGACGTTTAATCGTCGAGATTCGAGAAGAACGGTCACTGCTAATCGGTGACCAGTTGAGCACTAATATTACAAAAACAGTCCCTAGATAACAAGTTGAAATGAAAAATTCCAACAGACATTATATCACGGACCATTGTTAGGCCATTGATAACAAAGACTCCTTGATTGAGCCCACGTCACCGTCTGAACTAATTCGGAATTAGTGTTCGAAATCGGTGTCAAATCAGGCGGTGATCACCAAAAGGCAGCCGAAGCAAACAAAGGCGAAATGAAACTTTCCACGGCGACTGCAGAAGACAATTCCGCAATAACTCCCCGGGCTACGCTGAGATTAGCATTCGTAAACTTTGATCTGACGGCGGTCTAGAGATCGCATTGATCGTTACCGCAGAGGGTCTACGTATCTCTCTTTGAAGTTCGTGAACTCTCGCAAATTAGTATTGTTACGGAATAAAATATAACGTAAGGACGATAATGTGTTTCAATTACCGAATGTTGGTAGCTTCGCTTCTAAGCTTCCGAAGTTTGTTTATTTAAATATACAGTCTATTTCTTTTTTTGACGCTTACTGAAATAACTGTAACCAACCGCTGAGTTGAAGAGACTTTTTTTTATGGAAACGGAGTTGAGTATGTGTCGTCAGGTCCTTTTAATGCATACCGTAATGTCGTTACTCACACTTTCCTCATCAAAAAGTAATTAGCGCTAACTAAAATACATTGTGAGTCAAGCGCCGACGTCGCCATTACACTGATCCATTTTCTTTTTGAGACAGTCGCTACATCGACGCGGCGTTTTCGCTAATTTATAAATGGATATGACAGACACTCAAAGGAGGCTTAGATCCACAATTTAGTGAGGATTTTTATGACCCACGGAACACGTACTAGATCTTTAATGAGGCACCGCCTTACTCGGCGATGTTTTACGATGCCTCACATCACTATACTTTCAGGGGGATTTTTCTAAATGGCGACAACGAAGTTCTGAAAATATTAATATATTCGTTTCATCATTTATTAATATATAGAATTCTCTCTCTGCTAATAGATAGTTCATTATGTAATACTCAATGAAGCCAGACGTATTCAAGAAGTTAAAAATACCAATGATAGTTGACTTTATAATACGAGTACTAGCAGTTCCCTTCACATCTAAGCACGTAGCGTTGTGAACGGGCAATTTTATTTTAGTAACACATACACATACTGTGCTACTGAACACTGATTCTGAAGCCAAGTTCGTTGAACCATCATGATCGATACGCGGAAGGTCTCCGCATGAACTTTGTGCTATGCGAAACGTTGAAAATTTAATAACGCCCGACCATTAGCTTTGATTCGTAAGAGTGCTTTTCAGTACTTTCAGAAATTTACTTGGATACCAGCTGTCACTAATGAGCTAATTCCGAGGGTATTATTTCATTATGAAATATTAAGGTTCGCCTAACAGGGCACGCAGTTAACGCCTTTACTGTAGTAAAGGCTTTTTTCTAATATTTATTAGCGATCGATGTTTATAATCGATATGCTTTGGCGTCAAGGAAATTGTCCGTGATACTAAAAGTTTAACGCTAATAAGCCTCCAGTTAGGATGATATCAATTGAATCATAATCGTTAACACGTTTTACGATTGATAAAACGATAATTACTTAAAGCAAATAACATTTTATCTTCAGCTTTGGGCTACGAATCACTTTTAATGGTGGTAACATAATTTTTGAGTACAACGTGATGCATTAAAATCTTGAGATAAAAAGCTTTCTGGTGTTTGAATGCTAAGGAACAAGGTCCTATTAGTGAGAATATCAAAGAAGTAAAGTGGCATAAATGCACAACCATTTTAGACGAGGCTACGCTGCGACAAAAACATTCAGGTCGATTACTCCGAGTGCACGTCAACGGAATACTGTTCTTACTTGTAGTGGAACAAAGTGGATATTCGCATGATATTCTTGGGCGCGTGATAGATCGCTCCCGTCAACTGTTTCGCTAAGAAGCGCTTGCGGCACGCGAAAAATGATCTTCCCCGATTTTCTGGCGTAACAACGTCTTTGTCTACCGCTCACATTTCATTTCACATCTGTACAGCTTGAAGATGCGCTTTCTTGAATTTAACATAATCAAATTGTATTCGGGTGCTTTTTTAAAATTTTGACGCTTTGCCAATTCTAATACTACTTTGTAATCGGTACATTTGACGACTAAATTAGACAATTAACAGGTGGGCACAACGATGTCCGTCGATGTGCGTTTCAAATACACGTACGCTTCACCAGAGATTCTAATTATGTGTGGCGGTATGCTCAAATTGGGTTGCAACGTTTCCATTATCATGAACAGTTTTACCATCCTTTTTATACGCGATTAAATCACACGTTTCAGCGTGATATACACCAGCTAGACTGACTTTTATTCGTCCATAAACTTTCAGTTCGCATCGATCGTCATGATTGACTATAATACCGCATCGTGGCTTCCATTGTCTTACTGGGCATCAATAAAATGTGAATTGCGTCATGTCTCGAATTATACAAGCCTTGGGCCGCGTTGATAGTGGGATGAGTGAAATTTAATCTGCCTAGGCTGGTGTCATCCATTGTTTTGCAGTCACGTTCCTCGCTATCATCTGTGTAGTTATGGTTGGAGACTAAAGTCTTAAAAACTTTGTGAACGCTGAATCAATTGTTATCTTTTTTCTGTTAAAGAAGGCTGATATTGTTGATAAGAGATATCCAATGTTATTTATATGCGTCAACATTTTTTAAAGAATAGTCGGTCGAAATTCTGTTATTTGCGGCCATTTGCATGTGTATAATTATAGAATGTAACATAAAGATTTGCCCTTTAACAGCAAACAAACAGGAGTTCCAACTATAGATTATACATAAAACATGTTAGATTTTATGTTGTTTTTTTCTTATTGTTATGTCGTTCAAGGCACAAAGTCAATAGATGGTTTTCTTTCTTTTAACTTTGCATTTACCTATTTACCTGTACACAAGTGAGTCGCAGTATATACAAGCGTGAAGATAAACCATTTTCATGACCCGTAATTGCAGCCTGAATGGACTGGTATGCGCGAAGGTTGCCCACAATCGCATTAGCTATCGAGGGTCGATGCAAACTATATTTATGTGCGGTACCTACATTTTGCTGTTCACTTCCATCCGATAAATTTATAGTATTAGCTGTTAGTACGCAGTTAGTCTTGTGTAAGTGTTCTGTGTTGAATAAAGAATTGTTTGGTTAGCAAGATTTATATGTTTGATGAACTCCTGGTACGGTGTAATGCAAAGTTTAGATAGCACTTGATATTTCTGTAAGTTTCTATATCTGTGCTCTGCTTTTCTTCTGTTAAAACAGTTTAATAATCGGCAATTAAAAACAAAATACAATCGAGCATTTCAAAAAAAGAACTTACGTGTTAGTTGTTTAAAATTTGCTTTCAGTTTTTTGTATTGCAAAAAGGTCGAATCCATATACAGGTATCAACAGTTGGCTTTATATCTTTTATTTGTGTTCACATAATTCCTGTATATTTCTGGGCTGGAGGTCCATCTGACGTCACACATGGTTCCCTCACGATTGCGTTTGACAGCTCACACAAACGTTCGCTCGACCTCTCTCCGCCTTTGTTTTAATACCCTCCGATCTCAGGGCGGACGCAGACAAGCGTGATATGAACCCAAATTATTTTTATAACAGCGTTGCTTGACCAATCAGGTGCTTTCGTTTAATATGTATATTTTGTACAACGGGGAATGGTTTGACCTTCACTCTTACCTGATGGTAAGTGATAATACGGCTGAAAGCTCATTGAAGTCCTTAGCAACTTGGAAACTAGGATCACAATAATACTACTAACATTCTTGTTATGGCGACAGATTTAGATATTATGATGGTAGGTAGCCAAGAAGACTAAGAACAAGCCCTAATACCAACTAAAACGAATACAATATGTCCACCACAACAACAGTAATACATATTCAAAATCGTCTTACATAGTAGAGGTACTAAAAGAGTGTTTCACATTATATTACATTGCAGTACAATATAAAATGGGTCGGTGGCGAAGTCAAATATAAATTGTTACAAAGTTGAGGTCTTAAAGAATGGTATGGATACAAACAGCTAGTAATGACGACTATTCTAAACTAGCTAACGCTAGTAAAACCTACCTGTTACGCTGTATAGTACATAAATAATCATCATCTTCATCTTCATCATTATCATCAACAGCCTTCGATCATAGATGATCGAAGTCAGCAGCCTATATAAGTCGTCTGCTGAACATAGGCGTCTCCAAGTTTACGCCACTGGCACGATCCGCGGCTTCTCATATGTAGGTACTAATAAATACATCCAATGAAAATTTGACCCGAAGATTCTTGGAGTAAAATCTTTTTGGTATTTGTATGTAGGTACTTGCTTTGTTAAAACTTTTTACTCTCGCTAGCATCTAGGTACTTTTACATCGATTTTTAACAAAGTCAGTTACTCAACGTCGGTAAAAACGTTATAATACGAAGAACGTAAATAAAACGTTAACTATTTTTACTTGTTAACCCTATTAAACAAATGTCATTACTAATATTGAGGTATTCTAAACAACTCCGTTATTATAAACTAGCATTCCAAATGAAGATGACACTAGTATCCATATGGGGTCGATTATCTTAACTACCTTTGAAATCTGCAGCATTTGCAATGCAAAACAAACGTTAATGAATGAACAAATTGAATTGACGTTAAAGAAAATTGGATTTTAACAGCAGTTGATTAATTTATTTAATAAATAAATTATTGAATCTTTAAGTGCAGTTTTTTAATTATTTCAAGGTAGCTAATTTATTCACTCACATAGGTTAAAACTAAGATTGTACTATGTTTTTGGTTTTTAAATTTTTCGTACAATATTTAATATAAATAAATCTTTTACGAAAAATCTTTCCTGTTGACCAACTGGAAAAGGTTGTCAATACATGCCTGTCACTGGTTGCTTGGCAACGCTTTGTTGGTAAATATTCTTTATCGAAATTGGCTATAGTATAGTAAAGCCTTTTATAAATTAGAAGAGGTATTTCTTGATAATAAGTGCCAAATAAGTAAATAATGATAAGTATAATATATATATTAATACGTGAAGCAAAACCTTTGTACCCGTTTTTACGAAAATTGCGCGGACGGAGGAGTATGAAATTTCGCACACTTAAAGTTTATATAGAGAAGGTTAACCGAATGTTAATATATTTTTTAAATTATGCATAAAAATACATTAAATCAACAAAAAAAAAATTACACACACTACCATGTATTTGACACACACGTATTGTTTGTCTTTAATGCGGCCGACATCTGTCAATGCCAATCCAAACTCACATTCTATCTTTTTTAATTTTTCATTGCTTAGGATACAATCCGTGCAGCCTTAATAAAATTACAGTCGAATTTCGACCACTGGGCGACCACTAGTATAATATAAATATATAGATATAACTAGAATAAATTAATATGTATGTGTAAATTAGTTTGTTAGTGCAATGTTTGTAATGTTTTCTTTTTTATAATTTAAGTGTCTACCTACATAAGGATGCAATAGTGTGCAGTAGTGTTCTAACACTTTGTGGTGCCCTTACAGGCTATCACATGTCTTATGTACTTAATTATTTTTCTTTTACCTTTGTAATACCGTGTGATATGCTAAATAAATATGAAATATGAAACAAGTTTAACACTGCCTATACCATGTAAAGGCTAAATACGGCTAAAAGCAAGTTATCAAAGAAACACCTCGACAATAAAACCCCGCCTGAAGGCTTTCAACCTTGAACCGAACTAACAACAAAACACGATGGAAGACGAAAGAAAGAAGTGGATAAGGCACAAACGGATTATCCGTCCGTCCGTCCGCATACAATCCGGTGCTAACAGCGACTGTCTCCATAAAAGTTTCAAGGGCGGCCTGATCATTTGCCACCCTTTATTAACGAGAAGGTTGACCTTTTCAACTTTTACGGCGATCAACGTTACTTACGTTAAAGTTTTTTATATAACTTTAAACGGCTTATTGCCAATGTGTCAGAGTACCCTTTCGTCACACTTCGTCGGAATGCGTCTCATTTCGTCACATACCCTTTAAATATCTTTGGTACGCAGATGTATTCTGTGAACCGCATTAAGATTTTTACTCAAAAATAGAAAAAAAAACAATAAATTTTGAGGGTTCCCCATACTTAGAACTGAAACTCAAAAATGTTTATTTCATTAAACCCATATGTGTGGGGTATCTATGGATAGGTCTTCAAAAATAATATTGAGGTTTCTAATATCATTTTTTTCAAAACTGAATAGTTTACTCGAGAGACACTTCCAAAGTAGTAAAATGGGTGTGTGTGTGTCCCCCTGTAACTTCTAAAATAAGAGAATGATAAAACTAAAAAAATATATGATGTACCATGCAAACTTCCACCGAAAATTGGTTTGAACGAGATCTAGTAAGTAGTTTTTTTTTAACACGTCATAAAGTACGGAACCTTTCGTGCGCGAGTCTGACTCGCACTTGGCCGGTTTTTTTACAATTTCACAGTCGAGTGCATATAGGTATTTCAAGATCCATTTGCAAAAGCATGTTGTTTTTTGAACGGTTCGCTTCTTTTTGTATAAACCGCAAGGTTAACCTGATGTTAGACTTTTTCAAGGCCTTTGACGTGACTGTTTTTGCGACTACAATCTTTTGATGGCGGCTAGGACCAGTGGCTTGACGTGCCCTTCGAAACCACGGAAGGAAAAGGAGAAAGAAATATGGTCTGTTAAATTTGGACCGCGCTCAAAGTAGCTTGCGTTTTGCAATCGGTGCTAAGATCAGTTTCTTTAAATACGCTTTCTTTATTATATTGAACATATTTGATGCTTAATTCAAATTTTATTGAATGATAAATATGCCAAGGTTAAATTAGTAACCAATATTTGGAAATGGTCTTAGTATTTAAAGTCTAATGGTCCAGTTACTGGACCACAGATACGGGGCAATTCTAAAAAATGCATCATCATCATCATCATCATCTCAGCCAAAAGACGTCCACTGCTGGACAAAGGCCTCCCCCAAGGATCTCCACAACGACCGGTTTTGTGCTGCTCGCATCCAGCGGCTTCCCGCGATCTTCACCAGATCGTCGGTCCACCTTGCAAAAAATGCATAAAATTTATGTAATATTGTAAAATATGAATTATGGATTTCTGGCTCTCAGAACGGATTGATAAAACAAAATTCAACTGACTCAGTTCCACTATGAAATTGGTGCTAAGAGAAACGTTTTACACTACACTATTTAGCTTTCATTAAATCGTGTATGTTAAATAACATCTTGTTCACGAATTGTGTCTTACGAAATGGCGACACTTACATTAATTAGCAGATTGATTCTAAATACAATATAAAAAACAAAGCGTTCACCCTTAAGGAGGCTATGGCAACTATGTAACCACTAAACGTCTAAATAATAAGTCACAAAAACTTCTAAGAAAACTTGGAAGAAGCTAAACTTCATTATGCCTGCCCATGTGGAGACCTCCACATGAACAATAAATCTCCTCAAGATTGGGCCACAACTACCCACCACACTTCTAATGTGGGTTGGTTGGACAGCAAATGGGATCAACGGTTGATATTAAAATTAAGTCACCACCCATCCAGTGAACCAGCATAGCAAAAGTTGCTTAATGTAGATAAGATTGCAATCGAATCCAAGCCGTTGCCCCATCGAACTCCTAGCCAATATTGCACATTTCTAATTATGTTAAATTTTTCTGATGAGTTCAGATTTAGGGAACAATTAATAACAGCAGAGTAAAATAATATCATAATCGTTTTTGAGTATTTATTTAGTGGTTATATCGACTCGTATGAGAAATTCTTGAATAAGATTCAAGGTGATGACGTCATTAATTCCAAGATGGCTGTGAATTGTGACTCGCATACAATAGTGACGTCCGATGATGTCAGATCAGGATGTTCAGACTGCTAATTCCTTATTAGCTGTCCTTTTAAAAGTTAGGTGTGACGAGAATAATGATCTCATAGTAGAATGCCAGTTTGGAATATAAAATTTGGCCATTCAGAAATGCTTTTGAAAGCGTACAAATAGTTTTGTCTCCAAATTGTATAGTAACATCGTGATTGCAAAAGGGGCGATAGAATATATTGAAGAAAAAACCAAATCGAAAGAAGATATTTAAGAAAAAAAAATACAAAGTAAAAAGTATAAAGAAGTACAATTGAGACATATAAAACAATAAATAGTGATGACAATTGGCAGATTGAAACTAGACATATAAAAGTGTGTAAATGTACAAAAAGTATTTACACCGTAACAGTAACGTAAAATAAACAAAATGTTCATAGTGTCTAACTAAAGTGACAAATTCGAAATTCTATGTCCATTAAAATATGAAAACCCTATATTTTGTTAAAAATCATATCTGATTCAAATGCATTATTCATTCTTGTTCCCAATGCAAATACGCGCAATCGAGCTGTTGTTAAGTTGGGGCATACAATTTGAGACCGCATAAAAATTTCAAGGATCATTGGCAACACATACATTATTTATGTACGAATATGTTGTATCAGATGTCTGAATACGAGTAATTGTATTATATGCAAAGCTATCAATATGCTTATAAAGTGTATTGTGTAATGATACTGTAATGAAAACTCTTTAATTACGTCATGTCTGTCTTGTTCTTCTGTTTTTCGTTCAGACTATTTATATGTTATATCAATTTTATTCGCAGGCTAGTGCGAGAAAACTAAATCTTGATTTATTTTCTCAAAATTTTTTTTCTATTTGTTCATTTCTCTTAGAAATTCATATCATTTTGTATCGGATGAAAGGAGTCAAAACACCGAATAACTATTCAAAGCTTTTACTCAGTTTATTTGTAAGAGGGTTAGTATTAATGCCACATGGATTACCGAGGGGATGTGGTGTCTGTTTATCCCATGCGGTTTCCTAATAATCGCACAAAGTTAATTGGTTATAATCGCCATATCCCTTAACGTAAACCCTGTTGTGCGTCAAACTTTCATTCAGTTTGATTGTTGGATGGTTAATTGCTATAATCTATTTAAATTAGGATACCCCTAGCTGATATATTACCGCTCTGTTTGTCCAAAGGAACGTGGCTAAAAACATTTAGGGAATTGTTGTAATACATTATAGTGTCAGACACTCCTCTAAAACATTCCTCAATTATTTTCAAGTTCTTCTATTTTTGTTATGACTTCACGTTGAATATTGTTTCTTATTTTATTTACTATAGGTTTGAAATCATATTTACTATCAGTACGACTATCTCAAGGTTCTTTAGCCGGCCGCGCCGTTGCGTCATCAATACGTCTAGTACTAGCCGTAATAAAAGATAGAACCTCCATCCGACTAAGTAAATGTATGTAAGTAAGTACTAGTAATTTATGCCTCGCCGACGACGGTCTCGGCGCCGATTTCGTTGCGGCCTCGTTTTTCGCCCTCGAATCAATTTCCACAATGACGTCACCCCCTCCTCCCCTTGACCCTGGCGCACCACGCCGTGCCAACGTACCCCTTAGGATACGGCTATTTCCGCTCTTCGCGACACCGTCTTTCTGTTTCGTCTTGTCTTCCAATTGGTTATGTTTGAGAATATTACTTATTATCGTTAATTAAAATGATTTAGGCTTCATTGTGATTATGTTGTACTCGTACTTGGTAGGTAGAAAGAATTTCTTTGCCTTTATATTCTTAAAAGTTTTCTGGTATGTATATGGTGCATTTTACTTTATTTTTAGGAACTAGTTTTTGACGCGTCTTTCTCGTATGGATTAGACTTGTAAAAATTATGTTCTTCAACGACTACTTCTGAACAGTTGATTGACTCTACTCTTCTTTTGAATTTAAAATCTCAGTAAAAATATTTTTCTTGGATGCTGCTGGCAGCTTGTCGACAGCTTGTCGACATTTTACCTTTTGCACGACAATAGCTCCAATTCAATTGACAAAATATTGTAGATAAATATACAAAATTAGATAGACTTCAATTTCAAATTGGCTATCCATCAATGTCATACTAATAGGGTTTAAAATAAAATCTCCAATTGTCGCCAACACAAGTATTGAAACTCTACACCGCTTTGCTTTTAAACCCAGCTACCATTAGGCCAGTGTTACCTAACGGAAACGCGTAGCGTAAACTGTATACCTAAAACGTAACTAAACTGCTCGCAACAGAAACAAACCAGGCAACGGATTATGATTGAACACCAGGTATTTTCGTACACAATATTAATGCTGAGATTAAAATAAACCTTCGTCTAACGAAAGACGGACGAGCAGCTAACTCGAAAAGCTCTAAAACAAATAACCCATATGTTCTCAACATACCGTTCGCGAGGCCGTTTTTCAGGCGTTACATCATTTTATTTACCTCTGTAACGGGTTAATGTGGACCGTACAGTAAACTACAGGAAACAATAGAGCTATTTTAACCAGGTTTACACGAAGTGGATATTGCCGGTTCAGTACATAAGAACCGGCTTATTAGCCGTTACGTAATGCTGATCTTAAACAGCGTTAGCATCTAGCTCCATTTCTTTTTGCACACATAACATTCCGTTATCACGCGAGGCTCGTAAAGTTTTATCGTCAATATTCACTTTGTTGACAAACAGATCATAGGTCCAATTTGGCAAGCGACAAAAATGTTAACAGCACATAAGCTCCATAACGTCGTGACTCGTGATGTCATCTAAGGTGATAGTTTCGTAGTCATTATCTTGCATCGTGTCATGACTTTTAATAGATTCTATCATGCTTGCACGCTCCAATAAAGCGCACACGTCATCCTCAGAATTGAACAATTAGTATGAATATTCCCGTAAACTGTTAATCTACAATTTTAGCGTACGTATCATTAGTCACATGATTTCTGATGTTCCCAGACACATAGAAACGAATTCCGAGACATGTTTTGCGACGTGCAGAAATAGAACGCAGCGGGTACTAAGCGTGTTCCCTGCGTGACGCCCGGTTTTCATCCCGCTCGGTCTTACAACCTGGACGTATGGCGCGCCCGTTCGTGCTCTCTCGGTTCATTGTTTTAAAACGTAGCTCTGGTGGCCGTCGGACTGAAATAGGTCGGGACTGTCGGCCGGCCGAAACAGACGCTTAACGCTATCGAAAGCCACCTCGAGGTCACTGCCGGAATATCGCGACTAGAGGACACTGAATAGTTTTGTGATTAAAACGATATAATTTTGAAAGTAGTCTAAGTTTTCCCGATTTTCATTGGCGAAATTGTTTCTATTTAATACGATAGGCAGCAGTCAGCACTAAAAAGCTTACTTAAAAATACAAAAAAAAACTGGTTTGTGAAATAAACAAAATTTTCCAATTGCTTTTTTCAAGTACGTAACTGACATATATAATTTAATCTATTACCTATATCTAGAGAACAAGACACGGTCTAACAAATATAGACTTGCTCCCATTTAAATCCGACCTGAAGTGTTCCCGGTAATTGCTATTCCCCTATAATCCCTCGGGTAATCTCGTCGACGCCAAAGAAATGTCTGCATTTAACTAGAAGACGTCTCCACACTCCAATCCTCTTAACCGTGTCTAAGTCAATATTGCGCTTAATGGAAGTCCCATTTACATTGTGTGTGATACAAATCATTCCTCCTGACCGAGACTCTTTAAAAGGTACTTCAACGATTCTTTATTTGTCGAACATTCTCTTTCGTTTCTCCACATAAATAGTTGGCTCTTAAAGTTTTCATGTAGCCAAAATAGATGCTCTAAAATTGTATTGTTGTAATCAAATTTAAATTTATAACGAACCATCATTCTTCATGATATACCTATCTTTAGCAAGGTTATGTGTCACGCGTCCGTTTTCTAAACATTGTGTGCCACAAATCTTTCTTATTACCTACCGTTCGTTGCTTTTATATCCCTGTGCTAATTTCAATCAGGATTTGTTTCAGCGTCGTTTCCAGTTCTCTAGGAATGGTCGCTCGAAATATTCTCACCAGGTTTTATTGCAGACAATCCGCTAGTGACCGTTTTCTCTACGTGTTTTATTTATAAGTTCGTCTGAAACGTGTTGTTTCTACAGAACGACCCGTAGAGCGAGCTCTCCCATTATTCCTTTCATTTACATTTCCCCCCCCCCTGGAGAGTGTGGTTGTTTAATTAGCAACGAAACTTTAGTAGAATAGACTTTTAAATTTTTGTAAAATTTTATTTGATCTTCCGTTAGCGTAGCGTAACGTTGTGTTTCATAGTATTTTAATAACTTTTGTTATTGCTATAAATAAATCCAATTATTATACTTTCTAATGTGTTTACTAGAAAACATTGTTGTAAACAAGGCCGAAAGTTTAATAAACGACATGCAAACGGCTCAAAAGATGAGAGCAACTGAAGCATCAAATTGAAAGAACAGCCAATTAAGATTTACATAATTTAATTTTTGTACATGACGTTTGAAGACTAGCGTGTAAGAGATCAGAGACTTTTGTTAGGATTTTGATATTTCTCGTTGAAACGTAAGCAACTACATATATTTGCTTAAACAATTTAAGATAATAGGAAGGCTTTAGAAAAATGACTACGCTTAATAGAATTTTTGTAGTGTGTTGTTTGTCAATCTAAGGTTTCACAACTACCTGTGAATGGTCAAATAATCCAGTACTGCTGTCTTTGTATTATCTGCCACTTACTACGAGTAGATATTGCTTTTCTTCTGTTTTGTTGGTTCGGCAATAAATATAAGAGCATCACGACACGATGTTGCCACACTTCAGTTCTTTCAAGCGTCATATTCGTGGATGCTGCACGCTCAAGTCTCCCGCCCTTTGGCAGACGCCGCTGCCAGTACTCCGTGCCCAGCCTACTTAGACCCCCAACAGTTCATTGGCTTCTACTTCCAAATAGTTCCTGTCGAGCGCCGAGGGGGGCGGGGGAGATCTACCGCCATGGACGTCGTTTAGTTGGCACGCGCTCCGCAGTCTGCCTGCCTCGATTAATGTTTTGTTCGTGCGTTTCAGTTGCTAACCCTACCTGCTTATACATATACGTATCGGTTAGTGATTATGCACCGCCGATAAATCATATCCGAATGGAGTGCCAAAGCGTACCAACAGTTGTTACTTTAATTAAACATCTCTGATATTTTGTTGATTTGATAAATCGCGTACATGTGATGCGTGGTCGAGGGGACAGCTTTGAAAGCATTTCAATCTTCTGACAGTTTAAAAGAGATGTATTATTTCTAATGTAGGGTTACCAATTTACCTGTTGTAGAAAACGTGGTTTAATCCCTTTAGGGTGGATTCGACCAAACTTGAATTTATACGAGATTAACTATACAAAGAATATATCTATTCCACGATTTTATTCTCGAGTAAAGGAATGGTCATTTATCTACGCAATCTACATATTAGTTACTCTTGGAATTGTTATTTTTCATTATTGAGTGAATAGCATGTGAATGGGGAATGAACGTATTATCCGGCCAATGGCCATTGTTCTACAAACGAACTATTTAAAAGGCAAAGTCCTGACAACTCTATTTTGTCGTCTAGACTAGAGCATAACTGTAGCTGTCAAACTCGAATGTCAATGTCATGTGGTACGCGGACGCCATTAAAATACTCTCGATTATCTCTGTTATTCCACGCTGGACGGTGGTATAGTGACTATTCCCGAATAGGCAAGCTACTCCGAGAATAGTGCGTGGTAAAACGAAATTTCGATTTACTCTCGAATAACTGACGATTTAATCTAAAAAATAAAAGTTACTCTCGCTTGGTCGAATCCACCCTTAGTACGTTAAACTATTGACGTAAACCTATTCTTAACACATTCATTTTGAATGAAACTCTTTTACGATATTACCCGTGTTAATAAATTTACATGTTATTATTGTTTTATCTTGACGTTTTAACCCTTTACAGGGTCAATGTCACAGGGAGACATAAATATTATACTATACATTTATTATTATTATATTATTATACATTTTTAAGGAAAAAAGGCAGTTCTTAATTTTTTATAATTATTATGTAAATTTATCTGCAAAACATATTTTATTTGTTAACAAACAGTTGTTTCTCAAAGTTAACGCCTAATCTTGATCGGCAACTTTGGTTACCGGTGCTCATTCAATTACGCAGCTATTAACATTTCGTTTCAGCACAAAATAAGAAGATCTATGATACAATGGATCTCCTTATTCTGTGTTTTCAAAATGCAGCCGGGACCAACGGCTTTACGTGCCTTCCGAAGCACGGAGGAGCTCGAGATGATACATTTCTAGTCGCAACCTGGGCGTGTTAACTACTGCGCCAGAGCTCCTACGGCTCCTAGGTGTTGTAGGTACAGACGGCTTCACATCAATCTATCCAAAACTGTCAAATTTATCCAATACATTTTCAAACATATGCCTAAGGCATAAAGTGCAAAGTCTATTGAGTAAGGCAGGCGTGTGTACGTAAGGTAGGTATTGCTATGACAAGCTGTTTGGGTCGCTTAGTTAATTAGTGCTTGGTAACTGCACTTCGACACGAGAATGTAGCCCACACGGACGGAGGCGGAGGTTAAATAGCGCAAAGGGCAGGGGTGGTGAACAGTTTTACACGGGTTTGTGTGGACGTTAAACTTTCGCCTTTTTCCCTTGAGGTTGGGAGGAGATCGTAGATTACTTGATTTTTTTTAAATTAATCAACACAAGTTATGTCAGATAGCACTTAGAAACCACAAAAGTTTAAAAATCAAGCTACTTATTATCGACATCGACATCTTCATCTTCCATATCTATACTATTAATAATACTATTAATAACTAGCGACCCGCCCCCGGCTTCGCACGGTTGCAATGCTGATATTATCAGTGTTGCTCTACTATATGCATGTATTATACATATAAACCTTCCTCTTGAATCACTCTATCTATTAAAAAAAACCGCATCAAAATCCGTTGCGTAGTTTTAAAGATCTAAGCACACAAAGGGACATAGGGACAGAGAAAGCGACTTTGTTTTATACTATGTAGTAAAGAGGTAGTTTATGACTTTGTATTTGCTTGTTTGAGGAACTACTCTGGAACTACTAATCCAATTTCATCATCATCATCATCATCATCATCAGCTCATTTTTATGTCCCCACTGCTGGGGCTCGAGCCTTCCCTATGGATGGATAGGGAGAAAAGGCCATTAACCACCACGCGGGCCCAGTGCGGATTGGTGGTTGTTAACGACTGCTAATGCAGCCGGGACCAACGGCTTTACGTGCCTTCCGAAGCACGGAGGAGCTCGAGATAATAAATTTTTGGTCACCCATCCGATGACCGGCCTTTGCGAAAGTTGCTTAACCTCGGCACTCGCAGACCGGGCGCGTTAACCACTGCGCCATCGAGCTCCTCCAATTTCAAAAATCTCAAATCTGCGCGGATGAAGTCGCGGCGAGTAAAGTGCTAGTCATTTGTACTCGTACATACAATCAATAATAGCAGCGATTTGATACTTACGTGACCTTTAATGTAAAGTCACGAGCATTAACATTTTTCTTATATAAATAACTCGACAACCATCCCACCTGATGTTAAGTGGAAATGGAGTCCAGACGCGAAGATAGCTGGTGCAGCCTGAAAACAAACGTAGCATCAGTTAATCTCTTTTAAAACGTGTGCTGGTAGACTATTCCGTCTTTTGGAGATGCGACAAAGAAACGAGTCACCAAATTTCTTTGTGCGCGATGGGATATTTGAGACAGTGAAGCGGTGACTCCGTCTTCGGAGTCACCGCCTCACTCTTGCTTTGCTTCGCTTTGCTCTTGCAGCACGTGTACTCCTATGAAGGAAGAGAGAAGGTGGAATGAGGTCAAGAAGCTCTTCAAAGCACTCGCCATGATATAAGCGGTAAAACACGCTGAGTGACGCAACATCTCTACGCAATTGCAGAGATTCGAGAGTATTTGCGACTTCTGGATTGCCGATAAAGCGTTTAGCGCGACGACACGCTGCAATCTGTCCAAGGCATCGAGAAGGTACTTTGCGGAACCGTCCCAGATGTGCGAGCAATACTCCACGCAAGACCTATGTCTTGTACAAAAGGCACAACTGGGCCGGCGTAAAGAATCGCCGCACTCGGTTCAGAATACCGAGTTTTCGTGAGGCTGTTTTGATCACGGCTTCGATGTAGTCCCTTTGGTTCAGATCGCAGCGAATCGTCATACCGAGCATGTTGATACTGCTCTGCAGGCTTAGAGATATGACATGTATATACTTTTGATTAATTTTGACTCTTATTCCCCTGTATTTAAGAGTTACAATGTTTACATGTAATGCTCGAGACTGTACTCCTATATAGAAGAAGTAAAAAAAACATTGCACGACTTTGCCACAACTTTGAATGACATGCATGACACTGTCAAATAAATTAAGTTTTTGATTCGTCCTTTTTGCCGTTCTGCAGCAACAACAAGCGATGATGATGTAGTTTATTTTTACTTATAAGATAGACATTTAATAGAAATTGTTTTACCTTTATAAGGCCGAGTGGTAAAGCGCTTGGTGCAATACTTACCTGAAGGTCCTGGGTTCAATTCCCAGGTCGGGCAAAGTGTGTTTTGGATTTTTGCGATGCATAGCCCGGGTATGTGATCACCAACCCGCATCTTGGCAGCGTGGTGATTAAGCCAATACCCATCAATTGTAGTGATGACTTGATTTCAATGATGGAGGCCTTTGCCCAGCAGTGGGACAGCTATAAGCTATTTACTTACTTTTTTTACTTACTTTATAATTCATTTGTATGCCACGTCGCGTTGAGCCCTTAATTTCTCGTCGCGTGCCATTCCTTGGTTTGTCATCCCTGACATACGATTATTAGTGCACGCACACACACGACGACTTTCGTGCGACAGTTGTGAACGTCTGTTTCGCGACTCCCCTAGCTGTCGTCGCGGCTCTGCGACTGACGCCAAGTGTGCAGAGCTTTGAACAAAATATATGAAATTGTCGGCCGCAGTCTGTCGTCGCGTCTAGTCGCCGAGCTGACGCAGTCGCGTGTCGCCTAGTGTGCGGAGCCATTTAGAGTCGTCTGTCTCACGTACGGAACGAGGGTAACACATCGCAAACGTTTACGATGCCACAGATAAGGCTTGGCTTATGAGCTATAAATGCTGTGCGGTGCGCTTACCCGATATTAATTTGAAGTGAAACGTTTCGCAGAAGACAAATTTGAGAAACTCGTTACGTGATGATAATAGCTGCTAGCAATGTCCACAATATGTCGTTATACGTTAAGAAATATGCAGCAGAATGCTGTTCTAACCCTAATGTATTCATGAAGATCGTTACAAGATATAAATATTAGATATTTTTCAGGACAGTGCCCGCAAGTTCAAACAGATTATTAGAAATAGTTACGTAAGCCCCCTTTAAACTTTAAATCATATTTTAGGTAAGTATTTAATTCATCATCTCAGCCAAAAAGACGTCCACCGCTGGACAAAGGCCTCCCTCAAGGATAAATCATTTTGAGGGGAATTTGCCATAATCGCCACGCTTGGCAGGCGGGTTGGCGATCGCAGTAAGGTGAGAATAATCACAGAGAGACGCTGCTGCCCATCCTCTGGAATGGTCCCGTAGTCGCCTTCTACGACACCCACGGGAAGAGATGGGGTGGTGCAATTCTTTACCCCTGCACCACACGGGGGAATTTTGTGTTAGTTTAGTTTAATTTAAAACTATTAGTCCACATGGCATGCCGTGGCTGTCTATAATTGAAAACTGTATTTAGCATAAGTTTGGCATTTACCAAACCTACTGTTACCTACTGTTACCTACCGACAATAGAAATTTTTAAATTCTTTCTAGATGAATCTAACGAATCTATCGAATCTAGATGAATTGACCGCCTCTGTGGTCTAGAGGTCCCGGGTTCGATTCTCAGTGTACATGTTTGTGTACTCGGTTTGGTTGTTGGTAGAGCTTGTTTGTCCGCCTGGCTAGCTACCACCATCTTATCTAAATATGTCGCCATAACATCAATGTTTGTAGCATTGTTGCATTGCATTGTTCCGGCATCTAGAGATAGAATAGCCAGTGCCTCACTAGTTGAGGATCCCGGGTGAAGTGCGCTTCCATCATTGGCCTTATCATCACTTAATATCAGGTGAGATCAAGGCGCTGTGCTAACCTGTATAACTTTTTTTTGAAACTAGCGTCCACAGAGCTTTATAGATAACTATTTCTGTTGTTCCAATAAGAACTATGCTTGCTATATATAGCACGAGCACTGTATATAGCTACTGATGTAAGTCTCCCACGACACTGCTCATGCGAACGCGTTAAATAAACGCTAATAAATAAATCTCTTTAACTCGCCGCACACATTCCAAGTGTTAAGTATATTAACCCTATAACCGTATGTCTGTTGGACCATCGTAAACAACGGCCGATAGGTTAGCCACGTGCCGTTTAAAAATAAAACTAAAATTTGCAAACGTCTTTTTTTTTTGGAGAGAGTTTGCTGTTTGCCTCAGGCGGCATTTTCAGTTTCATCGGGCTTTTTTGGGGGCGGCGAGAAACTAAAAGGGTTCCTCAAGCCGTGTGAAACGAATCACCTTCGCAGGTTTTCTAGAGGGAACGGCATCACGCACTAGTGCGTGTCCCCACCCTACTAGATTCTCCGAAGGGTTCGGATGGGGGTGGTTAAGTACGAGTTACATTCGCCATTTGATCAACGAAAACGAGAATTTATATGGCAAAATTGTAACTCTCCTCGTATGTCGCCAGGGGGCGCTGCTTAAATACCATACTAATTTTCGTATTCGTAAACGTAAACGAATGAATATGGACAGTAAACAAAACTCACACTAGGCACTCTGATCGGAAACGCAAACGTCTCGTACGTTTCACAAAATAATGAGAAGATACGATAAGATAGGATAAGATAAGCTTCATGCAGACGTGCTCGATTAACGCACACATATGACTTTCTCTCGGACACAAGCCCAGCTGTTGCGAGATTCCGAGTCCGTGAAAGGTTGGAGGAGCTCGATGGCGCAGTGGATAACGCGCCCGCTCTGCGAGTGCTGAGGTTAAGCAACTTTCGCAAAGGCGTCGGATGGGTGACCAAAAAATTATCATTTTTTTTTTTTTTTTTTCCTCCGTGCTTCGGAAGGCGCGTAAAGCCGTTGGTCCCGGCTGCATTAGCAGTCGTTAACAACCACCAATCCGCACTCGGCCCGCGTGGTGATTTAGGCCCCGTTCTCCCTCTCGTGCTCCAGCAGTGGAGACATACATGAACTGATGATGATGATGATGATGAGAGGTTGGCTATGTGTGCGTTGCTCGAGCGCGATTGTATGAAGCTTTACCTTCTGCAGTCTCCTTATTTTGTGGTACGAGCCCTTGCTTCCTCACATTCCTGCGATACGATACGCGTCTTGTCTTGTGACGTCAAATTACGTCAATGTGTCGGTGACGTCTAACCATCCAGAGACATTTACCACCGCAACCCGAACTTAGGACAATCAAAAGTGCAATTGTATACGCTGTGTGACGTTATTCAATGCAAAAGAACAAGGCAGGTATGTTATGTACAATACTTACTTTGAACAGAGATAACTTGTTATGTGTCTATGCGGTGAATATTAATTTCTTACTGGTATCTTTTTGTTATAGAAATTTTATACTTAGAGAAAAAGTGGAAATAAAATAAAATAAAAATAACGATAATAACATAATTTTTTACGATATAATAATCATCATAATGTATTTATTTATTAGCAACATGTTTTACATTAAACAAACAATTTGTATGAAAATATTTAAATTTATAATACAGTTATATAAGTTCAAATCTATACTCAAACCTATGTTCAATCAAACATATCTAGTACTAGCTGACCCGGCGGACTTCATCATTGAGTTAAATATATATCAATGGTTTTCATGACAACAAAACAAACAAATCATTTTGTATTGGAAAATTAAATTGTCGTTTTTAGTATTTTATTTAATATTTTTTTTTAAATATAGCCTTGTTACTCAGCGCTAATGTAGCATTCTAATGGTGAAAGAATTGTTCAAATCGGTCCAGTAGTTTTTGAGTTTATTCGTTGCAAACATACATACATACATACATACAAAAAACAAAGGTTTCCTCTTTATAATATTAGTATAGATATGTAGATACTCCCTCTATTTGCTATGCCCTTGTGGGGCGCTACATTGTACATTGCTTATTTTAAACACCTTTTGTACCTATTTATTTAATTACACACCAATGTAGCATGCATTTGAATTGGAAATATCATACTATCTTTCTATATAAAAATCTTCTGTGCGTGTGTATGTTATCTAGGGTTGAGGAGGATTCCTCTTCCGCTTCCACAGTTGAGAAGTTCCGCAATTATTACAGTTTCCCTACCGCTATCGCTTCCCCATAAATGAAAGTTAAAAATTCCTCTTCCGCTATCGCTTCCTCATAAATTAAGAGGAATTAAGAAGGAATTGCATCTCCGGCCGGCGGCGTCGGGTCACATCCTCAACAACCCTATATTGAACTCCTTCTAAACGGCTGGACCGATTTGAATCAAATTTTTTGTGTGTTCAAGTGGATTCGAGAATGGTTTAGATTTACAATTGGACCCGGTAGGTGGCGCTGCTATAGGGGTCCATCGTGGGATACGGGTGTTCTTAAGCGGACGAATGATTTGTTTGTTTTGTTGTCATGGAAACGTTGTCAAAGCGGTACGAAGTCCGTCGGTCAGCTAGTAATATTATAAAGCTGATGAGTTTGTTTGTTTGGTTGGTTAAAAGCGACTGAGCCTGGGACTGAGTGGAGTATAAGCCCTCGACTTTTCACAATCCCTGCGACAAAGTTTTTAGTAGAATTCCTACAAGTGGCATTTTCAGTCCCAAAGGTCTGCTGCATTCACATATTCGATTAAACTATTTATCGTTGAATCGCAAATCCAGTAAGGCAGCCAACGTGAGCGGGAACTATCGCGGTTTCGGCCGTTTCATTTGGCGGGTCTGCCTCTGCCACCAACGAGATTGGATCTGGCCAGATGAGATTGGAACAGTGCGGTCCCGTTCACCTCTGCGGAAAACTTGGCGATTGAGATAAACTAATCGCTTTTTTTTTACTGTGATTTAACTTAACTAAGCCTCGGTTTACAGTGGAAACTATGTTTTTTTAAATATATATTTTACGGGTAAGCACAGTGTTTTGATCTCACCTGATGTTAAGTGATGATAAGGCCAATGATGGAAGCGCACTTCACCCGGGATCCTCAACTACTGAGGCACTGGCTATCTTATCTCTAGCTGCCGGAACACAACAATGCTACAAACATTGATGTTATGGCGACATATTTAGATAAAATGGCTTAGGTTCCAACCTGCCACTTACCACCACCGTCTCCACCCGGGAACACTTAAAACGTAGCGTAAGTATTTAAAAACCACGAAATTGAATGACATCACGCAAACCCTTATTAGAAAAGCTATAATGCTACATAACAATGTGGTCACAAACGGGATATTGTGCAAAAAATAAATTAGCCGATTAACTCCACGAGAAGTCTCTAAAGAATTCTCATTTGCGGCAGCGCGGTGCTCGCATAAAGGCCGATCCCAACCCAACGTAAAGATCCGTATGAATTCAAATTCCGTCCGTGAACGTCGGCGAGCGGCGCACAACTGGGGTTCCAAAAGAACTGCGCACAATTTAAATATCAACCATTTTGTTAGAATACAGTTTTTTTATTTATTTATATATTGATTTTAGGAAAACCAACAGCTTATATGAGTAAAAAACATGCCTTATTCATTTATTTATTTTATTCAATTACATGCTGGCTTACAAAGTTTTGTCCAATACACCAACAAGTTTAAACGATATAATAAGTGGATTCTACAAAATTATATAAAATTAAATTAAATAATGTCAACATGCAAAACATAGAAAATAATGAAACATATAACCATATAAAATATAACAATAACAAAAATAATCATTCGACACAACTTAAAAACTGTCGTGTAACAGCTGCTAACTTTGCAATGTCGTCAAAAGATAGGTCGGATTTCTCGTTCCGAGCGAGAATGTTCCCGATCAGGTATAAGTGCACGCACTGTGGGAGCTTGCCGTAGATGTGGATGCCTTAAATAGTTTATAGGTAGTTTGGCAAAAATTACTCTGCTCTGATATTAAGCAGAAACAGAGTTCAGATGCAAGGACATAATAAATAACATAAGGGTGTGTGTGAGACCAATAAGGACCCTGCCTCAGCTTAATGATTAGTCAGTATTAGCCGTTTGTATGAGATTCCTGACGACGACAATTAAATTAACCTCCCCGAAGCACCTTCCGTACCTTGAAATATTTAATTTTGGTCACCCCTTCAGTGGCCCAGTATTGCGAAGGAGGCTTACTTATTGCGCCATAGAGCTCTTCTAATCGTTTAAGAAACACTATAATAGAATAGAATAGATTACTTTTATTTCAGCAACTATGGCCTAAACAATATAGGTATACCTAAACAGACAGACACCATGGTAAAAAACTTACTTTGCTAGCAAAAACATAACGCAAAAAAGTATGACGTCATCAACACTTTTCGTAAAAACCTATGATCATCATATCTAAAATGGCCACTTTGTGACCGAATCATATTTTACGATTCGTATAAACGATTCTTATATCATCACCAGCTCATTTATATGTCCCCACTGCTGGCTGAGGCACAAGGCTTTTCTACGGATGGAAACACCAGGGAGAACGGGCATAAACAACCACGCTGGCTCTGTGCGGGTTTGTGATTCTTATATCTTACTAGCTGACGCGGCGGACTTCGTACCGCTTAGACAGTTTCCATGACAACAAAACAAACAAAACGTTGACAGTTTCCATGACAACAAAACGAACAAATAATTCGTCCGCTTAAAAACACCCGTATCACATGATGGACCCCTATAGCCCTATACCGAGTCCAATTGTAAATCTAAACCATTCTCGAATCCACTAGAACACACACAAAAAATTTCATCCAAATCGGTCCAGCCGTTTAGAAGGAGGAGAAGGACACGCACAGAAGATTAATCTATGTATTAACACGTGAAGCAAAAACTTTGTATCCGTTTTTACGAAAATTGCGCGGACGGAGGAGTATGAAATTTCGCGCACTTATAGTTTATATAGAGAAGGTTATCCGAATGTTAATTTTTTTTTTAATTATGCATAAAAAATACATTAAGTCAACAAAAACAACATTATACACACTACCATGTATTTGACACACGTATTGTTTGTCTTTATTGCGGCCGACATCTGTCAATGCCAATCCAAACTCACATTGTATCTTTTTAATTTTTCAATGCTTAGGATACAATCCGTGTAGCCTTAATAAAATTACGGTCGAATTTCGACCACTGGGCGACCACTAGTATAAATAAAGATATCTAAGCCAGCTTAACGATCGTCGCTGAGAACGCTCGACCGCTTCCCCGCCGACCTCAGAACAAACCGAGAGGAACTAACTAAATCATACAGCCATCAAGCCTCAGTCCTCACACAACAGATACCGCTTGGTCACACTAACAATGACAGATAAGACAGTGGCCAACGGCTTATTGCTGTAATATTCAATTGTGTGAAGGACGTCACTCGGTTATAATCCTCTTAGTTATGCGGACACAGCGAACGCTGTCCTATTTGTGTTGACATAGAGGTCAGTACGCCTTGTCAGGTCACTCGAGGAAGTGTCACCAGCCAAATCTGATGGGGTAAAAACTCGTGTGTGTTGTTGTCTGTAATTGGGAATTTTAACTGGCTCCAGTTTACGGACCCTAAGTTAAGTAAACAAGCTACATTGGATCGCAGATTTCTTTTTTAAATATATTAACGGGTAAGCACAGTGCCTTGATCTCACCTGATGTTAAGTGATGATAAGGCCAATGATGAAAGCGCACTTCACCCGGGATCCTCAACTAGTGAGGCACTGGCTATCTTATCTCTAGCTGCCGGAACCAAACATATTTAGATAAGTTGGTGGTAGACCTCTGGGTTTAAACCGGTGGTCTTAGCCACTAGACCACAGAGGCGGTTAATAATTGTATACTGATCTCCAAACTGCTAAGTAAAGTTTGTTAGGAGGTCCAGCTTTCAAAGGAGCAATCAGAGGACAACAGCAATCGCTTAGAAAAAACCTCTTACGTACCGCGGGGCATTGGGTCAGCCCTATCTCCCTATATGCAATTAATCTTCTAGGAAAGTCTACACCCAACAGTTAAAGACCGTTTTTAAGTTTATTTTATGGTGATGATGTGATCATCATCATAAGCATCAACATGATTGATGATGCTTAATTAGACTTAGAGACGTGCGAAGACTTTCCAAACAATTTATAAATATTTTTGAATTTACTTGTAATTAAATTCAAGTAGGGAGGTATAATAAAAACCGCACCAAAACAAGTGATTAAAAGTAACGAAAAGAATCATCTACAGAATCGGGAAAAACCAGAAACCTATAGTCGCAGTCTTAAACTAATGGTCCGAAAATAATACCTACCCTAGGTATTTACCCCACCCAAAGCGGCTTCAAAAAGTTTCCTTTCAATAGGAAATTCCTTTCACAAAGAGCGTTTTCTTCCTATCTTCCCGATATCGTATTATTATCAATATATCACGGTCGCTGTAAGTGCTTCCATTTAGAGATCGCTGGGTCTCGACTCGACCCTTGAGGGTCTCCAACCTGACATAGGATACATGGGTCATGCATGACGCGGTAACTATTCTCGGCATCAAGTCTGCTAATTTTATAACTCAATAAAGAAGTTGACAACAACAATAATTATTTCAGAACGTTAAACGTATTTAACGTATAATTTTAATTTAATTATTTATTTTTAAAGTGAATATAACTAAATAGTCTGTGAATATTTCAAGCGTCTACCTGTTACCGTTATCAATATCGAACAAAAACGAGCAATAAATAGGAGCCCCCTTAAATATGTATTTTATTCTGTTTTTAGTATTTGTTGTTATAGCGGCATCAGAAATACATCATCTGTGAAAATTTCAACTGTAACTATCACGGTTATGAGATACAGCCTGGTGACAGACTGACAGACAGACAGACGGACGGACGGGGCGGAGTCTTAGTAATAGGGTCCCGTTTTACCCTTTGGGTACGGAACCCTAAAAAGTGTCTCTATTGATTAACCAGTCAACAACCCATTTAGTGTTTAATATTAAACTTTATAATATTGTGTCTGTTTTTAAAGAATGGGATAACGTGTTTTAGATATAAATTGTCTATTTGGTACGGCTTGGTAGTTTGTTAGCTTCATATAGCTACATCACAGGCTACAGTAACGACTCTGGCTCTTAAGTAGCACCTAGTACCATTTACATTGAAGCCTTTATTGTATAGACTATCGAAGCGTAGGCTTCTGCGCGGTTCGACGACCTCAAATAGGTATTATTTCTAGGACATCAAGATAATCCTTTGGAATGTGCAAATTGTATGATACTCGACTGATTTAAGAGCTTTCTGGATGAGCGCTGGTTGAGTTGTTCTATAAAAATACTAGTAAATCCAATTAGGCTGGGCAGCGTTCGGTAAGCTACGAAATATCTTTTCGTCCGATATACCGCAGTGTCTCAAGACGAAAGTCTTTGATCAGTGTGTGTTGCCAGTGATGACATACGGAACTGAGACTTGGTCGCTCACTATGGGCCTTATTAGAAGGCTCAAGGTCACTCAAAAACCAATGGAGAGGGCTATGCTCGGCGTTTCAGAAGACATCCGCAGAAGAACAAAGGTAACCGACATAGCCCAAAGAGTTACTAAGCTCAAGTGGTAGTGGGCAGGGCACATTGCTCGCAGGAGTGTTGCCCGCTGGGATGGAATAGTCCTTGAGTGGCGACCGCGTACCGGAAAGCGCAGTGTGGGCAGGCCTCCAACAAGCTGGACCGACGATCTGGTGAAGGTCGCTAGAAGCCGCTGGTTGCGAGCAGCACAAAACCGGTCGTTGTGGAGATCAGTGGACGTCTTTTGGCTAAGATGGTGATGATGATCAACGATAGATACAAATATATTTGTTTTATACATCGTTTCCGAAGTTGGTAGCTCACCCGGTGTACCCCGGGCTGGGTGGTACCCGGATTTAGGACATCTAAATCTGGAACCGGTATCCTAAACGCTACACCACATAGTGACTAAATGCGAGTTTATTCACTATTCGATTAAGTTAAAGTCAACTGCACCACATCATGTATTGGATCGAAACAACCTAGCAAGTGGCAGTGACGATTTTGCTGAACTAACTTGTAATTAATTTAACACGGTTCGAATAGTAAACTTAACTTACTATAGGAACTTTGATGCTGTTTAAACGAGAGACAAGACAGATTTCGCACTAGCACAACTCTCAAATCAAAATGGTAATTTACGAGAATTTGATTTGTGGAATCCATTTCGTATTTTCACCGCGGAGTTATCTCACTAAACAATAAAGTATTTTTATAAAAGTTTCCGCGTTGCCTTTAGGGTACAACATCTGACTGAAATACAAAATTACTTTATGAAAGGGATCGGCCCGTTCTCTGCGCCCTGCGGAACCCCCTTTGTCCCATTCAGCGAGTGGGACAATGGTTCTTACTCACGATTCGGTCGGGATAAGCCGAAGTATAGTTAGTGTATTGTGTGATAATGTCATTTCTGCACTTATTATTATTAAATTACAATAAATTAAAATAAACGCAGCGTATTTTTTTACCTTCCACTGCGCGTACGGTAGTGTATAGTTCGTTTGATTGTATGTTATGGCGATCGTGTAGGTCTTTAAGAGATCACTAGGTCTGAAAGAGGTAGTCTATATAGGCGATGGTTCACTATACCTATTGTTATTGAATCTCAAACTCTCTAAACTGCTAAATATGGATGAAAGGGTGGATGCCATCCAGGTGTGTTCTTCCCAAAACTGTTTTTGTTTTTTTGTTTTAATTGTAACTGTTTACGGATTAATCAGTAAGCTAAAGCGCTGTTCTAGCATTATATATTATACCCGTATTTACAAACAAGCCATTACTTAGCAATTACTTTGTTCTTAGAAATGTCACTAAGATTTAATTTCTTTTTATATACAAGTAACGTTTAAATTAGAATAGAAGTTTTCTTATTCAATTAAATAAAAGTATTATTGTTTTTATCAAATTCATCAATTTTATATTATTTTAGACAGTACAAACTGTCACACGGAATATAATCTCAATTGTAGCTTGTCACAAGCTTGTCACTATGAATTCTTTGAGAAACCTAACTAGTTTGCTTGAGTAAAGATATTGGTGACTATTGCTTGGCTAAGAATTCTAACTTTTAACGTTTCTAACTTCATCGGTTTACTAAAGAATATAAAATTTTACAAAAGCAATTACTTTGGTTCAGTATGAGCTTTTACTCGTTTATAAATAGGAGCGAGTCTAAATACTCCTTGCTTTCCCTTTCTGTAGAATTTTCTTCTTTCGCAATGGGCTGTTCATGATTGATTGCATAGATTAGCAGTCAAGGTAATACGTTATGTCGAGGTGGAATCACAGTTTCGCGAGGACGGACTAACACTCGAGTTTGCTTTACATCGACTATTTTCTTTGTGATACCGATTTTGTCGTCAAAGAAAAGTGTTAACATCTCACGCTGAGCTTCTCCTTCTATCCGAAATATTAGGGTTAACTTTAGAAAACATCATTTTTTTAAAGCTTAGTTGAGGCTTCCGTAAGAAATGTTTCGCTTCCACTTTCGTAACTCGATGCGAGTTGTAGGTCAGGCGTTATAGGATAATAAATAACAATTAAAATATTTTTTTCTTGCACATAGCACCAGTGCATACCTACCTTCTATATATGTGATAGGGTGTGGCAAAGTTGTATGTATGTATGTATGTATGTATGTCAGATTATCAAGGATTGATAAAGTCATTTATCAATCCTTGATAATCTGACATATTTTAAACATATCAGTGAATCAAAATTACCAAAAATAATCGGCGGCTTACAAGTAATTTTCGTTTTAAATCTGATAAATATAATCTTAGCCCAATTTGATATCAATCGGAATACGATTTTACAGTTATTTTCCTTATCAAATTTTTAATATATTACAATGTAGTTTTTGGAGGTCTAAAAATTATGCCAAGGCTTTTCAAACTTAGCTTCAACAATTATAGGACTCAATAAAAAAAATATATATTGTACAGTTTGAGTTTCTACTTATTAATATTTTATTAGTTGAATGATCGATTCTTTGAAACGCATTAGTCATTATATGCTACATTAACCTATAATTTTTTTCTATTAAAAAAATCACAATGTTAACTGTTATCATCATTATAAAGTACATACGTCATATACGCCAATGTACGTCAATATGACGGCATATAGAAGTTTATATTTTATTTAACAAATTAATCTTTTATAAGTAACTAGCTGACCGACGAACTTCGCACCGCTTTGACAGTTTCTATGACAACAAAACAAATAGAACATTCGTTCGCTTAAGAACACAGCGCCACCTACCGGGTCCAATTGTAAATCTAAACCATTCTCTAATCCACTTAAACACACACAAAAAAATGTCATTCAAATCGGTCCAGCCGTTTAGAAGGAGTTCAATAACATACACACGCACAGAAGATTTATATATATAAAGATTTCAAGATTATATTTTAACGTAATCTTACGCTCTGGACCTATATTGAAAACCCGTGTAACACTTCTTTCGTGTAAAAACTTCTCAAAAATATTGTCAAGATATTACTCATAATTATAATTAAAAAATTAGAAGATAAAACAAAATCCTCAACTAAATTACAAAAATTAATAACATACTGTTTCAATCTTTGACAATGATAACATGCGTGGAGGATTTTTTGAAAAACTTTGATTTTTTGGCTACTTAGATCTTTTTTCGTAATACTTTTCAATATTGGTCAATACCTTAATGCTCGTCGTATTGGTAATATTTGTCTTGAAGCTAGGGATTAAATAAAAGTAAAACTTCAAATTTATATGAAATATTGTATAACGAGAAGCAATAATTACGCGTTAAAGGTCAGTGTAGTGTGGCAACAGTTTCGTTGGACAAACAGGATACCAGTAATTATAATTAAACAAGTGACATCATTGTCACCCGCGTTACTCTTGTTGGTTGTACGAATGATATTTGTTCTTATTTTAATGGTATGTAGGTAATATTTGTATATTTTAAAATGTTTGCCTTTCCATTGCTATATTGGTATAGACGACATGACGGTTATGTATATATCTAATGTTTCGTTCAATTCTGGAAGTCTTGTATTGACTTTATTGGTAGATTCGAAAGAAGTAACGTGATATGAGTTTCCTATGTTTAAAGAGTTTTTTTATGTATACTTATAGAATAAAGGTGAGTAGAATTCGGAATGGGCAAGATTTCAAAAACAATTAAACGCTTAACATTTAGAATTGAATATTTTTTATTGTAGACAAAATACAGACAAGTTTCCTATAATAAAGTTTCACACTCGGCTTAATCTGACAGTTGGAATGACACCTCATATTTTCATAGGTTTTATAGCCCCCACATCACCTTTTACGTCACTGACAAATCCTGTGCTCACTAAAAAAGACGGATTGTTCAGTTTGCGTACCGTCAATAATTCATTCACTACCACTATTTCATCACCATCATCAGCTCATTTTATGTCCCAACTGCTGGGGCACGAGCCTTTCTTATGGATGGAAAGGGAGAACGGGTCATAAGCCATCACGCGGGCCCGGTGTGCGGATTGGTGATTGTTAACGACTGCTAATGCAGCCGGGACCAACGGCTTTACGTACCTTCCGAAGCACGGAGAAGCTCGAGATGACCGGCCCTGGCGGAAAGTTGCTTAACCTCAGACTGGGCGCGTTAACCACTGCGCCATTGAGCTCCTCTATTTACCTTTTAAATATTTCATTTTCCCTATACCAAATATACTATTTATCCTGTTATTCGTTTCGAGTTTGCCGGTTCGGTGCGCTAGCATCCGTCATGTGCCGAGATAACAGCGGCTGCCGACATTTTGGCCCACATAAAAATGGCGTGTGTATCAGTGAAAAGTATACGGGACATGTCCCATTCCATTTCCCATTACGACCTCGGGCCACATAGTAAGGAGACTGCAGAAAGTACGCTTCACACAAACGCGTTCGAGCAATGCTCACATGGGGCTAGCGATGCCATTCGTCCGGATAACGCCGGACAGTGTTAGGCTTTTTGACCTCTTGTCCGGCCCGTCCGGCTTTTGTTAGGCTTTTTTTACTATCGTTCAATTCACTTATTCAATCACTTCAGTCAGTAGTGACGAGCGAGCGAGAGGAGACTGAGACATTTAACATGTAAACTATTTTATGAAAAAAATATTAAAGAAACTGATCTCCTAAACCGTGTTTTTTCAAAAGAAAGTATATAAATGAAGACTTTAATTAAAATTTTCTTATATGTTTTATTAATTTTTTTGCCAAAAATTTTTTTAGCGTCCGGCTTAGGAATTCAAAAGTCCAGCTTTTAAATAAGTATGTGTTTTATTCGATATTTTTGTCAGAAATCCTTAATTTTTCTTAATATCCGGCTTTGGGACCCAAAAGTCCGGCTTTTTTGACGGGTAAGTGCGGCTATTTGATTTTTAGTAATGGCAACGCTACATAGAACGACCTCTCACGCACACGGAATCTCGCAAAAGCTGCACTTTGACTGTTTCGAGCTGTTGCAAGATTCCGTGTCCGTCTACGTGGGCGTTGCTCTAGTGTGGTATGTATGAAGCTTACCTTCTGCAATCTCTCTTTATTTTGTGGTCAGGCGGTTCGTGCCACCAGCCGAGTCAAGGTCACTCCAACTTTAATATTTATTTGTCCGGTGTTCGCGTTTGTGTGCTGTAGCTAGCTTAAGTATTGTCGGCGGCACTCTATCAAATTACTTTGTTGTTATGGCTCACTCATTAACGGACGCGTAGAGGTGTATTTTGATTCTTATGTTAATGATAGAAAAGTCGATTGTCGCTTTCAGTCTCTAATGGGGGGTGATTGTCAATTTTTACGTTACTAAGTAAGAGTTGTAGTACCCTGACAGTTTTTGAAAGTAGTTGTAATGCTAATGCTAACTCCTTTACTACTGGAAATCGTTGAGTTACCAGGCTTCAGGATCCAAAATTATCTCGCCTTTAATAAACACCCAAAATTAAGGGCAATTCTGAAGACGTAAAAGAAGCTTACCTACTTCTTCACCTACCTTTGTTTAACAGTAGACTCGTTTTGAGACTGATATTATTATGATGATGTTAGCTTGACCCCTATACGTGGCCCTGTCAGCCTCCCGGAAATTATCCGGCGGTGTAAGATTACGCACAGTCATAAAAACTGTTTGCCCTACACCGCACACTAAATTATTTATTGCACAAACATTTGCGCCATTCACAAATGATTGGCGCCAACCATTGGCCCCGATTTTGTTACGTTGCTGTTGTGTGTGTTTTAATTTTATTGCGCGAGTAATTTTATCACAGGTTTGCCTGTGTGTTTGCTCATGCGTGTAACATTCGTTCCGTCGATTTATAGTCGATAAACCGTTTTTCATTCTTGTTTTATACGTAAAGTGTACGCAAAAATAAATTTGTTTATACTCCGATAAAATGAGTAGAGAATTAAAATTTTTATTTGTTTATAAAAAAAGAGTCTTAGTCACTACACCTGAATTGTGCTCTTCCTACTTTTGTTACGTGATATTTATATATGAGGTTTAGTCATCTTTTTATACAAGGAAATGAGTAAGCTCTTACACACGCGATAATATGAAGTGAAAGCTCCTGAGTAAAGATTTTTAAATTGTTATTTGGTTATAATTGGGAACCTAAATGTTTAGATAAATTGAATTCCACGAACAAAGCCAACCAACCAAACAACTTGCAACTTCTCTAATCATCATCATCAGCTCATTTATGTCCCCACTGCTGGGGCACAAGCCTTCCCTATGGATGGATAGGGAGAACGGGCCATAAACCACCACGCGGGCCCAGTGCGGATTGGTGGTTGTTAACGACTGCTAATGCAGCCGGGACCAACGGCTTTACGTGCCTTCCGAAGCACGGAGGAGCTCGAGATGATACATTTTTGGTCACCCATCCTATGACTGGCCTTTGCGAAAGTTGCTTAACCTCAGCACTCGCAGACCGGGCGCGTTAACCACTGCGCCATCGAGCTCCTAATCATGTCGGTCTTTAATTACACTTACTTCTTACTTTGGCTTTTACATTTCTATGTGAGGATATCTGCTCTGTGGTCGATGTTAAAGTTGATTATTACCATCAACGGTACATGTAAATATCGATTTGTCGATTACCAAAAGCTACTAAAAGCCACTAATAATGTAATCCTATTAAGTAAAAGTAAAAATAGAGAAGTAATTAATTATATGCTGCATTAATTATTCAACGTCAAAAACAATAACAAATAAACATTACTCGAAGTCGTCAGGTGAGCATAGCCCCTACCATGAGTCTATGTAGATTGCAGCTCACTTTAGATACAGAAAACTAGAAGAAAGACTGAACGGTTCTGTTTTAAGTTGGAAGCCCTTCTCCATCTGTCTCGTCACCATCATCAGCTCATTTTTATGTCCCCATTGTTGGGGCACGAGCCTTCCCTATGGATAGGTACAACATAGAGGGAACGGGACGTAAACCAGCACGCGGGCCCAGTGCAAACTGGTGGTTGTTAACGACTGCTAATACAGTCGGGACCAAACGGCTTCTAGTGCCTTCCTAAGAACGAAATACGATTTTTATTCTTAAATTATTATTTTTTTGTGGTGGTTGTAACAAGTTATGGGTATTTTTGTATAACCTAGGATTTTAGTAGGGCTATTGTATAACAGTTGTAGCGTATAGTGGTACATTAAGGGTTTGTTCTTGTAATCGACAGTGTTAATGTATAACATAGGGAAATGAACAGCTACTTTCTACTATGTATATAAATAAAGTTCATCCTGCCTTACTTTTTATATAGTAGCTCATGTTTATTTAGTACTCATGTTGATTTACGGCAATAATAACATTTTTTTAGCACTAAGCCGAAGCTAACACTAAAGCGCACTTTTCGTCGGTACGGGGCTACCACCGGGCGTTGAGCGTCTCGCTAGCGAGTTTCATATTGAGTTTCAATGGTAGGGGCTGATTTAAAAACAGTATGACTCAGTTGAAAAGACGAAACAGTGTGGTTTCTTGTCAAATTTAATAGAGGCTGATAGTGTTTATGGAAGGAAGTTGTAGCTAGGGCGATTTGTATGTTTATAATCACTGGTATTGTGCTAAACATTTTTCTTGATAATTTTGGATGATCCTATAAATAGAAGGTGACGCTGACATGAACCTGATGATTAAAATAAGCTCCAAAACTTAGCATTCTAAAATATGTGTCTGGATTAAATATTTATAAAATACAGTGAAATAATTAAATGCCTACTAAAATGAAATGGTAGGCATTTAATTTTTTCACTTCTCTAAATATTTTATTCAGCTTTTTAGTGTAGCAGTTAGCACTTAAAAATGAAAAGTAAAATTTAATGTTTCTGGATTAAAATGGCTATATTAATGTTTTCTTTATTTTCATCTTTAAGTTATAAAGGGAGAATTCAAGTCGCTGGAATCTATTGTATAGAAAAAACGCGCTTTTCCATAGCAATCGCGTGCTGAATTAGGAATTCAAAGAATGGCGCAATTTTAGGTTACCTTTCGCTAGTTTTTGGTACAATAAACGATGTGCCCAATTTCACGTAGAAATAACATTCTTGCGTCTCTGTGAGAAAGGTGTAAACGATCCCATTTCTTTTTAAAAGGGTTTTTCTTTTTGTTTTGTGTAAATTGGCTGTGTCCGAAGTATCAGAATGCCATGGCAGATCCACTGGATTTTTATAAAAGTAGTTCTGTCTATCTTTATATAACCAAGAAAGTTACTTTGACAATGAAAAATTATTTTATTGAGTGGTCAACCGCTTGAGCTGGTCAACTAGTTTTTCAAGTCTCGGTCTTGATCTGTTTTAACGACTACAATCATCTAAACTAAAAGCTTCCAGAAAGATAATAAAAAATTGGTTACCCATGGGGTCTGACTGCGCTGAAGGTAGCTTAACTTTTGCGATTCATCATCATCATCATCATCATCAGCTCATTTTATGTCCCCACTGCTGGGGCACGAGCCTTCCCTATAGATGGATAGGGAAAATGGGCTATAAACCACCACGCAGGCCCAGTGCGGGTTGGTGGTTGTTAACGACTCCGGGACCAACGGCTTTAAGTGCCTTCCGAAGCACGGAGGAGCTCGAGATGATTTATTTTTGGTCACACATCCGATGACCGGCCTTTGCGAAAATTGCTTAACCTCAGCAATCGCAGACCGGGCGCGTTAACCACTGCGCCATCAAGCTCCTCTTTTCAGAACTATTGCGATTGCCGTCACCAATTCCATCATGGTAAATATGAATCAGAAATCAGAACCAGAAAGGCTGCTTACGATAGACCAACATATCATCCATATAAAATAAATTTCAGCAGCCACCACCCGTAACCAGTATGGGGAAATTGTAAACAGACAAGCAAAATTGTTTCCATCTATTTCTTTTATGTGCCGACTTCCGGCATAACGCGGAATTTATTTGACAAATTACAGGATTCAATTCTGTGGACCCAAGCGTCAAGGGTATGAAATAGCTTTGCTATGCCTTTTATTTTGACGGCATCAGTAATGGTTTTTATAACGTATACAAATGGGAAAATCGTATTGTTAAAGCTAATAGCTAAATGTGTTCCTAGCAATTTGGTAAAGAGGAATTAATAGCTATTATTACTAGTTGATAAGTTACCCAATCAAACTACATTGGGTCAGGAAATGGTGGTTCGATCTCCATTTGTGATATTGTCCATATACGAAGGCCTAAGCATGGACGGTGGACGTTTATAGCCTGGTTATATAATAGAATAAAACTTTTAATAGATCCTGAGTTAACCTCGTAAATCCTGTGTTTTTTAAGACCACTATTCATATCTGCCGGATGTACTATACCAAGTATTTCTTTGACTGCAAGGGTCGGAAACGTTATTTAAAAATAACGTTTTGTAAACGTTTCTCACAGTTCTTTGTATTGTGTTCTTTGCATTGCGTTCGGAAAGAAAACGAAATGGGAACGTTCTTAAAAACCGGTTTAATCCGCAGGACGGTGCTGCGCGGGTCGTGCGGCGACAAAGTATGGATTTGTTAAAACGTCATTTATAACGTTTCGTTCGAACATAAACGAAACAAATTGTTCTTTAGGCATTTTAGACGAACACGTTTCGAAAAATATACCGGTATCCGACCCCTGTTTGACTGTACTTCAAATACGCGTGCGAGTTGACGACAAAAAAATAGGTAAAATCGGAAGGTGGCAACTCGCGCGCACTCGCCACTTTCACACATACCAATTGACGAATAAGACGTACGAACGAAGATTAGTGCTTCAGACCGAGATAAAAAATTGAGGGGTTTATTTATGTAGTTTTTGAAGTGCTTCCTAGTTTTTTTTAATTATTATGACGTCATGTTTAGCATCTGTAGCACATTTTTAGAAAGGAAAATAATGAAAATAATTTGTACTCTTGTAAGTTCGCTATGCTTTTATAATATAGCAAAAACAACATCAAAATGTTAAAGGTTTTATTGAAATAAAAAATAACTACTCTCTGTAGACGGGGAATGAAAAATTTGTACTTGGTCAAGTACTTTAGGTTCTCGTGCTATGTAGTTTAAGAGTCAGGTTTGAACTGCTATGCTCAGTTCGCACTAATATAATTACACGGGGACTTACGAGGATAAAACAAAAGAGTAAAAGGCTTAGTCAAAATGTTAGTAAACTCGCCCGCCCACGTCCGATAATCGGTGACCGTTATTTTTCGTCGGTGAAAGTGAAACGTATGATTTTCTTTGTAACGCACACGTTCTACTAACAGTCAGTCACACAAAATTGGTAAAAAAACATCGGCAAAAAATCGGTCCGATTGTCGATCCTAAAAAAGTGGGCCCACCCACCGTAAAGGAAAATTTAGGCTATGTTCCGAAATACACTGAGAGCACTGTCCAGTGCTCTTTTTATTATTATTATTATTATATCAGCCATAGCTGTCCCACTCCTGGGCAAAGGCTCAAGTGCTCTTACTGGTGAGAAATTTGTTCCGTTATGGATTGACAGTATACTGCCGCAGTATCCTAGGGAAATATATGACGTCATAAATCGTCGCCATTTTTGTACTGTAAGCACTGGCATTTTCGAGGTAAGGTGCTCTCAGTGCTTTGATCACATGATCAACAGCGTCCAGAAATGACATGGATGGCAGTATACTAAATTGCGTTCCTTTTTAAACAGTAACCAGTATAGCTTACTATAAAGGAACGGCTTCGCAGTATACTAAATTGACGTCACACTTTACAGTGCGCGCAGTGTATATCGGAACATACCCATTGATTTGAAAATGTCCTCTTATTCGTACAGATGCCTGCACATCAACTCAATGGATAGGTTGTCATATTTCTTCAATGAATATTCAACCACATTCCGTATACATAAAGTTTAAAGTCTATTGAGGAAATTTGACAATTGGTGGTAGTCTGATGCGCAGTCTGTGTACATTGACGCGCCGTCGCTGGTGTGACTTCCATAATTTGTGTAAATGGAGCACATATCAGTTAAATATCACGCACTGTTTCATTTCACGAGCTACCGCCACGTTATTTTATCACCGCGTCGTTCGAGCTCATCTATCATGAATGGAACAGCGTACGACCCGAATAAACTTTATTATCTACACCCCAGTCACTTGTGCACCGTAATTTTAATCAAAACTGTTACCTACCACCAAGGTAGTAAAGTCCAACTTCTAAAGGTGGAACAGACGCGATCAGAAATAGATACACTTCAAATATTAGTAGCAGCTATGGGGAATCTTCAAACGTACACGTCTACGTTCGTATTTCTGTGTTTGTTTGTATTATTGGAACGGTTCTTTTCTTGTAGTCTTAGAGAGGCTATAAATCTCTTTGACTTTGAAAATGTTGACGTACCGAAAACAAACACAGATTTGGGTACCCGAAAACGACTATGTTTAACCAACAACGTCACTTCACACGGTAGAGTAAATAAAATGTCGTTTAAAATGAATATTATTGACTTACGTACATATTGTATTTCGACTAAAAACCATTTTGACATTTCGCTATTCAAATTATAATGTATCTGCGCCCGTGCGTTCGGTTCGGAGACCCCTGTAACCCTACCTGGATTAAAATAATCTCCACGCCAGTATGACTATTAATAATTTTACCCACAAGGCTGAACCAATGTCAGTGTGTAACCTTCCAATTTTTAGGTTAGAACAGAAACTTGAAAGCTTTTAATAACAATTTGTCCTTGTCAAGAGTTGATTTATCTATAATTGCATTTATTGAAGATATATTTGTATTGTCCACAGGTCTTAGCGGTTCGAAAGCGGACCTGCAACACAGGCGAGAAGTGTTCGGCTCGAACTTGATCCCGCCCAAACCCCCGAAGACCTTCCTCACGTTGGTCTGGGAGGCGTTGCAGGACGTCACGCTCATCATTCTAGAAGTGGCCGCCGTGGTCTCGTTAGGGTTGAGTTTCTACAAGCCGCCGGAGGACCCGACCGATGCCGGTGAGACCTAACATTTGTAATGATAAAGATAATAAACGAGGGAAAATAAGATTATTTTAGTGAACTAAAAAGTAAAAACAATAAATGATAAAAGATTTAGAAAACAATTGAATCTGAAGTCCTTAATAAGAGTAAAGGCTCAGTAGTATTTGGTCCGTGATCAAGTGAACTCTCTATCAAAAATGACGATGTTGCATTTACAAATGATATAACTGATACACTGCAGAATATTATCTCAACATTTCTAATAAAAGGACGCCAATAAAGCATCCAGTGCGAAATATTGACGTATCCGAATTTTTATGGGAGCTCTCATTCTGAATTATTCAACCCTAGGCTTTTGATGTTGTTCTCTGCCAGTTTGTGTGTGCTACTCACGTCCCGTGATCGATGTCTAAACCAATAATATGTCGGGTATGATTCTGTAAGCTTTTTCCTGGCTACGTTAATCTCACAAATGTTTGTGAACATTTTGAATTTTGAATGGTTACGATGTCTTACAAAATCAAACCAATAATACTCTGGTGCATCTTCGTTGTTTATGTTACTTGTAATTTGTTACGTTGTTTATACTGATGGTAAGTTTATTAGTATATACTGCATTGTCTTTGTCTCGTTTGATTAATTCAGAATGTGATCCAATAACTTCACACAAAGCTTTATAAATATCAATGTTGAAATATTTAATTGGTATTGTACTAATTGCATCAAAATTTATTTCCAAATCGTCTAGCACAATTAACACTGACATTGTAAAATAGACAATGTAGATCATCTAACAGACGCCACGTAATCAGTAGAATTACGACTAGTTATAGTTTTAGAATTGTTTTTTGTTATATCGACGCAAAGAGGCAGTCGGTTACGATGAAATATAATTATTAATAAAATGTATTTCTCTTTTCTATAACAATATGGAATCATTAGACGATCCTGGTAAGAATATGTAAATAATCTAATTATGACACATATGCTCGTTTCCCTAGCATCTCTGGTACTCAAGTTTAATGATATACAATTGGATCATTTTGAAACAAAAGCTTAAAGCGTTGAAGTGTAAAGCAACTAAATCGATTATGATTGTCGTAGCTGTTTTAAATTTAAGAAACTTATTGTGTCTACACCATGGTAGTTTAACTATAAACGCTTCTGAAGTTGAAGCTTTTAATTTTAGGGCAATTTTACTGGAAACTTTTGTACAATGCTACGACTGACAACCATGGTGTTTCGACAAGTTTCTTTATTTATTGGTTTAGTTGCGCAATAATCTTGAGTACATTAGTTAATCCCAATCACCCGAAATGTCCGTATGTCGTATTCCTATTAGGTTGGTATGTCCTTCCGCTTGTGTGTTAATTGTCACCGATGTTTGACTTTTTGTCGATGTGTTTCAATTTCAACTAGTTAGTATTTAACATCGCAAAAACAATTATTTAACAAGGAATCTAATTCTAACATAGTAACAAGGAAGTTATAATAGCCAACACAAATGGACCGATATCGTTGGGCTGGATAGATTACAATCAGAAATTAGGTGTTCGTATTCAGTGAGCTGGACTCAACGTTCGCCGTGTAATCGACCAGATAGACATTAAAATTAGATAAAGCAATGTTTAATATTGTCGATACGTATCAATTTTCCACGTAATGTACTACTTACTCTATAAATAGTAATATTTGTTATGCTTTTAGCCCGTAACTTTTAATTGAGTCGTTTATATTAATTGTCAATTCTGGTGACGAAGTCTTTCCTACTGATAGAGGCGCCATTAGCGCTTGAAGCTTTTAATGTTTAGTTAATGAATCAGAAATTGTATTACTTCACAAATTAGATTCATTGCGGGTAGCGGTTGCTCGGGCCGGTTCAATTATAGCTAAACCACTAAGGTCAGCTACCGCCTCTAACGATTAACCAGTTCAGTTATCCAGTTATACGAAGGGCGTAATTGCAACGTTTAGAGTTAACAGAGTATAATTCGGGAGTGTGTCTACCACTTAAACTGCCATGCGATCTAGCTTGCTATCTCCCTCACACAGTCCTGCATATAGCAAGTCTATCTAATGGAAACCATCAGTTTTTAACAGCCAACAGTAATTGTTAGCTGAATTGATAATGTCTATTGGCTTAATAGCTGTTTTAGTAAGCTGGTGAAAATGTCGCACGCCTATATCCCCCAATAGTTTCAACGTTAGCCGTTTGAAACAGTCTATTTTTGTTATGCGCACGTCTTTCCTAAAAGTAATTTATGTGATTATATTTTTCTTATCGATGTTAGTTTATCAGTTATCTATCTATCTATATATCTAACTATACTTATAATGAAATTGTAATAGGGTCGTGTCGGTATATTTATAACAAAACAGTGGTCAACATCTTTTTATCATGTTTTTCAAACATCACGAGAAGAAAAGTTTAGGGAAATCGTCGCAAAAAAAATGCATTTAAAATTTTTGGTTATTAAAATTTTAGAAAGAGTTTATTAAAGCTTTTTTCTTTTGGAGATAAAGGAATTTATATGACCATCCCTGCCATGCACATAGTAAACTTATCATTCCATTAGTACAATTGAATAATATATATACACTCCCGAACTCCTAAATCGAGCCACCTAGCATAATGAGTTTGTATCGTCCATAACTTTAAATGACCAAACAGTTTTTATGCAGTTTTGTAGCTGGCATATTCAACATTAGGCTCATGTGCTGTTGTTCTGAATTTTTTGATCATTCATACACTTTTTAAAGTTATGGACGATACAAACTCATTATGCTAGGTGGCTCGATTTAGAAGTCCGGGAGTATATAATAGAATTATAAGAATAAATAATAGAACTCTGTTTCTTGAAGGAAACAGAGTTCTTTTTGTAAAAAATGCACTTACATGTTTGTTATATTATATAGTTATGAGATGAGATTCACTCATCTCATAACTATATAATAACGAGACGTCATTGCTATCTCATACCATTGAAGTTGGATATGTTGACTGTAAACCTTTTTTTAAATTGTTGTTATATAATATATATATATAATATATATATATAATATATAACATCACTATATTACCATTAAAAGCTTACTATGATGTTTATACATTATACCATTTATTTTTCTATAGTTGAAGCAGACTTTATAAATAAGGATCATGTATCTTCATTCTCTCTTGTTTTCGTAGCCCAGTACTTTTAGTTTCGACATTGGTGTCGATTCTGGCGTAGCCTTTCGAAATCTATTTGTTTCTACGGCACATAAAAGTATATCTTTCCTTTTCGTACTCAAGAAGTTCAAGAGGGACAACAATGTTACAGTCAAACCCCAATTTGGGTCAGTATTAGTTTTGACTAGGCATAACTATCAATTGGTTAGCCGACTCGCGTGTGTGATCCAGTTAAACTTATCTGTTTATTTTAGGCTAGCTCTGAGCTCGGTAACCAATATTGCATGGTCAAAACTAGTAAAAACCAAAATGGGCTTTGATTCTAAACACTCAATGTATGTATATATATAGAATTGAACAAATATGTCACAATCAATTTGATGCTACATCGCTATTTAGTATCAAATTGATCCCAATTTGAATTTAATTATAATTATACTAAAAAAGTATTTACGAGTGGGATTCAAATCACAAATCTGGCATTTTAAACCGGGGAAAAAGCTCGGTATGTCCAAAAGTGCGAATCCATCTTGTAAATAATATATTCAACATATATTCGTTCTTATTTAGATTTTCTGTGACATAATTGTCCAATAGGTCACCCTTCAATTTCCATATCAGCCACATAGGAATTGACACCATTACGTAGTTTTACATTTTAGTTCATGTTTATCATATAGAATATAATATATGGGGTAGTTATTTGTGTATTTGCCACGTGACGTCGTCGTATCACAAACTATATATTTTCAAATATATCTTATATATGATTTATATGTAATTACAGCGCATCTTGACGAAGAGGAGGGTCACTACCAATGGATAGAAGGTCTGGCGATCTTAATTTCCGTCATAGTCGTCGTTATAGTTACAGCGTTCAACGATTACACGAAAGAAAGGCAATTCAGGTTAGTTCAATTTCCTTTACTGTTACTATACTCACTCATGTATTAATTGACTGGTATTACACGAGAATCATAAAATGTCCTGGAAGACACGAGGTACGAAAGTTCATTCTCCCTGATCTCGAACTCTTTCGTGCTTTGTAGGTTATATTATGCCGTTGGTCCCGGTTTTATCGTAAGATAGCAGTCCTCCAAAGCAACTAGTCATGACACATTGAGCTGGAGTCACGTATTGTGGCCTGATGTGCCCGTGTCTGATGTGGGAAGGCTTGAACCCAGCAGGCGAATGCTTTAGCCTGATGATCATGATGATGATGAACATGTGTATGTTATTGAACTCCTAAACGGCTGGACCGATTTGGACGAAATTTTCTGTGTGTGTTCAAGTGGATTCGAGAATGGTTTAAATTTACAATTAGAACCGGTGGGTGGCGCTGCTATAGGGGTCCATCATGGGATACGGGTGTTCTTAAGCGGACGAATGATTTGTTTGTTTTGTTGTCATGGAAACTGTCAAAGCGGTACGAAGTCCGCCGGTCAGCTAGTATCTCTATAAATTTTGTTGCGAACAAATTTTTTCAACATTTTTCCCAATATTGTATTTTTTTTTACTTTCACCATTTTGAATACAGCACCAATTGTGAATTGCAGAGGTCTACAAAACCGAATAGAAGGCGAGCACAAGTTCGCGGTAATCCGGGGGAACGAGGTGAACCAGGTCCCAATCAGCGAGATAGTCGTTGGGGACATATGCCAGATAAAGTATGGCGATCTGCTGCCGGCTGATGGGATGCTGCTGCAGAGCAACGATCTCAAGGTACACAGGGCTTCTTGAATTTTATGAACATATAGGGTGGTAGAACAATGAAGCGTGAATAGGTTCTTAAGTCAGAATTAATTTGGTTGAGGCTACCAGTTATTAATACGTTCAAAATTCAAATTCAAAATTCAAAATCATTTATTCAGTTTAGGCTACAAGTAGCTCTTATGAATGTCACTATGCCATCGGTTCGTAAGTCTACTCTGGGCGGAAGATCTTGTACTAAGAAGAACCGGCAAGAAACTCAGCAATTGTCCAGCTCTCTTACAGCGTCAAAAATAAATATTGGAAAATGCCCTATCGTAGCAGGACACTTTCCATTACAATAAACAAAAAAAATATAGAAGTCAACCACAACATGTAAAAAAACACAAAATAAAAAAATAAAAAAAGTTCAGCGACAATAAACTAGTAAAATTTTTTCGTCTCCAAGATTCTCATTTTATGTCTTGGTATGGTCACTAATGCAAGAGGTAGTGGCATCAATTTGATTAGGATTTTATTTAGGGTGACTACGTGATGATTACTAAATAACCTTCAGGGTTTGATCGGTCACTACGTCTAGAGGAATCGCCAAGTTACACTGTAAAGGCCACTGGGAAATATCAAAAATGCTTTCCCCCATACTATCAGAGTATGAGTTTCGCTTATACGCTAATTTGTCATCCAAAGTCACATTAGAGGAATGGAGATAGCTATGCTTGGGGTCCGTTGGTACCCGTAAAACAACAAGTCACCGACATGCCGGAAGAGTTGCTAAGCTCAAGTAGCAGTGGGTTAGGCACATCGCTCGCAGGGCTGATGGCCGATGATGATAATGATGATGATGATGATGATGATGATGATGATGATGATAATGATAATGATGATGACGACGCTCATTTGACATAAAGTTTACATGACAGGAACAAAATAAATAAAAGCGTATTAAAAGACGCCATGCCGCTTCTAGGTATTACGTCGGCAATAAATTGATGGTTGTATTAATCTCTGACAGGTAGCAATAATTTCTATATTTGCCGCTTATCAGATTTTTGTATGGCGCGTGCGTCACCGATAGGAGTGATAACGGCCGATAGCAGAGTTTATTGGGGCATCTAATATCGACAAGTATTGTTGTAGTAACACGAAACTCCGTAACTAATTGAATTTTATGGGGGACGTTGTTTTTTTTTCTTGGAGAGTTTGCTGATTGCTTCCGACGGCCTTTTCAGCTTCACAGGGCTTTTTTGGAGGCGGCGGCGAGAAACTTAAAAGAGTTCCTCAAGCCGAGTGAAACGAATCACCTTCGTAGGTTTTCTGGAGGGAACGGCATCATGCACTAGTGCGTGTCCCCGTGCCCTACTGGTTTCTCCGAGGGGTTCGGATCAGATTCGGGGGGGACGTTGTATTTTAGGACAGAAAATGAATCATTGAAATGTATGTACGCGCATAACTTCCGATCGACTGCACAAAATTGGATAATTCTTTTTATTTTTGTGTTTGTTATTGTCAGGACAAGGTTTGAACAGAAGATTAAAAGAAAAAAAAAATTTTGTGTTCAGAAATTTGTCTTTTTCACAAATATATGTAAGTAAGTGATACGAAGTTCATCGGGTCATCTAGTTGACGATAAAAATGTTATGTGCACCCTGTATTCATTTATTAATATTAGGTCTATTGCTCCCATTATGTCAAATTACCACAAATAAGTTGATTTTGTTGTTTTTTTTCTGTAAGAAATTATTGTTCAATAATGTGTTTTTAACACATAAGTAATAGTACTTTTATTCCCCCCAGAAAGCTTGTATGCTTGTGTTAGGAAAAGGTTTACGAAAGTAGTTTAACGCAGCTTTTTGGGAATGAACCGAAAATGTGGGATAGCCTCTTTTTCAGACATTTTTTCTTTTCATTTTTAAAGGAAAAACTTCAACATGCTATAACTACACCAAACTGTATCACAGTGTGTGTTATAGATATTATCTGGATTTCCTTGGACAGTTTACTCGCAGTTCTTTTCATCTCAATGATTTCGGCTATTGATATTCAATATTATAAACTGCCAAATGATGCAAATACTGATCCAACTTGGTATCAGAATAAAAGATCCCTTCATGGCATTTCATTTTCAAATCAGAAAATATTATTTTCGACAAGAAATTAAAAGTGGAGACGTTGCATAGCAATAAAAAGCGCCTTATCATTTGTGTCACTTAGTTCTATTTTCGAGTGACAACCCAGTGCCCTGATTGAATAGATAATCTTTACAAATATTTACGCACCTCGTATGTCGTTGATAGTACAATCTGAATGCAGTATTTTTATCTGTAGCCTTTTTTTGTTATCATATAAGACATATTTGTTTAATTGTCGGGCCGATTTCGAAATATTTGTTGTAGGCTTTATAATATTTTATATAACATATAGAAATGATAAGCGGTTTTTGTATAATTAGTTAGTTTTTCTTTTATTTAACTGAGCCGACAAACAAGTGATGAAAATTATAAGCGCCCATTGACGCTTTTAGTACCATGAATATCAGTGGTATTGGTATATGTACCTCACAAACACGGACACGCTTTGATATGATTAATTACCTATCATCATCAGCTCATTTTATGTCCCCACTACTGGGGCACGAACCTTTCCTAGGGATGGATGGGAAGAACGGGCCATAAACCACCACGCGGGCCCAGTGCGGATTGGTGGTTGTTAACGACTGCTAATGCAGCCGGGACCAACAGCATACGTGCCTTTCGAAGCACGGAGGAGCTCGAGATGATACATTTTTGGTCACCCATCCAATGACCATGAAATTTGCTTAACCCCAGCACTCGCAGACCGGGTGCGTTAACCACTGCGCCATCGAGCTTAATTATACATATAAATGTAAGTGTGTAAATATACAAGTATATGTATCCATATTATTATATATTATATACCACCGTGTATAAATAGGTCTTTTGATTGAAGTAGGGCACTATGGACGCAGAGATGCACAATGAATTTTAAATGTAACTTATGCTCCAGGAGTGGGGACATAAAATGAGCTGATGATGATGATGATGATGATGATGATGATGATGATGATGATGATGTCCTCATGGTACAGTTTCATATACAACTGTAAACAACATACAAATACAGTTATATAATATTTGTATGTTGATTTTTAATTTGTATGTCCATCTACGACAGGGACGGTATTTTAAGACAGAAAAAAATACCCTTTCAGAGTTTCTTGTCGGTTCTTCCTAGTACAAAATCGAATGGCGTACTCTAAAAACCATATTGACTACGCCATTTTTACATTAGTTTAAGAATATAAATATAATGAAATGAATAAAAAATTTATAAAATGTTCAAATAATTTTTAACGCAAATTTTGTTGCGATGTTGCAAATGTAAACATTTGTTTAATTTAATCAACTTATTGTTTCTTACACGAGTTTTCTACTTGTTTTTTATTGCAAACACCCAAGCGTGAATGATATAAAGTAATATACGCTTCGTTACAGATCGACGAGTCTTCGTTGACGGGTGAATCGGACCATGTCAAAAAGGGTGAAGCGTTTGATCCCATGGTGCTATCCGGTACTCACGTTATGGAAGGTTGGTATACTACCAGCGTGTAATATGGCAAACAAGCTTTGTTGTCTTATACCTAAAGTCCAATTTACAGATTTGGGTAATGAATTTAAACTGCATGTTTCAGTTAACTCAATAAACAAATCTATAGTATAAACCGAAACTCACTGTGCATTGTACAATAATCTTTATCCTCATATACTTAAACTCCAATTTCCAGATTCAGGATGTTTGGTGATGTATTTTGGGTTAATTGTAAAAAGAACTCTATTCCATAATACCGTAACTACAAATTCCAGGTTCAGGCAAGATGTTGGTAACGGCGGTGGGGGTGAACTCCCAGGCCGGTATCATCTTCACACTCTTGGGCGCGGCGGTTGAGAAACAAGATAAGGAAATAAAGCAGATGAAGAAAGGTCAGTGCCTGGCGCCAGTAAGATTGCAGTAGTTAGAATTGTCCCCCTTTAGTGGACGGTGCGTTTTCTGATAGAAAACATTTTGAAAAAGATTTTTTTTTGGTATCGTAAAATGGCAGTTGGTAATTAATACCCACGAGTTCAAGTTTATTATTCATGTAGGATAGCCTGAGCCCAGCTATGGGTCGGTTTTTTATTGTTATTTAATAATAGACATTAAATTTGTGGCAAATTTTTAAGTCTTATGAAAATTTAAAAGATGATACTTTTGTTAGTTAAGTCATAGTTGCGAGACAGAAGCTTTAAAAACAACATTATGAGGTATCAAATCTGTTTAATAAAACTTTTTTTTTCATAATAAACCTTATTCCTTTGCAGTAAGCGCCTGCTCTAATTCTCTTCTCTTTAGGAGTCTTGCTTACATAGATTCCATATGCTAAATTCTCTATCGATTTTTTAAATAAATGACAGAAAAGCTAACACATTTTAAATATGGTGAGAGTTAATTAATTTTAATTAATGTTCTTATTACTTTGTTATATAATAATGCGGCAGATGTAATCTTTGTAAAACAACGATTAAAATCATCGATCAATACTAATCGTATGATCAAGATTGAACGAAAAGATTACATTGTGGAAAATCACATTTGTTCTATAATATCATTTACTTATTTATGCCTTTAGATCTCGAGGACGAAATACTTAATTAATTTACTCTATTTCTGAAAACGACTGTAATAAAGTTTGCCACGAATTCAATCTTAAGTACTTGCAAATAAGAAATAATATTGATTATATGCCAAACATTAGCTTTAAGTTCCATGGAAACTATCAGAAAATGCACCGCTTTTAGCGAACATCCTGCATACAATAGATAGCATTGTCATACTTTGCTCATTTAGCATTTGCCCAATAAACAGGCTTTAGAAACCGCGTCATCACTGTCACAGCTTTCAAGTTTGAATATCGACTTTATGCTATTGGGACAAGGTCGAAGTTTACTTGCCCCTGTACTAGCAAACAGCTTCGTATCATTAAAATGTTGGCTACAGCCTAATATGTTTATGGAGTAAAGCTTTTTTGTTTGGGAAATCATATGCTAAATGTCTATGGATAAGAACTGTTTTTGATTGTGCTGTTTTGTGGCCATAATACTTGGTGATGGTGAATATTATTTAAAATTATATTCCGGGAATCAAGTCAACATTCAATAATTGATAAACTTAATTTATTCCACATTTAATTGACAAAAGTTTATGTTTATTTAATGTAAATTAATAAAATACACTTTTGACAATTTATGAACATGTTGTGAATTGTGTTTGATTCAATACATTAAAATAAGTATTTTTTTTATAATCCATACAATAACAATAAGCTAAATGAGCATAGTGCGACTGTATGCTTGGTTGCATATTTAGTGCTAGTGATGTATGGAACCCCCCCTCCCCTGAAACACCGCACCCCTGCCCCCTGACCTATGTGATATTGTCTGAGGATGTAATTGGCAAAACTTTATACTATTTATTATGTTAAAATCTTAAAATCAAAAGAAAAGAAAATTATTATTATTAGAAGAAAATTATAATTATTATTAATATCTTAAAATCAAAAGAAAAGAAAATTATTATTAAAAAATACTTGGTATCATCATCAGCCTAAACACTAGTCCACTGTTGGACATAGGCCTCTCCAAGTCCACGCCACTGAGCACTATCCGCGGCTACTCTATACTTAGTATATTTTATACTAAATCCATTTCAATTAGTTTATCTGAAATAAATAACAAAAATAATAAAATTGATTTTGCCAGTAACGTCCGACCATGAGATTATTTTATTTATTGATCACCTGTTTTTGTCATGGTTAAGGTAATTTTGTGAGGTTTGAATGTTTCGACATGTCCAGTCGTGTGTGTCTTTATTTGGCCCTACTAATGGCTTGAACTATGTCTTGTTCGCATGTCACGTTCGAGAAACATCGATACGTATTTTTTTTTTCAATTTCTTTACGTAGTTTCTTAGTTGTTTACATAAGTTTGACCAAATCAATAAATAAAATATTCTCTGTTTTTAGTTTCCTAAAAAAAACAATTAAAATTATACCTTTAAAGCAATAGTAAATGCAGTTCAGTAGATACGTTCAAGCACTTGCGATCACAAAAAACGTGCACTCACTTTTATGCAATTTTAAAAAAGATTTCATTTTTTACATGACACGACTCTCACAAGTGATTGAATAGTATAAAGTAATACCCTTTAGATTTAGTGCCATCGAACATATAGTGTGATCCGTTCAATGACATCCAACTTTTTTTTTCTCCACCCTCGACCCGGCCTGCTGCACGCCCAACCTACATGTCGTCGATGAAAATAAATAAAATATATTAAAAAAAATTAAATAAAAAACATACACATTAAAAATGCATCGTGTTACTGTCGTGTCGACTGCATGATGTATAAATACGCTACATATCTATCACTGTCATAAATATGTATGCCTGTTGTTATTATTCGAAACAAATATATCTATAAACAACATCGAATATTGCAAATTGATGAGAGTAGAAGCTAAAAAGCAGCAGAAGAAGGAATCGCAGCGCAAGAGCCTGACCGGCGGTAAGTAACATCCTTTGCTACACCCCTGCTTATATCTACCCTTTATGTACACTGAGGGCCAGACTAAATATATGTCTAATTTGTCTGTGGGAATTGTCTATGCTTTCGTCTTTAGCTTTGGGCTTTTTTGTGGTGGATAATAAATAAACAACACATTAATCTGTCCTTTAGTGTACTCTCAACGATCAAAATGTAAAAAAATAACAATAATATATAAAAATCTGTAGTTTATCACTAGATTTTTGCAATGCTGTAGAAATCGGTAACTATACTAATATTTTCATACACAACTCGAATGTATAAAGTTACTAATTTTCTCCACTTCCAATACCTACGACTAAAACACTGTATTGACTAAATTAGTTTTTTAGTTTTTGCATTTGTAGTGAACTCACTGTAGATAACTCTTCCGAGATGTGTAAAGTCACTTCTAAACTTTCTCTTGTGTAAAAATAAATAAGTTACAGTAAACGATATTTTGAAGTAAATTATTTAACTTTCAGCCAAAGTCTTTTAATATCTTGATAGTTAAAAAATCACTTTGCAATTAACTTTTGCACCTCTTCACTTAATTTGAAAGTGTGACAATATTTTTGTCCACAACTGTTTCTGTTGTTTTGTTATGTGTGGCGAGGATTTGATACGACTGTTAGATTGACAATAAATATTTTACCAACGTCAGGTAAGAAAAGTGGTTAGACGTTTAAATTTGTATGTTTTGAAAAATAAATTTGGCCCATAAGGATCGAATTTACAATTTTTAATAACTACTATTGTATAAAAACTATTTATCAAGCAATAGTTATACATGAGCCTTCTTAAATAATTTAATATTTTTAATCAAAGAAACGACCTTTACTACGGTAATTTTATATGATGTGGGAAGTTCCTTATGATTTAATGATTATATCAAAATATTTTTCATAAAACAGTCTCTCTCCACTATGTGCATCTACTAAGTAAATTAAGTATAGTAATGATGTTACTTTTTAAATATTAAAGGTTGGCAAACCAGACAGACTACTCTATCTGATGTTAAACAGTTTAAAGTATGATAAGTATGATATCCACAAAGGAATGCTCTTGCTGAGTTTTTTGCCAGTTCTTCTCAGTACAAGGTGACCTCGGATCCGATCCGTACCCCTCGGAGAATCTAGTAGGAAAAGGGGACATGCTTGCGTGATGCCCTCTAGAGACACTCTGACGGTGTTTCGATCACATGGCCCTTACATTATCTCTGTATATTTACTAGGCTTATAGATATTCAGAAGAGCTCAATTAACGTATCCTAAACTGAATTAAACATATTGAAAGACCCTCTACCACGCAGCCACCGGTCGTACAAACCCTTCCCACACATTCCCCCAACACGCAATACATCGCTCGCTCACCGGTGCGTTCAGGCGAGGAGGACGCGACGTTGCCAGCGTCGGGTAACAGCCACGGCGCCAACCACGCGCGCCTCGACGACAACCACGTGCCGCCGCCCGAGAGCAAGCCCGCGCCCGAGCACTCGCACAAGAAGGAGAAGTCGGTGCTGCAGGCGAAGCTCACCAAACTCGCTATACAGGTGAATATGATTCATCTTCAGCTCATTTTTATGCCCCTATGGATGGAAACATCACTGGGGTCACACACACACCTAATAACCGACCCGTATCGCCTAGGAAAACCTAGATAATGTACGACATCAATTTAAATTTAATGTATCAAAATAAACACCAAATTTTCGAACCACCACGCGGGGCCAGTGTGAATAGGTGGTTGTTAACGACTGCTAATGCAGCTGGGACCAACGGCCTAACGTGCCTTCCGAAGCAAGGAGGAGTTCGAGTTGATAAATTATTGGTCACCCATCCAATGACCGGCAAAAGTTGCTTAACTGTAGCAATCGCAGACCGAGCGCTTTAACCGCTGCGCGATGGCGCTCTTCCTCCTCCTCCGAATTATGATTATTTTTTCCTAATTGTTAAGTTAGGAAAAAGCAATACGTGATGGTGACGTGAGGTGATAGTGAATGATGATTACAACTGTTTTTACTCAATTAATCTTACAAGCTGACCAAAGTCGCTATTCTGGTAAAATACACTTTTATTTTGAAATACCTACGTAAATGTCAAAAACGGTGCACCGTCTCGTTGCATAGTAAAGATAACATGAGGGACACATTCTTTTTTACTCACTCATCAAAAGAAATGCCAAGTTTAAGATCAGAAGGGTGAAGCAAAAATCAAGATCACTGTAAAGATAAAGATAAATAAAAACCGGCCAAGTGCGAGTCGGACTCGCGCACGAAGGGTTCCGTACTTTATGACGTATTGAAAAACACTACTTACTAGATCTCGTTCAAACCAATTTTCGGTGGAAGTTTGCATGGTAATGTACATCATATATTTTTTTTAGTTTTATCATTCTCTTGCACACATTTTACCTCTTGGAAGTGTCTCTCGCGTAAACTATTCAGTTTAGAAAAAAATGATATTAGAAACCTCAATATCATTTTTGAAGACCTATCCAATAGATACGTGGGATTAATGAAAAAAAATTTTTCAATTTTTGTGTGAAAATCTTAATGCGTATCACAGAATACATCTACTTACCAAGTTCCAACGGTATAGTTCTTATAGTTTCGGAAAAAAGTGGCTGTGACATACGGACGGACAGACAGACAGACAGACAGACAGACATGACGAATCCATAAGGGTTCCGTTTTTTGCCATTTGGCTACGGAACCCTAAAAATACATAAGATAAAAAGTAGCTGCATTTCAAAATATCTTTGGTCAAAAAATATTTGTAAAGTTTTAACATTTTTATGTAACTATGTAGTTGCTGTTTTGTAAATCGTTACACTACACCATTTATCGATGGTTTTGTACGGAAATAAAGAAACGACATAAGTCTATACTATTATCACATTACTCCACTGTTCTACAACTAATACTTAAACTGTACCTCGTAGATCGGTTACGCGGGCTCCACGATCGCCGTGCTCACCGTCATCATACTGGTGGTCAACTTCTGCGTGCACACGTTCGTCATCGAGGGCAAGCCGTGGCGCGCGGTCTACATCAACAACCTCGTCAAGCATCTCATCATCGGTGTCACCGTGCTGGTGGTAGCTGTGCCGGAAGGATTGCCGCTCGCTGTCACGCTGTCTCTCGCTTACTCCGTTAAGGTGAGAGCGAGATGCATAATATAGTCAAATATATGGGGTTAAAGTCTGACACTGTCTATTTCTTTAGTTTCTTGGAAGTTACGCTGTATCTCGCTTACTCTGTTAAGGTGAGAGCGAGATGTATAATATAGTCAAATATATGGGGTTAAAGTCTGACACTGTCTATTTCTTTAGTTTCTTGGAAGTTACGCTGTATCTCGCTTACTCGGTTAAGGTGAGAGCGAGATGGATGTACTATAATTATCTCTTGATTATCCCGGTCACACTTCGAATGTGTTTTTGTACGCACGATACATTCTCTAACCACTATAGTAAATTACACACTAGATACACGCACGACTAGTTCGCACTTGTTAAGGTTGGAACGAGTTGGATGCTGTGTCTCGCTTACTCTGTTAAGGTGAGAGCGAGATGGATACAGTTTTGAGAATGTACGCTATTACGCTGTCTCTTGCTAACTCTGTTAAGGTGAGAGAGAAAAACGCTCAGCTCCACCAGATGTTTAGCAGAAGCAGGGTTCTCATGTGAAGACAGCTAGTGTCTTCAGTCTTTATTTTTAACTCGTTTAAAGATCTCCTAAGTGTGTTAAAAGATAGATAGCTTAGGTTTATTGAAAGTAACGCTGTCTCTTGCTTACTCTGTAGAAGTGAGAGCGAGATGGATGGATATGAATTAGTGAAAATTACGCTAAAGGCAAGCCGTGGCGCGCCGTTTACATCAACAACCTTCTATTTCCTATTATCTCTTGTTTTCCATATCTACTGACCCTGGTAGATAGGGTATGGCAGCTGGAATTACGGGTCCGGCTGTCTTTTCAATGGTACCACGGGAGTTCGGATCCTAAACCCCCTGCTGGTTATGCCTTCGCGGGCGTCTCTGGCAGAGCCCGAACATGGGTTGGACTCGTGGTGGCTATGTGGTTAGCTGTAGAGGTGGGAATGTCCGTTAGTCTGGTTGAGGTCTGGCCAGGCTTCCCATCTCGTGCGCAGCAAGCGGGTCCGGGTCGCGGTCTCCGTGGGGCCCGAAGCGAAAGGATTTGCGGGGCTCATGAGTTGTCCATATCTGGATATTAGGTAGTGGACTATACGTGTCCACGGAGTAACTCGTCCGAGACACTAGTTTTAAGAGTTCCAGATGAAGAATGCGCTTCGGCGCGTCCTGATCTGGCGTTATGACTTGACGCAGATGGTCCCTTGCGCTTGCGCAAGGTTGTTTGACACTTACTTTGTGCCCTAACGGTTGATGGGGGGTGTCATCTCCTACTTCTTCAATAAACGCCGTAATAGGAATGATTCTTTCGCCGTTTCTCACTATGCCTGGTTTGTTCCCAGAAAACGACGGTGGACAACTACCTCGTTCGGCATTTAGACGCGAACGCCATCTTATTATCGCCTTAAATAAATGCATATTATATTTATTAATGTATCTATTCTATTCGTATTATATATCGCTTAATGATAAGGCCGCCCATCGTACACACGCCTCCACATCGACCTATCCAAAACTTTAAAATTTCTTCAATAAATATTCAACCGTATGCCATATGTATAACGTTCAAAGTCTATTGAGGAAATTTGACAGTATTTAATAGTAAATTTTACTTTTTATTTTTAAGTGCTAATTGCTGCATTACTGCATAGCCATCGGTTGCAATAACCTTTGGATAGATGGCACTGTGCCGCAATAAGCACTCCAAAACAAAAAATTAAAAAGCAGTGACAAAATTCAGCGCTTACGTCAGCCTTCCCAGTAGCATAGCGGTCAGTGCAGCCGCCCGGATTGCGGAAGACCCAGGTTCGATTCCTGGCTAGGTCGGGTGGGCGTTTAATTCTTTCACTGTATTTTATAAATATTTAATTCAGTTTTAGATAGGTTTGTGTTTTTTTGGTGTACAATATTTATTCGATTGTATTCTATTCGTTCCCAGAAAATGATGTTAGACAATAACCTTGTGCGGCACCTGGACGCGTGCGAGACCATGGGCAACGCCACGGCCATCTGCTCCGACAAGACCGGCACGCTCACCACCAACCGCATGACCGTCGTGCAGTCCTACATCTGCGAGAAGCTCTGCAAGGTACGCCGCGCGAGGGGCAGCGGTCACGTTTACCGGGGCCCAGAAGATAGATCGTTTTGTCTGAGTGGTAGAGCCACGCTGCGTTGCAGCACGAAATGGGCCGGTTCGCCCGTCGTAATACCACCCTCTCACAGAATATCGGCGTGAAACAATGGCACTCGTTGCTGTTGTGTTTCGTCCGGTGAGTGAAAGTACCGGGGGCCCATCTCTCACCCCTCCCCCATCCCAATTCCTACTCCCTCCTCAAGATCCAACTCCTTCCTCGAGGCCGGCAACGCATCTGCGATTACTTTGGTTTTGCGGGTGTCCATGAGCGGCGGTGATTACTTTCCATCAGGTGACCGGCCTGCTTGTTTGCCTTCTTTTAATATTAAAAAAAAAGTTGTAGCGATAACTCGATTTCAATGATGGGGGCCTTTGCCCAGCCGTGGGACGATTATAGGCTGTTTACTTTACAGAGAAAGAAAACGCACACGAAATACAGTACAGTCGAAGTAAAAGAACAAAATAAAAACTTTAAAAAATATAAGAAGCAGTGTATGAGGCCAACACTCTTATAATCAGTGATCGGAAAAAGTACTGCTATTTTTGCTTCTTACGAAATGCGGTAATAATATGGATGTACCTTCCTACATTATCATTATTAAATATTAATTTTGTATATAATTTCTTGCATTCGCCGACACGAATATTTTAATTGATCTAAACTATTACACTCATTTATATAATACGTGAAGAAACATCTCTTAACCCCTTTTTGAGCACATTGCGCACACGGAGAGTGTGATATTTGGCATAGTTAAACTTAATATGAAGAAGAAGTGCAGAAAGTTTAGTTAAGTTACAATTTCATTTGTTAACAAACGATCAAATTTTTGTTTAAAAGAAGAGGGTAGATCCTTTTGACTGCTCATAATCACCCACCCGCAATAACTTCAGTACATCCGTGATCATGGCGCATGCAACTGTGCCGAAATATCAGATACTCACACAACAAAAAACATGATAATAATACCGTTAATAGTAATAGTTATTATGTTAGTGACCACGATAGTTTAAAAAGTTACTTTAGTATAAATCATTACTCTAATAACTATGTGACTCTTGTACCAGGTCACACCTAACTTCCGAGACATCCCCGCTGAGGTTGGCGACACCATGGTGGAGGGGATGAGTCTCAACAGCGCCTACACATCCAGAATCATGGTGAGTTTACTATTGGATTAGTTCACTATGCGAAATAATACTATAGTTGCAAATTTTAGAATCCTAAGCGCATTATGTAAACAATTCTACTATGGAAAGTTTTCAATGAAACAAATGGATTTAAGTAAGTAAATTAAGTGTCAACATCTCTGTATCTCCCTTATAAAACATCCCACAATATAGTTCCATCAAAATTAGCTTAATAGTTCGAAAAAGTTGTAACTTTTTAATTTTTATGGGTTACCGAATTGTATCTTGATTGAAACATCATTATGCATGGATTTCACGTAACTCTCTCTTAAAACTTTTATAAATCTAGTCAGCATGTTAGAAATATCATTACATATAGTAAATACTAGGGTTTTAAAAGTGTTATTTATCTATACGTTTATTTTGTTATTTATTTATTTGAGGCATATAAAGTTATTTAAAGTTAATATGTATGTATTCCTTTCGTGCTTCGGAAGGCACGTAAAGCCGTTGGTCCCGGCTGCATTAGCAGTCGCTAACAACCACCAATCCGCACTGGGCCCGCGTGCTGGTTTATGGCCCGTTCTCCCTTGGTGTTTCTATCCATAGGGAAGGCTCGTGCCCCAGCAGTGGGGACATAAAATGAGCTGGTGACAATGATGTAATAAAATAAAAATAAAAATTATTAAGTGCTTTTTGGATCGTCTCAAAATATTTTACCTACCACCCGTTCGGGACGTTTTTTACCTGTGCAGAAGAACGAGCGTAAGAAACTGCACCGCTTAATTATAGAAGTACCGACATTTATAACATTACATGCCGTTATCAAATTATACAAATTAGAAACAACAAATTGATTGATGAACTACAAATGGTACCTGTGTTCCTACAGCCATCCCAAGACCCGGGCGGCCCCACAATGCAGGTCGGCAACAAAACCGAATGCTCGCTACTCGGCTTCGTGCTGGCGCTCGGACAGAGCTACGACGCGCTGCGCGAGCGCAACCCCGAGGAGTCCCTCACGCGCGTCTACACCTTCAACAGCGTGCGCAAGAGCATGTCCACCGTCATACCCTACAAGGGCGGCTACCGGCTCTACACGAAGGGCGCCTCCGAGATCGTGCTCAAAAAGTAAGTGGCTATACAATAGTACAGTCAACACCAAAAGTATGTTATGATTGATCTAGTTTCAAAATAAAAAATAACTCACAAATAACAACTAACACTTGAAATTTTATTTTGCTATTGATGAAGAATGAGAACAATGAAAGACTAACTGATATAGTATTAATATGTTAACGTGTTGACGGTTTAACATAAATGACATAATTATTTGTCTTGATAAGTTTGACATTGTGAAGTACTAGACTAGTTAGTGAAGTTAGTAAGGCAACATTTGCTAATGAATTTAATTAGCTCAATAAGTTCTGTGTTCTTCATTATCTACAATTACTTTTAACTTTAAGACACAAAAACACAAATGTTGAAAAAATTTCCACGAGCAGGATTTGAACCTGCACCCTTCCGACATACCGGGTCAGAGGCTTGCCCAATTGAGCTATCGTGGTTCTAACCAGCCCGCCGAAATGTTTCGCAACAAAATTTGCGTTAAAATTATATAAACAAAACAAAAACATTTTTTAAGATACAGTCGAACGATGCATAAATGTAAGGCTATGACAAGAATAACAGTTTGTCAGTCTCCTGCATTCACTGAGCCATAGACCGTTTTCTCTCTAATCTGTACTCGGCTTGGACATCCTGGATATCCTGAATATCCCTCCTGTATACTTTGGTGTGTTATATGTTATTATTTTAGTTTTTCTCACCTATTTGAATAATTCCAGATGCGCCTTCATCTACGGCCACGAAGGACGGCTGGAGAAGTTCACCCGCGACATGCAAGAGAGGCTAGTACGCCAGGTCATCGAGCCCATGGCCTGCGACGGGCTGCGGACGCTCTCCATCGCGTTCCGGGACTTCGTACCCGGCAAGGCGGACATCAACCAGGTACAGATGAGATGTGTACACGTGGGGGATGTAGGAGTTCACGGGTCTTGCAGCATTGGCTAGTACGCTAGGTCAACGAGGTTAAGAGGCTTTGGAGCCGGTAAGGTGGATACCAACCAGGTACAGATGAAATATACAGGGTGTTTTGTAATGCCTGTATAATTTCGAATTTGGCAGATAGGGTATGTACCGCGCATAGAATCCCGGAAAATTATGAACATACCAGAAGCACCACATGGCCAAGATGTTAAGGTAGTTCGCTGCAAAGTTATATTGCAAAGTGACAACTCTAGGTCCAGTTGATACTAGTTCTTGGTCATGTGTGAGATACGCCAGAGATGAGGTTGTCCACATAAGCTCACTCCGCAGCCAGATTCTTGTTGCTGATTACTTGAGATACGATATAGACGAAATCTTCCATATTGCTAACGTTACTTAACAATAAGATCGACTACATAAACGTACGCATTTTTCCAATTCTCATTTAGTAATTAAAGATTGGAATATTTGAGCCACTCTTTCTGAGTTTCTTACTCTTTTTTCTTAATGCATTTTGCTACCAATCCTAACATATTTCTAAACATTCGTAAAGGTTGAAAAGTGACGTATGTATTATATACGCCTATCTTCAATCAATAATTAAATGAAAGCTTTAATACATGTTTATATATTTTATTGTAACAGAACTTATGGTAGTATATCTGGTACATAATGATGAAAGAATCAATTAACACAATGCTTCCCCCCAGGTGCACATAGACCAAGAGCCGAACTGGGATGACGAAGACAACATAGTGAACAACCTGACGTGCCTGTGTGTTGTGGGTATCGAGGATCCGGTCAGGCCAGAGGTGAGATGGACATTTATTATCAATAGTTTTTTAAGAGAGTTTGCTGTAAGACTCCATCGGCGCCTTGACAGGGCACTATGCCACAAAAAAATGCTTCACAGAATGCATCTATCAACAAATAGCTTGTGTAGGGCATGTGGAGAGGAAACGGAGGAAATGCAGCACCTACTGTGTGACTGTGACTCTCTGGCTAGGAAAAGAATGGGACTCCTGGGGTCGGCCTATCCGAAACCGGAGGACTTCAGGCTCTTCGCTCTTAAAGACGTTGCCAAACTTATGGCATCTATCTTTACAGAGGAAGAAGAGTGAAAGGATGGGGTTGCACAAAAGATCCCGATGGGTCGAAGTGTTACTGCGAGAGGGTAACCTCAGCAGGCCCCACTAAGACAATACAAGATAAGCCTCCATCGGTCTTTACAGCTTCACCAGACTTTTTTGGAGGCGGCGAGACATTTTAAGGGTTCATCAAGCCACGTGATCAAAACACCTTCAGAAGGTTTCTAGAAAGAATGTGATCTTGCAAGCTTGTTCCCTACTAGAGGGGTTCAGCTCGGATCGGTACCGGAACAACCGAACCGAACTAACCAAAGCTTAAGTGCGGTGGAATCGTCCGATCGTCCGATGGGCGGCGGTGGTCAGACGAACCTCGTTTAAAAAGATTAAAACTTCAAGAAATTACAATTCAAATAAGAGTGTTGTAAAAATTTCCATGAGCTCGATTCGAACCCGCACCCCATCACATGACAAATTCTTTCTACACTTTTTTAAATTGTAATTTGTTCGTAACACAATTTGCGTAAATGTATATTAACCATAATTTCAACAAAATAGTTTCTCTCCATCTCCACTTGATCAAAGACTCCTTAAATCTGAACTGGTGGTAGATTCAATGGCTTAATTAAAATTACTTATAAGGTGAAAGGCTTTCAACGATGAAGCGATTGACTAGGCTTGATTTAAATAAGGCAAACTCTTACAGAAACCGTATTAAATTTTTATTCACATTTCACTAACTTCCCCATTACCACAACCAGGTACCAGAAGCCATTAGGAAATGTCAAAAGGCCGGCATCACGGTACGCATGGTGACTGGCGACAACGTGAACACAGCGCGCTCCATTGCCGTGAAGTGTGGTATCATCAAGCCGACGGACGACTTCCTCATCCTGGAGGGCAAGGAGTTCAACAAACGGATCCGGGACACGAACGGAGATGTAAGTTGTTGCTTTTTTTTATTATCGATACGTATATCACAAGATACGTTTTTGCCCATCATCATCAGCCTATATAAGTCCACTGCTGGGCATAGGCCTCTCCTTGTTCACACCACCGAGCACGATCCGCGGTTATTCTCATCCAGCTCTTGCCACCTGTCTTTAGACGATCGTCACCACCTAGTCTTAGGGCCTATTAACAAAACGAACCTTTTTGCGATGTGTATAGAGTATGATTTTGACTAATAACGTTAGCAATTTTGTTCAGTTGATGTTTTAAATATCGATACGTATACAGCGTGTTGGTTAACACGAGGGACATATTTAATCCTATGGTAGTTTATGCCTGGGTAAACATAAACAATTAAAAAATACGGCACACGCCGCGAGGCGGGGATGATGGCGTCGCCTCGCGGGGTGCGTGCGGTGTGCAAAGCAAAAAGTGACGTTTCGGCATGATCTACCGGCGGCGCCGCGCTCCGCCAGCGCAGTCAGTCGGCACATAGTTGATCTTTTCCCGCGCTTACACTAAGCGCGGGAAAATACGCTAAATTATTTATTAGGATTATGCAAAAAATAAGAATATATTTTTTTTACTGAATCGGATCGGGAATCGAATACCTAATGTCCTCCCTTAATATGTCCCTTGGTTTAACTAACAAGATTGTAGTTTTATAAAAACGAACCTTAATGACATGTGGTTTGAGTTTGTTTTTGACTAACTCTGTCATCATTATTATTATAAAAGCAACAATTGATTTAAAGCTTTCCCATAAAACTTATTAAGTTAGCCCTATCGTGTTTATTCGGATTCATCTGTAGATTATTGTGTTGTTTAGATATTTTTAATTCCTTCGGGTAAGCACTGAACCTTCATATCACCTGATGTTAAGTGATGATTCTTCTTCTTCTTCGTCGTTCCCTCACTGATGAGGATCGCGACCACATATTATGTGTTTCCACTCAGTGCGATTATATGCTGCGTGGACCGCCCGATGCATGCCGCCGCCGACTGCCTTCTTAAGTGTGTCAGACCATCTAGTAGGTGCCCTTCCTTGCGCACGTCTGCCATCAATTTGCCCTACAATAATCTGCTTCTCCAGACAGTGCTTTGAGGACCGCATAATATGTCCGAAGAAGCTCAGGGTTCGTTTACGGCATATCGCAGAGAGTCGCGTCGTGATGTTGAGTTCTTTTAATATCGACTCGTTAGTCCGCATCGCAGTCCAAGGTATACGCAACAACCTTCGCCAACACCACATCTCAAAGGCATCTATCTTACTGCTATCGCGACATCTCAAACTCCAAGTTTCGGCACCATACGTGAAAATTGAGAACACCAGGGCCCGAACCAAGCGGACTTTAGTTGTACGTCGAATACCACGGTTCTTCCATACTCTATCAAGGCTAGCCATTGCACTTTTAGCCATACCGGCCTTACGGCGTATTTCGTCAGTGCAACCGCCGTCGCAAGTTATCAAAGACCCGAGATACACAAACTCGTTGACCTTTTCGTACCCGTCGAGTACGCGTGAAATTGGAAGTTTTTGTGCTCTGTCCACCACCATTATTTTAGTCTTGGACTGGTTGATCTTAAGACCGAGCTTGGCACTCTCTACTTCAATTTTCTTCAGAAGAGTTGCCATTTCTACTTCATCCGACGCAAGTATTGTCGTATCGTCTGCGTATCTCAGGTTACTGACCAAACGGCCACCAACCGTGACACCACCGTTCCAGCCATCCAGAGCCCTCCTCATGATGTATTCGCCATACAGGTTGAATAACTTGGGAGACAGAATGCAGCCTTGGCGTACGCCTCGTTCCGCATGGAAAGCTTTGGACTTTTGGTTTTCCAATTTCACGAAGCATGAGCCATTGAGGTACAGATTCTGTATCAGGAAAGTTAGATGTTGCGGCACACCCATCGTCACAAGTACATCAAACATAGTTCTCCACTGCACACAGTCGAACGCCTTAGCGTAATCAATGAAGCATAAAACCAGTGGTTTGTTAAATTCGCGACATTTCTCGATGAGCACGCGAACATTCAGAATCTGTTCACGAGTACCCTTTCCGGCCACGAAACCGGATTGTTCACTCGGTATCTGGTAGTCAACAAAAGACGAGAGTCGGGTGTTTATAATGCGCAGGAGAATTTTACTTGCATGTGACATGAGTGACAAGGTTCGGTAGTTTTCACATTTCCTTGTGGAGCCCTTCTTGTGCAACGGAACAACAGCGGACTGAGTCCAGTCTTGCGGCCATTGACCTGTTCTCCAGACCTTGTTGCATATCTGGTGGACGATCTTAATTCCTTTACAGCCCAGATGTTGAAGCATTGCTGCAGAAATACCGTCAGGACCCACAGCCTTGTGTTTCAATTTCTTGATTGCATCCTTAACCTCTGAAAGCAAAATGTCTGGTTCTCGCTCATGATCGTCCCATCTCCTTTCTACACTATGTCCCACTTCATCCCGGTAGAGTTCATAACAGTAGTCTCTCCATCTATCTAGAACGATTTCCAGCTCTGTCAAGGTGTTACCTCTACTGTCATCAATTACCCAGCTCTTTGGTTTGAAGGTGCCAGTCAACTGCTTTACTTTCAAAAACAGATCTTTTGTTTGTGCTTTGTCCGCATGCCCCTCAATTTCACTGCATATGTTGTTGATGTACTTGTCTTTGTCTCTCCTCGTGGACCTCTGCACGTCTGCATGCAACTGATTGTAGCGATCCAACTGACTTTTAGTCTCAAGTCCTTCACATTTAAGCATTTTCCTCTCCTCAATCAGCTCCCATGATTCTTTGCTTATCCACTCTTCTTTTTTCGTGACAGTTTTAAACAGTTTTCTGCTCTCCTTTGCGGTGTCTAAAACTACTTCTTTGAGATTGTTCCAATCCGCTTCACTAGAATCAAATGGATCCCATTCTAGTGAATTGATTCTGGTGTCAACTGTTTGATGGAAATGGTCTAGAGCCGGTTTATTAAGCAGAATGGTCTGCTTTGGGTTAGGTCGAGTACTTTTTAAGCGAAGTCTGAAGTCAGCTATTAAAAGTTGGTGATCACTGCCGCAGTCCGCGCCAGGAAGTGTTTTGGCATTGGTAACTGATGATCGCCATCTCGTCTTAATTGCGATAAAATCTATCTGATTTCTATGGCCTAGAGGAGAAGTCCATGTATACAGTCTCCTTGGATGGTTTTCAAACCAGGTGTTCATGACAGTCAGCTGATTTTCTACGCAGTATTGGAGAAATTTTTCGCCTCTGTCATTTCGTACTCCTAGGCCATATCCACCAATAACTGAGCCTTTGAGTGGATCCACCATAGAGGCACCAACTTTCGCATTCCAGTCACCTTGCACGATGGTTACTTCCCTAGCTGGTATAGTGCGTATCAAGTCATCAAGATCGGCGTAAAATTGATCTGAAATTTCTTCATCAGACTGAGAAGTAGGAGCATATATCTGAATGATGTTGATAGGAACAGGACTTGCATCAAGCTTTATAGCGATCATTCTATCGTTTGGAGTAGAGTATCCTATGACAGTGTTCTGCAGTTTCCTTGGTATAATAAATGCTACTCCATTGTTACTGTGGTCTTCGGCACCAGTATAGTACAGGGTGTTGCCGTTACTAGTGATGAAATGACCGCTTCCCCGTCGATGCACTTCACTGAGCCCCAAGATGTCAATGTTGCATCTATCCATCTCCTTCTCCACAACATCCAGTTTCCCAGGCCTTAGCAGTCCTCTAACATTCCACGTTCCTATGCGGAGATGTTCACGCAATGGGGCTTTTTTCATGCCTGTACCTTGACCAGTAGCATCGTTTCCACTTCCTGTCTGGTGGTCCGCAGTCAAGTGGCCGGTAACATACTTCCCACCATGCAACCCGGAATCACAATGGCGCCGAGCGTCAGTCGGATCGCAGGACAAAACACTTTTCTTTAGGTAACGCATATCCATGTGGTTTTCTTGGGAAAGATAGTGCAGTAGTCTCCCGTTGCTTTCTGCACCAGGCATTTTAGAGGTTATTTAGCCTCAAGGCCGCTGCAGCCTCCTCCAACCGGTCGCCCGGCCAGGTGTATGGTTATACCGCCATTTCTCGGTCGCCAGAGCCTCGTCCGTTATCTAGCAGGGAGCACCACGACGGCTTGTGACCGCCGCCGTCGGCTATTCGAAGAACCACCAACGCGAGCAGGTGAGGTTGACGTTTGGGCCAGATAAGATTTTATTACTGTTCTCCCCTTACCCCCTTAAGTGATGATAATCTAGTGTATATAGATGGTTTGGGAAAGCGCCTGATATCCTGAAATTGGTTGTTTTTATTTATTTAAATGAAACCAGTTTTACGGGTCTTATCGTGTTTATTTACACATTGATTTTGCGTGACACAAATTGACACAATTAATTATGAGACTACTAACACGTCAGTCTTCCAGTGACCACGGACTCTGCAAAGGGTCAAGATAAAATCAATATGTAAAATAATTATTTATTATCATTGTTATTTATAACTTTTAACAAGTTTTAATTCAATATCACTATTTCTAACCCCTTCCGCAGGTACAACAACACCTTCTGGACAAAGTGTGGCCGAAACTCCGCGTGCTCGCCCGATCGTCGCCCACCGACAAATACACTTTGGTGAAAGGCATGATCGAGTCTAAAGCCTTCGACACGCGCGAGGTGGTGGCCGTCACCGGGGACGGGACCAACGACGGGCCCGCGCTCAAAAAGGCTGATGTCGGCTTCGCTATGGTGAGAATACTTCTTTATGTGAATAAGTTTACAGCTCAAATTTAACTGTTATTACGAGGTGACATCATTCGAGAAATTATAGCGACTTGTTTTATAGGTATAGGGCTGCATCGACTGAGTGTGGGCTCCTTCGCCATGGAGAGAAAGCTGCCTTCTCTCTTAGGTGTAAAGCTCGAATTCTATTGAATACAACAGTAGTCATAAGCTAGGACTTGATATTTACTGGTCTTGCTATAAAGCCTTCGACACGCGTGAGGTGTTGGCCGTCACCGGGGACAAGACCAACAGTCCGCGCTTAAAAAGGCTGATGTCGGCTTCGCTATAGTAAGAAATGTACCTTCTGTGTATAGGTTTAAGGCTGAGATTCTGGTGAATGCCACGGTTGTCGAAAGTTAGGAATTGTAAGTGACTGGATTCGATTAAAAGCGTTTAAAACGTGTGAGATGGTGGCATCTTTCCGCTGCGTTTCTATATAAGCAATTTGGGGGGTGATTTCGTGAAATGGGACGGAAGTATGTGTAACAGTGTAACAGGAAGTCGGGAAAGCCATTTTGTAAATTTAAAATCGATGTTATGAACATGACATATTATTATTATATGTGACATACTGTGTCATTTGACTGTCAAAGGTCATTTTGATATGTCAAATGTCTTCTAATGAGTATTTACTGCATTGATTTTATAGTTATAAAATGATGTAATACCTGACCCATTTTTTCAGAATATAATGTTAAAATTGCTTATTACTAAGGCGAGATTTTAAATGTTACACATCATATGCGACTACCGTCCTTATGGACGGTTTTTTGTTCAACATAAGTTCGTACTGCGTGTTCTTACTCACTTACTTACTCCAATGGCTCAGCGACCCAAAGTGATTCTTGCCCTCTGTCACAAGACGCCACTGCTCACTGTTTTTTATATCTAATTTATTTTATTTTATTAACATTTCAATGTGTCTCCCCAGGGTATCGCCGGCACGGACGTGGCCAAGGAGGCGTCCGACATCATCCTCACGGACGACAACTTCTCGTCGATCGTGAAGGCGGTGATGTGGGGCCGCAACGTCTACGACTCCATCGCCAAGTTCCTGCAGTTCCAGCTCACGGTCAACGTGGTGGCCGTCATAGTGGCCTTCATCGGCGCTTGCGCGATACAGGACAGTCCGCTCAAGGTACTGTCAATATGTTTAAGGGGGTGCTGCGTGGAATTTCGAAAATTTACGTGTTTTTAAGTCACTGGTGCTAGGCGCTGAATAGGTCATATACATTAAAAGGTCTAGTGTAGGTTAGCTTGATCCTTTCACAAGGCCATGGTTGTCTTGGAATTTGAAACAAATACCCAGAAACTGCATAAACAATACGTAACAGTAATGATATCTAAAAACTTATTTCTTCAGAAACTTTGTAAATATAGCACAAATGAAACAACGATCCGACATCAAAATGTTTGTATTGACATTCCGCAGGCCACTGTTGTCTTATTTTTCAATGAAAAATATTAATATGAAAATATTAAGACTTTTTTTTTAACCAAACTCCTATGATTTTACGAAAGTAAACATTGCTCAAATTAAATCACCAGCCTACTCTGTGCTGATATCAGTGTGCGTGCGTATTCTTGTCGTGCGCCGTTGTCACCCCACTGCCACGCGCCGCTCGCTCGCTATCATAAAGGAACTTGAAACTCGCAGTTTTGCGTCCGCGCTGCACCCCCCTTCCTGAGTGGTAGTATACAACGTGTAACAGATAGGTGCGGTAAAAGGACCCAAAGTGTATGCGATTGTGATTTTGTATGTACAGTTACTTTAATTTATCATTGCAATTATTAATTGTATGATAAATGCCAGAAGTGTCATGGGCCAAGTTGGCAACACGTTGGAAGCCAAACACAACACGGTAGGCGCCGCGGTAGACCGAGAAGGAGAAGGCGGGACGAACTGGACGTATTTAACCAAAATTAGAATCAATTAGTTAAGGACCGCAATGGGTGGAGGTAATGGAGGGAGGCCTTTGCCCAGCAGTGGGACAGTGAAAGTGAAAGAAATAATAATAACAAAAGGCAGTACTCCTTGACACGGCAAGTATTGTCAGGAGGTTCCTCACTCTGCAGCCCTGACCACCGGTAGCTTAGACCCTGCCCCCCTGTACTCTAGGATTAAGTTTTTATAATGTTTTATTGTTTTTATATTAAAATATTGCAAAAAAAATTTCTTAAGATAAAAATAATTCGAATCTGGAAACAGGAAAAAGTGTATATCGTCCCCATTGTCATCTCTACCACTGAAAGAGAATACAGTAAATATATTACAGAAAGATGCTATCCTTAATACCTGCCGAATTGTGAGAAAGTTCATGCAACTGGAAAATTTTAAATTTACCCCACACCATATACAAACAACACACCACACCCTGTAATTACTTGGTTTGTACCCGTAATTATAGAGAAAACCGGCTTCTAGCTGAGAAAAATAACACACAAATTAATAATAATAATTAAATGTTTCTAAAGTGACGTCACAACAAAATAAACATTTTACAGCACTGGCATGTTTATTTTGTAGCAGTGGCAATGGCATGAATGAATGAATTAAACGATGATGCTGCGTTGTTTCTTCGCATTTGAACTCCATTTTAACTTAACATCAGGTGAAATGTAGTCATTTGCCGTTCTAAGTATTTTAAAAAACTGCTGTTCTCATACTCAAATACTCCGGGATCGATTCACAGCTTGTTTTAATTGTTAGTGGCATTATCGTATTCCGACAGTTCGATATTAACCCACTTAGTCTGACCGGGTGTTATAACACCTCTAAAAGTAACCTAATGTGATACTTTTAAAGTTTTATTTACAACCACACACAAACACTTGGTCGGTTTAAATGGTTTAAATAGCCAGTACATCAGAGTGGAGTGTTCCGGGTGGAGTGCAGTTATAATTTCGCCCTTATCATCACTTACCATCAGATGAAATAAAAGCCAAAAGACCACCAGGTAGGCTACTCTTGACGCAAACTCAATCTCAATACAATTCCAATGCGATTAATATGTATCGATATTGGGATAAGTTTCGCAATTTCGGAACGCCCCATCTCGATATAATAATTTGTTCACTCAATTTCCATGCAATTTAATTGCAATGTAGCGCTATCATCGCTTTTAAGAGTGTCATTTGAATTTTTTAGATTTGGGATTGGGATTGTATTGAGATTGAGTTTGCGTCAAGAGTAGCCTACCAGTTCTGGAATAAATAAATAAAATATTATAGAGTAGTAATCGACTGGTCAGAACGAACGCGAACATTAAATTGTACTCTGTGGTATTATGTATTCTATGATTCATAGACTATCTGTTAAAAGTACCTTTTGTGATGAAACAAATAAGTAACATTTTTATTTAAATATGAAATATAAATTAAAAAAATACTATAGCTTTGTGTTATCAAACTTGTAGTATTTCATCTGTAAAGATTAATCTGCATATCCAATCGTTTGCAATAACCGTTGGATAAATGGCACCTGCCGCTAAAAAGCAGTCAAATCAAAGCAGTAAAAAAATTCAGTGTTTACGTCAGCCTTCCCGGTAGCATAATGGTCAGTGCAGCCGCCCGGATTGCGGAAGACCCAGGTTCGTTTCCTGGCTGGGTCGGGTAGGCGTTTAAGGTTTTCACTATGTTTAATAAATATATTTAATATATATAATAAATATATTTATAAAAAAAAAATAAAAAAAAAAAAATATTTTTTAAATGTTCAAATAATTTTTAACGCAAATATTGTTGCGAACACATTGCAAAAACACAAATGTTGGAAAAATTTCCACCATTTCCATTTTATTTTATAAATAGCTTGCCTACTTCTTAATTGATCTTTAATATTTGTAAAAATATTATGATCGGATGTTACTGACGGCAGTTGTTGACGTTGAAAGGGCGCCTTTGGCTTTGAAAGTAAAAAGTGTTGAATAATTTCGGCTGGCTGGTTACAACCACGATAGCTCAATTGAAAGAGCACCTGACCCGGTATGTCAGAAGGGTGCAGGTTCAAATCCTGCTCGTGGAAATTTTTTCAACATTTGTGTTTTTGAAATATATTTTTTTATATTTATTTAATTTTTTTTTATCCGCAGGCTGTACAAATGTTATGGGTGAACCTTATAATGGACACGCTGGCGTCGCTCGCGCTCGCAACAGAAATGCCGACCCCCGACCTCCTCCAGCGCAAGCCTTACGGCAGGACCAAAGCGCTTATCTCCCGCACGATGATGAAAAATATTTTAGGACAGGCGCTGTATCAGCTATTCATTATCTTCTCGCTGCTCTTTGTCGGTTAGTATACGAACATTCATCATCATCATCAACTCATTTTTATGTCGCCACTGCTGGGGCACAAGCCTTCCCTATGGATGGATAGAACGGGCCATAAACCACCACGAGGGCCCAGTGCTAACGACTGCTAACGCAGCCGGGACCGACGGCTTTACGTGCCTTCCGAAGAACGGAGGAGCTCGAGATGATAAACTTTTGGTCAACCATCCGATGGCCGGCCTTTGTGAAAGTTGCTTAACCTCAGCACTCGCAGACCGGGCGCGTTATCACATCACTTTACAATGGAAGTTATGTTTAGGGATAAAAGCGTTATGAAAAACAACAGTAAGAGTTTAAATATATTTACATTAGTGATATTATTAATTACAATTTTCGGAAACATGAGTGTTATGAACATCATCTGTAGTACTACAAATTGTATGAATAAAAATTTTAGGAAGAGTGATCATTCGGATTACAAATCGGTAGAAATAACAATTTCGTGTAAAAAACTTTAGGTGAGCCAATATGAACCCTGAAAACAAGAGTGTCAAAAAATAAAGTTACCGGCGGTTTCCATACTAGAACGAGCCTGACTTGAGCTTGTATAGGGTATATCAAAAGACTCTTTGGTATTGTTTATGTATTTTTTACGTTTAATATTTACATGAATTTAAGTATAGTCGAGTCGAGCACAAAATTTCTTTACCATTTTTAAAAAAACCTGCCAGTACAATAAAATTTATTTCAAAAACTAAGTTTATATGGAATCTTAACATTAGGTACTTACCTATGAAATTGACGTTTTGTATGAATAGTTTTTATAAAATTATATTTTTCATACTAACCTTTTTTTAATTTTCTTAACATCTATTTATGTTAGCACTATAAAAATTTAAGGGTAGTGCGTTTGTTTCACTAGCTAAATATAGCAGACATTAGAAAGAAAAAAAAATCAAGTCCCTTCAAAGCTACAATGAAACAAAAAGTCAATTCCGCGAAACTCGCGCAATAGTCCTAATTAAAGGTGTATAATAATATTAACAACCGGTATTGACTTTTAGAAGTAAAACACCTATTAATAAGTGAGAAAAAAACGTCAATTTTATAGGTAAGGACCCAATAATAAACTACTCTAGGCCAGTCTAGGCTGTTTGATTTATCTTTATCCTTAACATTTTAAGCTTATTCATTCGTAAGCAATGAGGACTTCTAAAAAGTTCGCTTCGGCTAAATAAAAAAATAAAAAGTATTTGATCTAAACGAGCCGGGCCACCGGTTTCCAGGTGACCGACTGCTCAACATCCCGTCGGGGCGCAGCCAGGACTTAAGCGGCGAGCCCACGCAGCACTTCACCATTATCTTCAACACCTTCGTGATGATGACCCTCTTCAACGAGATCAACGCGCGCAAGATCCACGGCCAGCGGAACGTGTTCCAAGGGCTGTTCACCAACCCCATATTCTACTCCATATGGATCGGTACCGCGCTCTCACAGGTCAGTTATGTTACTATGATTATCACCTTTCCCTAAACTTCACGATAGGATATGAAGCTGCTAATATCTAGGATCCGGATCTAGTTCACGAAATCGAAGGTCACACACAACGCAGGTACGCTGCTCAATTACCAATTACCAACTCCATGTTTATTGATACTGCGCTCTTTCAGGTTTGTTATGCTTCCATAAGTATCACCAGCCATAGGAACAGGTGTACCTATGAGGTGTGAAGAAGCAACTTGGGGTTTAATGGCGTCTCCGCGTCGAGCGGATTTCTAATACACTAATATTATCATGATTAAAAATTCATAAAATATAATATGCAGCAATTAGCACTTAAAAATAAAAATTATCATGATTTCTAATTTTAAAAATACAAAATCTATCCAGCAGCGTCAAGGATTTATCTCATGATATTTTGATGACTAAAAGCTTTTTCGTACTCTTATTGCTGTAAGAGAACTAATCGTATATTTTTGTATTTTTAATTATCCCGTATTCATTTTTCTCTCTCACCACTAAATACGTCGGACTATTGAGTTATGATTTATTTTCATAATAGTAGTAGTTTTATAATGTATCACTTAATTTTTCCGGATTACCGATAACACTGGGACTTCTTGGCGGGAAAGATCGAAAATTTGTGTTATATCAAATATTAATGTGAAATAATGGTGGATTATTAACCGTTAAGTGTTCGTGAGTGTGCATGAGTGTTGGCAAATGAAACAAAACAGTGCAACGTCACTTTTCAAATTCTCTCAAGAAGTCCGCCCGAGGACTTAGTAAAGCCCCACATCTTTACTGAGATACTCGAGGGGTTGGGGGTATATCATTTGTCACTTCTCATTTCTATTATCATTCATCATCATCATCATCATACAGAAAAGAAATATTGTTTATTTGTGTATTACTTACTTGTTAGAAAAATTACTTTGACACTGGCTAAAGGTGCTAATCGCACGAAGCCATCAACAAAAAGAAAAAAAAACACTGCACCTGTGTGTATTCAGGCCAAATTCGATGTATGGCTTAATTATAAGTCCATTAACAATGCAAAGGTATCGGAAAATCCGTACCTAGTCGGGTTGAATCCCGCGCGGGGCGAAGCGCTCGTTCGTCGGTTAGTCCGTTAGGAACTTTTCAACGAATCAAATAGAAATAAAAAAAATCTTTATTTGATACAATGCACATATAAATAACCTTTATTCGCTATCTCATAGTTATCCTTTCGTTTCGTGGTGCGCAGGTGGTGATAATCCAGTTCGGCGGCATGGCGTTCAGTACGGCGGGGCTGACGCTGGAGCAGTGGCTGTGGTGCCTGTTCTTCGGCGCGGGAACGCTCGTGTGGGGACAGCTCGTCACCTCAGTGCCCACCAGGAAGATACCCAAGAACCTCACGTGAGTACACCATGAGCTCTGAGTGGAGTCTACCACACGATGACCGGAAGAGTTTTACGAGAAGCCGTCACCACTAGGAAGATACCCGAGACCCGATCTGGTAATTGAACACGGGACCTTCGGATATCGGGCCGAGCACTTTGCCACGGGTCCATATTGGTTTGCATAAATTAAAGAGGCATATTTTTTTGGCATTCTCTTCGTTTCGCATAACGTTCATTTAGAATAAATCTTAGGCATACTTTTTATTTCCCTATAACTTCTTTTATAATAATGATATATCAGCATCAAATGTTCATGCATAAATGTTTTTACAATAACGATTACTAATCATAACATTTATTGGCATCTCTTTTTTTTATATTGACTCGTCATAGTGACCACATCCTGCCTGATGTTAAGCAGCCGATGCTGTCCAAAATAATAAGAGTGCTCCTCACCTATGACGTGGCAAAAAAAGATATTATTTTTGTATGGCGCTAGATTTCTGTTGTCTAATAAAAAATAACCTCAAAATTCAAGACAATCGCTACGCAAGTATGTATTATACTTCAAACAATTTAGACGTATAGCAATTTTGTTCTTTACATTTATGCTGATTAAAATTATGATAAAGACAATTATAGTAAGTTCAAATTATGCCGATCAAACCATTATGGGTTTATAACACTCTAAATGTTATGATGATTAGTAATCGTTATTGTAAAAACATTTATGCATGAACATTTAATGCTAATATGTATATCATTATTATAAAAGAAGTTATGGGGAAATATAGTATGCCTAATGATTTATTCTGAATGAACGGTATGCGAAACGAAAAGAATGTCAAAAAACGTTATGCAGCCTTAAAATATGCCTTTTTATTTTATGCAACCCAATACGGACCCCCTATTTAATTAACTTGACGGGTTTCGTACAGTTGGGGCCGCGGGCAGCCGTCGGCGGACGCGATGCAGCCGGGGCCGGACTACGACGCGGACCTGGACAAGAAGCCGCGCGCCGGCCAGATCCTGTGGATACGCGGCCTCACCCGCCTGCAGACGCAGGTACGGACGCCCCCAGCATGGGTGGGAGGGGGGGACGGGGTGGGGGGGGGGGAGGTGGGAGCTAACGGTCGCTTGGTTGGTCTTGATACTTTGAGTTTTTATAAAAATAGGTATAAAAATTGAACGAGATTTTTTGTTAACGTTTAATCTTATTATGGGTTTAGTTAATTTGAGAGTATGACAGATTGCTATATTAATTAAAATTTAAATTAAAAAGAGCGTTATGATTAACGATTTTCTTTCAAGTTTTTAATCTTATTCCAGATAGATTTTCTTATGTGGTTTTACAAGAATTTTAATAGCTAAATTATGAACAGATATGATGTTACCGATAATTATAAAGTTTAGTCATTTCTATTTTTATATGCAAAATTTAAATTTGTCTTATCGCTTTTGAACGATCTCTTAATTTAAATAAGCATACGTTTAATAAACAAAAAAAAATTTTTAAAGATTTAACTAAGCGACCATAGCTATGCCTATTTGGGATGTGGATGAATAAGCTCTTGCGCAATCATAGTTTTTTATATGTTTAAAAAGTTACTTCACATTAAAGATTGAAATCTTATTCATCCAGCTTGGGTTATACGTTACGCTACAAAATGATTTAAACCTTTTTTAACATTTCTAAAGTGTCACAACGGTAAGATTCACTTTCTAAATGTTAAAAAGGTAGGGTTTCAATGTTATTTCATATTTAACGATAACTTTCTCGTTAATTATGAAACGGGAGCTTCATGGGGCAATACGCGTTCCGTTATTTAACGATCCACTTTGTATCGATGAATAATGGAAAACGAATTGAAATAATAATAAGATGGAGACATTCCAATTTGATTCTTAATCTGATATAGATAAAAGTCGTTATTGAATGCTTATATTATGGTTACAGTTCAGTTGTTATTTATCGACTTTTATTTATATATACGATGTTGATATCTATCATACGGCTTTAGAGTTTGCGAATAAGTATATTTAGATTTAAGTATTTTTAAAGACTGATCTATGCGCCAATTATGGTAGATGTCAACATTTTTTTATCTTAGATGTCATCATTATTTTTGAATATTCTAAAAGGTAAATTCAAGTCATGATGACATACTATGGTATTTAAAGAAGGTTACAGTATCTCTTTGTTACACTAAAGGCTTTCCAATTTATAAATCCAACATAGCCTATTACTGTAACAATAACAAAAATAAAATAAATTTTAAAATATAAAATAAAAAGTTACAAAATAAAAAGGAATATAGGATGGCAGAATACGTTCGTGCTTACGAATGAGGGATAAGTTTTGAGTTTACAGCTTATATATAAAAAAATATATATACAGCACGGTCATCAGGTCAACACTTCGGATACCTTGGGCATCCTGACGCTAAGTTATCGACTATATTATCAATTTATATATTATATACTTTTTACAATTTTCGCATACAAAACGAATAACCACCATTTTTCAATATACTATGCATCCATTTATAGATAATTATCGTCATAGAACAATATAGATTACGCTGATTCATTTTATATTCCACATGTTTTTAATTTGTCCGTTCGGTAAGCCGGCTCACTTAATATTTCAAATCGATTAAAATAATAATACACCGAATAATCTTCAATGTTTTATATTAAATTCAAAACTTTCGAAATAACTTTACGTTATTGTTTAATCAATATTCTTGTTTTTCCATTTTTTTATATTTTAATTTTCACTTCATTTTCCTTTTTACGTCTCTACTTTTTTTTTAACTCTCCTATACTTCTGTTCTCATTCGTTATTATTTAAATACCTACACAGAGAAACACTTTACAGAGTAATCGTAGTTAACGCTATATTATTTTGGCCCATACTTAACGTAGATAACAAACATTTTGTTCGGTCACTAATTTTGTTAGCAACATTTTTACATAATCAAATTGACAAAACAAAAAACGAAATTGGCTACCGATCAAAACAAAAAAGCTATATTAGAAAATTATTTTTCCAAAAACAGTAATATATAATTATACTCCTTAGTAGCCTGGTTTCATGACATCTTCTAGTCTAAAGCTATATATATGTATTTTTGATTTAAATTTTTCCACTCTGACTTCGCCCCTGTGTATTAGCCGTGTCATGAAGCGGGGCTGGCGCGCATGCGTGGCGCCATTGCTTCCCGGTTGATTTCATTTGAGTTAAACCTAAGTTGACTGTACCACCCCACTGTACCCTATTGGCATGCTCTATTCCGTAGGCTGTGACGATGTTACTATCCCTCGTATTACCCCCTCAAACAGTTACTATGACTTCCATATAGATGTAATATTTGATATATCACTGAACATTAACCACATCGCGGTATGAATATGACTGTTCTATATCTCTATTCTCTACTACCTTTTTTTACTCTGAGTCATACTGACTGTTTGATTTTGTTTTTACTACTTCTTTTTTTTTTACTTGTCTGTTTTTTAAATTTTTCTGTTTTTTTTATTTGTTATTTTTAAGAATAGTATTTTTTTTGCTTGTGAAACGCCAACCCGTTACCCCGCTAATGTTCCAAAGCAACCCTGCTGTTTGTTTGAACGCCGTTGGTATGACGAAAACCCGAAGGGCTCGGCCGCACGCCGTTTAACTAACATGCGTTACCGATATCAATGCAAGCAGTAATGTTTTTTTATAAACATTTTATAGGAGATAAATTTTTCAACTGCAATACTTTTTTTTGGAAATTATATATATTTTTTTTAATTTTTAAATGTACTCTATACCTAGTTACTGCTGTTGAAAGGAACGTTCATTTGAGTGTGGAGTGGATTTTCTCTAAATGATAAATAAGAGTCATGTACAGAGCGTAGTCGATGCGAGAGCATGCCGTGTGCTCGCGATACTAACATCCCACCGTAACCGTTCGAACCTCCCCTTTGCCGTTGTGTTGTCTGTGTTTTGTTTTGTTTTTTTTCTGTTCCGTTCTCTTTTTGAGTTTTTATTTTTTGTTTTTGTTTGTGAATGTTGTCCCTTTGGCGTGACGCTGCCAGGGGCGGACCGGGCAGCGATGGGTCATCAGTAGTTGCCTTGCCTTGTTGTTGAACAGACGCCTTCACTGTGTTATTTGCGTTTTGTTAGGCTTGATGTAGTGTCCATATTATGTTATGTATATAGCGGCTCACGTAGGTGACGCGGCTCCCCGGTAAGTATAGAATTATGTAGCGTTCTAGGAGTGTTTACTTATTTTTTATTATGACCAAAACAATTAATGACAAATGTTAACCGAACCTTTTATTAGTGAATTGTTTAGCTTTCTAACGTTTTGTTTTACAGTTTTTTTTTTATCGTGGAAATATAAAACGGTATTTTTTTTAAACTTAGATGAATAGCGAATTAATTTTTTAGTTGTTATTATTATCGCTTAACTAAGGTAAGCTTGTTGAAATTTGCTTGTAGGTTTAAGAAGTTTAATCAAGTATTTAAGTGATTCTTCGGTTTATTGATTTATATTAAAAAAAACTGTTTTTAATCAAATATAGCGCGCAAGAATATAATGTTAGAATACATACGATCCCTTCGCCGCTACTGAGGTAACTCGGTTGGAGACTTTGGAGTAAGTAGCCTTTTAACAGTATATTTTGCGTGTTACGAGTGTATTCCAAATTTAAATAACGCAAGTTTTTAAAAACATATCCAAAATACAATTTATAATTCCACGATAGACGAACTGTTTCGTTAATTACTAAAACAACCGTATAGTGTACCGTTCCTCCTTGGCTCCTGAATATATGTTTTAATACAAAATTAACGTGGCATGGTAGTTATAGTTACTAAGAACCTATCTTCGAAAGTCGTCGCGAGCCGCGCTATGAGAATATCAAAGAGTTTTGTATAATGATAATAATAAACAGTAAGTGGCAATATAGGTGTTTACCGTGATATAAGAATAGCGTACCTACCGTCCTTCCCAAGCATCAGTAGGCCCCAGCGTTGTGTAGGGTAGCATAGAGGTTGTAACAGGGTAGCAAGGCCTCGACTCGACCCCATTATCCTTTTTGTTTACTTTTCATATTTTATTTGTTTTATTGTTGTTTTGTGTTTTCGGTTGGCACTCTTCCGAGTCATATTCGTATCACGTGACACCGGTTACGGCCGCACACGCATCTAACGACACGAGTACACACGATTCTGTTATTTATTTTGTTCTCTATTAAGGGTCTATTCTGCGTGTTGGCCTGCTTGGTTAGGCAGATGTGGCACGCATTGGCCGCTCGAGACTCGGCCGTCATGCGATGCCATGGAACCGACAGACTA